>PVHT021183634.1:36754024-36785478 GCA_004024745.2 Catagonus wagneri | reverse complement strand
GGTCTTGCTCAGTGGGTTAAGGATCGGCATTGCCTTGAGCTGTGGTGTAGGTCGCAGACGTAGCTCGAATCTGGCATTGCTATAGCTCTGATTCAACCCCTAGCCTGGGAACTTCCACATGCTGTGGGTACAGCCCTAAAAAGCAAAAAAAAAAAAAAAAAAAAAAAAAAAAAAAAAAAAAAAAAAAAAAAAAAAAAAAAAAGTAAGAAAGAAAGAAAGAAAAAAGAAAAGAAAAAAGGAGCAAAACATACTACAAGGATTTGTTTATTCAAAAAATATTTTAGTGCTTACAAACAGGCACTGTTGTAGGTGCAGTGTTGCTGCTCTCAGGAGGCTTATATTCTAGCAGAGGGAAGATAGACAACAAACAGAGAAATAAAATTACTTCTGATAGTGATAAGTATGCCATGAAGGAAACTAGATAATACCATAGAGAATTGTGTGGGTAGATGGGAATGGTTCTTTACATAGTGATAACAGGACAGGCCTCTTAAGAAGGTAAAGTTCTGAACTGAAATCTGAAGACTGAAGGTGCTTTCCTTAGGAAAGACTGGGGTATTGACCAGGAAGTGCACAGGTCCTAAGGCAGAAAGGACTAGAAGGTCCATATGGTTGCAACATAGTGAGTAAGAGAGTAAGCCAGGGCTAGGTGATGCTGAAAGCCACATAAGGATTGTGGATTTTATTTTTTGTACAGATAGAAACCAAAATAGACTTTTTTTTTTTGTCTTTTTAGGGCTGCACCGAGGCGTGTGGAGGTTACCAGGCCAGGGGTCGAATCAGAGCCTGCAGCCACTGGCCTATGCCACAGCAATATGAGATCCAAGCTACATCTGTGACTTGCATCCCAGCTCAAGACAACGCCAGATCCTTAACCCACAGAGCGAGGCCAGGGATCAAACCTTCATCCTCATGGGTATTAGTCGGGTTCATTACCACTGAGCCACAACAGGAACTCCACCAATAGACTTTTAAATAAGATATATTTACTTTTTTTTAAATTAATTTTTAATTAAAATGTAGTAGATAAGGCATATGTACCTTGATTTCTGTTTTGAATCGCCCTGGCTACTGAATGAAAAAAAAAGTGACTTTAATAGAGTAGAAGTAAAAGCAGGGCTACAGGAAGGTCTTTGTAGTAGCTGAAGCAAGAGTTAGATAATGGTGACTTAGAGTGGTAGTGGAGATAGAAGAGCAGAGATTCAAGATATATCGCTAATGGATTGGACGTGGGAAGTGAGAGAAGGAGAAATTAAAGATTATAGATTTTTTACCTTGAGCAACTTAGAGAAAAAGTTGAAAAGATGGGGAGGAGCAAATTAGAGGGTTGGCAGGTGATCCAGGAAGATAATCAAAATTTCCTTTATTTGTAAGTTATTTATATATTTATTTTCGTCCTTTTAGGGCCGCACTGGCAGTATTTGGAGGTTCCCAGGCTAGAGGTCAGATCGGAGCTGTAGCTGCCCGCCTACACCACAGCCACAGCAACACCAGATCCGAGCCACATCTGTGACCTATACTACAGCTCAAGGCAACGCTGGATCCTTAGCTACTAAGCGAGGCTGGGGATTGAACCCCCATCCTCATAGATACTAGTCAGGTTTGTCAACCACTGAGCCATGATGGGAACTCCAAAGTTTCCATTTTTTTATATGTTTAAGATGGAATAACTCCCCCTGGTTTATTGCTTATTAAACTAAATTCATACCTGGCAGTATTGCATTCAGCACATATTTGTTAAGCTGTTTATAGTGCCAGACACTGTAATAGGCACTCCATATACAGTGTGGTAAGCAAAAGCAGACATGGTCTCTGCTTTCATGAGTTTTATGACTTAGTGAGAAAATCAGGCATAAATATCTCCAAAAAGTGTATGATATCTACATTGCTAATTTTATGTAGTTATATTAGTACATATCCATTTATATTCTTAATCTGAGCATATTTGAGGGAGAGTCATGTGATTTAGTCAGGTATATAGAAGATAATATGATGGATGCTGTAGAACACATAGATTACATGAAGAAGATTTCACGAAAAGTGTAGTAAGTATTAAGAGGAACAGTCTGACCATGGAATATACCATTTGGAGCCAGACACTCACACTTTCAGATCTTTTGTTTTATAAATGGGAGTCCTGCAGCGTAGAGTAGAGAAGGGAATTATCTGAGAATACTGGCTGTTAGCATCTTTGTGGGGGGATCTTGGTGATCATTTTCTTTATTGTTTCATCATGATGAATGTCTATGTTAAGCTTCTTTTGACTCCCCAAAGAGCAGAAACCAAGGGAGCTCAGGATTAGGGAGCTAGTTGTGTGGCATCTAAAGGGAACACATGGACATCCAAACTAGGCAGTTGAACACAGCACAACCTCAGGGACTGCGCTGGGAACTGGAAAGCTGCCAAGAACCAAGACTGCTTTTAGAGACAGTCTTTATACCCCTCAGAGCTTCTCTCTGTGCATCTCTTGCATTTCCCACTCCCCACAAGCCAGCTTCCTCCCTTTCCTCGGGGTTTTTACATACTATAAACCTTCCCCAGCCCCAGCTCATTTTGACCTTATACCTGCAGAGCTCACTACCAGCTGGCTGCATACCTCTGTGCCTGTGCATATGGTTGGATCCAATTTAATCTTTTGACCTGGCTCAACAACTCTATGTTATGTTTGCTAAAGTATGGCTTGGTCACTATGTGAAATGTGGTGTGGCATCGGTACAGTGTGAGAAATAAACTTTTTGTATATCCATTGTATAAATAGGAAATTATTACTTGTTAATCAATGAATAAATAAATTTTTTTAAGCTGAGCACTATGCTAAATGGGTACAGGAAGTTTCCATTCAATCTGGAGATAACATTAGTACACACATGAAATTATTAGAGAGGAGTTAAGAGGTGTTAAGGTTTCCAGTTCTGACTAGACTAGTAGGACCTTAAATAACCAGAAAACCAACATGGCCTGGAGTTGTTGAAAAAGAAAGGTTTACTAAGAGTTGATAAGGGATTTAAGCCTTGAAAAACAAGGCTTAAAATTTAGAATTTAGATCAGCAGAAAGAGGGCACTAAGCATTTCAGACAGAAGGCTGTGTTCAAGGTAAATGTTTAGGCTTTCCTTGTTAAAAAATAATAGAAGATCAGGGAAGGGACAGTGAGAAGACTTGGAAAATTTGGAACTGGAATGGTAGGAAGCCATTGTAGGCCCTTGATTAGAAAAAGTGATGTCATGAAAGGGCTATATAAAAAAATTAAGCTGGCGGTCATATACTAGAGGCTTAATTGACAGTTGCAGCAGTGCAGAACAGGGTAAACAATGAAGGATATCTGTAACTTGTAAATGATTCAGAAAAACACCATCATGTGTATCTGTCTAGATAAAGTGATATGAAAAGATTTTAGCAGTGTTGAATCCATTTGGTGGGTATATAGATAATCATTTTACTGTTTGGCTCTTCCTTGGCTGTTGATATATTTTATGAATGTATACAAATACATACATACTTTTAAAGGCATAATGTAACAATTGCAAGAATGCATTTATAAGTTAAAGTTGCAGTTGTCATTTAAATATTTTAAAAGTGATTATTGATTAAAAGTAAAATTTAAGTGAAAATTTGATTAAAAGTAAAATCATATTTTTTAATTAGCATCTTTTTTATTTGGAATGATCTTTTTCCCGTATCAACTCAGATGCTGTTTTTTTTACCCTTTAGTAATTCCTTTGGAATCATTAATTAGAAGGAATCTTTATTTTCTTTAGAAAAGAAAGCAAGAATGGCTTTTCATTAACCAAATTGGAGGCTTCTGTGGCAAAATCTCTTTTAACTTCAAAAATCCTATAATTCTGTGAATATTTTAGTTTTAGATTAGGGTGTGTATTTGCTTTTTTAGATGCTGGTTGGTCTTAGAACTTGGTATTTTCCCTTTGTGGCTGGAGCATGTACTTCCTGCCTGCTTGCCTATCTTTAGTAGACCTGTGGCCCAAACCAGCAGCCAAGCCTTGATGTTTCTAATTATTGGATGTTTCTGCTTGCATATTTCTAGGTTATCTAATACCTTCTTAAACCCAGTGTACGTGGCCTTTAGTGATCAGTTTTTGTTTTTTAGTAATTTTATAATTACAGACTCTTGGATTAAGACTGCAAAATATGACACTCATCCTTATGTCTTTAATAACCTATATTATGTATTTTCATCAGTCAGTATCAGGTGTTATTTTGAACTAACTATCTGTTCAGTTCCATTTTGTGAAAACCAGAGTTTTAAACTATTTGTCTCGAAGAACAAGAAATGAGGTTAGAATCAAATTGTAAAAAACAAAACATTTCTAGAATTCACTGTCTTTTTCTTGCATAAAGCATTAGGCCTTGGAGAGTTTTCTTGTACTCTAATAGATAAATGACCCAATTAATCCATTTTAAAAGCTCTGAAAAAAAACAAAGACCTTTAATTGCCGCATTAATTCATTTGGATCCTTTGCCGTCATTCTTAATGGAGGCTTATGAATCGCTGTCTATTTGTAGACATTTATTTCTTGAAAAATATACAGCATTTACGATTCTAATAAGTTTTTGTTTTTTTGAGGAAAGAAAGATGTCACTAATACAGTGATGACTAAGATTAAAAATAGAATATGGAAAATGTGATGGAGCGTAAGCTCTCCTAGTCTGTTCTAGGACGGTGGCAGTGCTCTGTGCAGTCCTGTCGAGGCTCGAGGCTCGAGGCTCGAGGGGGGAAATGTACTGTCGCAGAGGAGTGCTTGGTTGGGAGGGGGAAGGGCGTTTTTACCCGGAGACTTCAGGCTGCTCTCTTTAATCCTATTTTGTCAGAAATTTCAGAAGGCTTTTGGAAAGACTAGAAGGAAATATGTCAGAATGTCAACACATGCTCTGGCACGATGGTGGGAATATTAGATCATTTTTCTTATTTTCCAAATTTTGGGGTTTCTTAATAATTATTTTAAAAATTTTACTTTGGCAGTCAGTCGGCTCTAAGTTTGACCTTCACCATTAAATAGAAAAAAATAGGCTTTTTTATATTTTTTAATAAAACCTTCCATTGTTATTGGAGTTTTATGATGTTTTATGTTTCTGTTCAAAATAGACTTTTGCTCCAGGAACCTTTTTCCCAAAAATCCTTAGGCCACAGTCAGACTCCTGTCTGCCGGACTGTTTACTTTTTGCTAAGCCTGTGCTTATTGGGACCATATGTTATCTTGTTATCTTTGCTCTTGATCAGCTGAATTTTCTGCCCTCATATGACCTTTGTGTAGGAGGATAGTAGAAAGTGGCAACAACTTCAGCAGTTTGAAAGAGCGCATCAGTATCACAGGGGAAACTCCCCCCCGCCCCCGCGTGCGCGCGCTGCCTGCCCTCTCCATTCCCATAAGGCTGGGGACTTAACAGAATCTTGGAAGAGGGAGGGTTAGTGTGATGTGGCATGGCAGGGGAGAAGAGGTGTTGTGACAAAGTCTGAGTGATTGGGCTCTCCCTCAAGTGAGAGCATCTAAGAAAGTAACTACAGCCTATAAACAAAGAGTTTTTTTTGAACTTCTGAAGCTTAATGAAATTCTGTTTTTTTTCAGAATTTTTAAGTCGAATGTTTAGAACTTTGACACCTTTTCCCATAGTACTAGAAAGCCAGCCCGACAACATACAATAGTCTTTTATGAAACTAAACTATAGTGACGTCGCTAAATATCATATACCTTGTCATTGTTTTGTGGATTAACAATTTCTCTAGTTTTGAACTTAAAAAGCATTGTTCATAAGAGCTAAAGAGGACCTTTTTTTTCCCCTTATTATTCATTAATTTCTCCCCAGTACTAATTATACCTTCAGTCAAAAAAGCTCAGCTTTCATCTTATTTGTACACTGAAATTATATCGATTTCATTGAAGAGATTATGTGCAATTATATTTTTTTCTTTTTTTATTTTTTGGCTGCACCTGCAGTATGTGGAAGTTCCCCAACCAGGGATCAAACCTGCACCATGGCAGTGACCTGAGCCACTGCAGTGACAATGCTGAATCCTTAACATACTGAGCCACATGAGAGCTCCACAAATATATTTTAAAGCATTGTATTAGATCTAGCTTCTTTAAATATAATATTTTCATGTCCTTGTCTCTTTTGACTTGACTGTTTAGACTACAGGCCCTGATCAATCCAGCTGTATCCTTTTTTGTTTTGTTTTGTTTTTTTAATTATTTTGGCTGCACCTGTGGCAAGTTATGGTTCCTGGGCCAGGGTTCAAACCTGTGTCACAGTTGCAACCTGAGCCACAGCTAGGGCAACACTGACCCTTAAGCTGCTGTGCCACACAGGAACATATGCTACCTGTATCTTTTTTTTTTTACAATCAGCTACACTCTAGAATAGTAGTAGACCCTTGCTGATTATCTCTATCACCAAATTATTAATTTCTCTGGGCCCATAATGCTGCTTGACAACATTTTTTCCTTATTGCAATGTTTCCCAAATTGGCATTCTGAAATGTTAATAAGTGGCATGAAAAAAGTATTCAGTGCTCTGAGAAATCTATCTTTGTAGATCCCTTTTTAGGAGATTAATGATGCATATTAATATGTTAATGGATTCATGAAGTCCTGCAGTAAAGAATTCCCTTTAACTTTTTAATCCTTCCTTTCCAATTTATTTGAACATGAAACATTTTCTCTTGAGGGATAGATATTAACAACTTATGAAACAGTGTTTCATAGAACACAAAGTTGAGAAATATCTATAGTTGCCTTCATTATTTTCCAAAATGGCTGTTTCCAACCTCTACAACTTCACCTCAAGCTTCCAACCCCATCTCAACCCTTTTAGTTTTCCGATCTAATCTCTATTTCACTGAGATAATGGAGGCCTCAATTTAACGTGTCCAAAACAAATTCACTATCTTTTTTATAATTTAACTTTACATTATAGGTTTAATAATAGAATATAGCCCATAGGGTAATTATGAGGTTTGAATGAGACAATACATAAAACAAGCAATAAAATTCTGACATGTAGAAAGTACACAGTACATAATAGCTATTATTATTACATGACAGTCTCGCCTATTAGACTGCAGGCTTGTTAAGGGCAAGAACCATGTCCTCAAACATAGTACTGTCCTTGACTTATAATACGTACGCAGCAAAGTTTTGTTGCATTAAAATGGATAATAATCTGTTAGAGAAATGCTTTGTGTAACCATCTGGCTTAGCTTAATCATCTTGTTTATTTAACAGTAGGCAACATTTATTTTTTCTCCCTAGGTGCATTGTGTTGTAATCATTCTAAGGATAACCAAATGTGCCGTGATGTATGTGAGCAGGTAAGCTTTACATAATAATTGTAGAGGATATTAGTTGTGTAACTATTTAGTATAATTGTTTCAGAAAAATCTGTTGTACAGCATTTAAAACAAATGGTCAGAGTTCGCAGCACCACTAATGGAACAGATTAACATGTGTCTTATGACATGATGCACTGAAAAGGAACCCAGTAGGATTCCTGCCCAAAATACATAACCTGAATCATGAGGACCTAGACTGAGGGATATTCCTCAAAACGACTACCTAAACTCTTCAGAGGTATCAGTGCTATAAAAACAAAGGCGAAGAAACTTCCAGATTAACAGAAACCAAAGAGACGTGACAACTAAATAAATGCAAATGTATAATCCTAGATTGGGTCCTGGAATTTTTTTTTAATTGCGATAAAGGACATGATTGAGATAAATTGGTGAAATTTGAAAATGAACTGTAATAGTATTGTATCAGTGCTGTGATCTGAATTTGGTGATTGTATAGTGGTTAGACAGGATGTTGTCCTTGTTCTTGGGAGATACATGCTGAGATTTAGGAATGAATGATTTCGTCTGTAATGAATTCTAAAATGTTTCATCAGAATAATAGTAATAACGTATATAAGTAGAGAAAGTTAAAGCAAATGTTGCAAATGTTAATAATGGGTGAATCTAGATGAAAACTCTGTGGGTGTATACTACTTTTGAAACTTTTCTGTACGTTTGAATTTTTCTACTTGAGCCTTGAGCCTCAGGTATTCCACTGAGACAATACCCGTTCATAATGCCTTACCTTTCTTTCATCATCTTGATTGTGTAGTTCTCACCTTAACACTTGAGAATTAATGACCTCGGTCATCATTTCAGTTTTCAAGTAATAACCTGGGTTTTTTTACTTCCTCAAACTGAGAGAGCTACCTGGGATTAAAACTTCCCTCAGGCAGTATTATGAATTTAGAAAGATTTTTTTTAATCTATCTGTCTGTCTGTCTGTCTGTCTATCTAGGGCCACATCCACGATATATGGTGGTTCCCAGGCTAGGGATTCAATCTGAGCTGTAGCTGCTGGCCTACACCACAGCCACAGCAATGTGGGATCCAAGCCGTGTTTGCAGCCTACACCACAGCTCACAGCAACACCGGATCCTTAGCCCACTAAGCAAGGCCAGGGATCAAACCCACATCCTTGTGGATGCTAGTCAGGTTTGTTAATCACTGATCCACAACAGGAACTCCTAGAAAGATTTTGTAAGAGACTAAGTATAAAACAAGACAGTGACTCAGCTCATCTTACATAGATGCTAGAGAATTCATGTCAAAACACTTATAGCAAATTAAGTTTTTTATAGATTTACTGCCAGAAAAACAGCTTTTAAAAACAAAAATGGCCTCAATGGTATCACCATAACAGCTTTTAAAATAGCTCTGCTCCTTGTGGAAGCACTGCTTTCCTGATGTTTTGCTTTGTTTCCTCTTGTTTTTTTCCACTAACATTCTGTAGGGTAAAAGATTTTTGTGAGGCATCTGCACCAGGCAAGGTCTAATTTCCTAAAATCTAAAGTGTTAGAAATTCTTTAACTTAGCAAATTAAGTGAACACTATAGTCACCCTAATAAAATAGTTCTTCCCTAAGTTCTTAGCTAATTGAGAAATGAGGCAACGGACTAAGATAAGACCCCCAACACCACCTTTATTATCAGTTACACAAATATTGAATGTAGCTTTTGTCTCCAGATACACACTGAACTACAGAATCAGAATTACTCCCAGAGGAGGAGAGTTAAGGATTGGGTTTATATTTGTTCATTTCACCCTGCCAGATTCAACAGTCTGGTAAGTCAGTCATCCCAACCACAAGAGGAATGAGTGAGTGGTGTGGAGAGAGGTTGGGGTGCTAAAACTGGTAGAGGTTGATGAAAATGAAAGGAATTACCAAGAGTGAAAAATCATCATTTCTTCAACCAGTAGGGAATGAAGGAACGGTGGAGCCCCGCTGATATTTAAGCTTTGAATTAGAGTGGATACTAGTGCCCTGATGGCTATGAAAGTTTAGGAAAAGGATGGTAGGAGGCGAGTTGCTGAACTATCAGCGAAAACCACTGTGTGAAGACAATTGGAGATTTGGAATTAAAACTTTTAGAATTTGAATTAGATAAGTCAGGACTGATGTTATATAATAGTCAGCACAATACACTGTCAGATGCCATACAAATCAAGAAGTTTGAGATCTGAGAAAAGCCCCTCAGTTTTAAAAACAAGACTGTTGGGGCAGATATTCTGGAACAGGGACTTCTGTTTGCTTTGTTTATGCTGAATCCCTGAGTGCATAGAATAATGTATAACTCAGAACTCTGCCTCTTCACCTTGTCCTGTGTTCCCTCCCCTGCCTCCCTGCCTCCCTCTCTGTCTCCCACCCTCTTTCCTTCCTTCCTGTCTCTTTTTTATTCTTTCTTGCCATTCATTGTTGTCTTTTTCTTTTCTTTCTCTTCTTTTTAATTTTTTTATAACTGGAATTTTTAAATATATATAAATGTAAAGAAAAATATAACAAATTCTTTCATATTCAGCTTTAGTGCTGTTAAGTCAAGGCCAGTTGTGTTTCATTTATACTCCCGTCTACTCCTACCCCCATTATATTGAGGCATATTTATATTGAAAACAATTCCAGTTGTCATATTGTTTGATCCATAAATTTTGTCTCTCTATATAAATTATAAGTATTCATTTACAGAATTAACTATAATATTCTTACCACTTCTTTAGAAATGTAATACTCATATCTAGTTATTTTTCAGATTTACTAATTGTCTATAAAGTTTTGTTTTATAAGCACAAGTCAGGATCCAAGTGAGATATAAGCACTGCACATGGTTACATGTCTTTTAATGACCTTTTAATGTGGGTTTTTCCTTGTAGTTTTTTTGCAGGATAAATCTGATCATTTATCCTATGGAGTCTGCATTATGCTATTTGTATCCTTATGATATCATTTAATGTGTTCTTCTTTCCTCTGTTATTTCTTACTAATTGATAGATATGTTTAAGAGCAGAGCCGTCCAATAGAACTTCTGCAATGATGACAGTATTTTTTATCTTTATGATCCAGTAGGGAAATAACTAGCTCTGTGTGCCAAGTAAACACTTGAAATGTGCTTAAAGAGATTAAAGAAATGAATTTTATGTTTTACTTCATTTTATTTGATTTAACTTTTAGCCACACATGGCTGTCAGCTACCTTAAGCTTAAGATACATCTAAGAGATGCTTGATCATTTAAAGTTAATTTTTGTTTTGTGTGGCAGGTCTTACTCATAAGTAGTATTGTGTCTGATTGACTCTTTGTAATGTTGGCAGTCATTGTTGATAATTGTCTTAATGCATTAATTCACTAGGAGCTGCAAAATGGTGATAGTCCAGCTCTCTTTGTAATAGTTGGTTTTGGAGGAAAATGGCCATTAAAACTAACTAGAGATAAATCTTTTTTCATTGTCCTTAGCATTCATAGATATTACAGTCTTGACTATTTGTAAGTAATATGTAACAATTTGTAATTTACAGAGACATTAAATTGTAATTGCATTAACTAAAGTTGTATTTGGAATTGAACCAGTTAGCCTGAGTGAACTTGTCAACACCTCATTATCTTTATTAAAAAAATAGCTTTGTCACTATTTTATGGCCTTCTATGGAAAAGCTTTTGCTATAATGCTCTTCACAAATTTGTTCTTCACCAATATCAAGGGTATGACAAGAGTGTTTTTCACGGTGCTCAGTTGACTAAAAACAATTTGTAGAACAGTTTAGGATAGATCTATCTTTTTTCCTTCCTTTCATGTTTTCTTTTTTCTTTTTGTCCCCTATGCTCGAACAGGTTAGTAGCCTGGTTTTCTCCATTTTTAATCACTAGAAAAGAATCTAGATTTGCTATATTTAGACTTCTTTGATTATTTGCCGAACTAACCAACTGTTCAAGAAATATCACCTCAGCCTAATTTAGATCTTTCCAAGTGTTTTTCATTTTTAAAGGAAATTGGAAAATATTCTAGATGGAGTTCCTGTCATGGCTCATTGGTAATGAACCTAGCTAGTTCATGGATATGAGGATGCGGTTTCAATCCCTGGCCTCACTCAGTGGATTGAGGATCTGGTGTTGCCATGAGATTTGGTGTGGGTCACAGATGTGGCTTGGATCTAGCGTTGCTGTGGTTGTGGCATAGGCCAGCAGCTGTAGCTCTGATTTGACCCCTAGCCTAAGAACTTCCATATGCCGTGGTGCCATCCTAAAACGACAAAAAAAAAAGAAAGAAAGAAAATATTCTAGACAACTAGTAAATCTAGAGTATAATAAATTTACCTCTTCTTATGTCTTAGGCAAAAATGCCACAAAACTTTTTTTTCTTTGTCAAATAGATATTCTCTTCAAAAAGTGAATCCCGACTAAAACACCTGTTGCAGCGAGCTCCAGATTATTGCCCTGAAACAATGGTAGGTCTTGTTTAACTTAACTATGGAAACTTTTGTCTAAATGAAGCACCCTAATGATTTATTTTTAGATTTAGTGAAATTATCAATGTGATTGGAAGTTGTGGTCAAAGTGAAATGTTAGATTTAAAAACCAGAGTGTTGTCTATCATCTTTTTAAAATTTTTATGATGTAGGTGTAAAAACAGTATTATATATAAATGTATTCCAATATTTAAATTTCATTAAAGTCTTTTCTGGACTTGGAAATTTTACTTATTATATTTTGATAATTTTATGAAAACTGTAATAACTAAATCACATTTGATTTTTTTAAAGTTGAATTTGGTGTGAGGGAAGATGTGTGACTTCTCATTACCATCTTACATTGCATGCCTCTCTGAGTCACGAAACTTAAAATGTGTCTAATGCTTGAGACTTCTTTAGTGTTTGAGAGGCTCATGAACCAGGCTAGGAAAATCAGAGCTGGCAGGAGAGAGTCTAAGGTAGTTTGGCTTAAATGGGGGCAAAGTTGATGATTAAACAGTTCTGTTTGACACATTTTCCTTTAGTCACTGAACAGGCACTTTTGTCTTTGAGCTTAGAAGTAGTTATTCCGGTAAGCATCCTAAGTAACCACACTCATCCTTAGTTCTCTTAAGATGGGAAGATGAGAAAACAACAAGCAGTATTTTTATTTCTCAGTTCTATTTTTCTTCCCTGAAGATATGCATGTAATTCTAGATCATTGATTGTATAGAGACAAACATAATCAAATTAGCTGTACCAAATTTTTGTAGAAATTGTCATATTTAGGAACTGGTTATCTACATAAAAGCCTTTTGGTGATTACAATTTTAGGTTGAAATTTGGAGCTGTATGAATTCATCTTTGCCAGGTAAGCAATGGAAGTGTTAACATTTAGCACCTCATTTTTTAAAACTTGTTTTGTGATGTAAGGTCTGTCACATAATCCTGTGACCCAATATATACCCTTGAATTTCTGTCCTCTCCTTCTCTTAGGCATCCAAATTTTCAAATGTAAAATTTATCCTCATTCACTCAACGCTTAATAGTACTCCTATCTCCACTTCTGCCATTCTGTTGAAACTGGTCTTTGAAAGATCACCAGAATCTCTTGGCTCCTAGATCTTATGGCTTTTTCTCAGTACTTACTCTCTTTGACTTCCTTGTGATTCTTGATATTATTGGCCACTACCTCCTTGTGACTTCACCCTGGCCTTGTGACCTTGTCTTCTCTTACCTTCCCCTGTGCCCCATAAGTACCATGGTCATTCCTGTGCGTGGTCCTCTACCCTTCTTTCTTCACACTCACCCTGGCAACTGAATTCCTTCCCAGAACAGTGATCTCTTCAGCTCTGGGAAGATAACTTTCAAATCCAAGTCACTGGTTCTAATTTGTAGACATCTCTCCCTGGATCTCTGCATCCAGGCAGAATCTGAAGTGCAATTCAAAACCAGACTCATACCTGCTTCTCTTGTGAATGACACTAGATTGGAAACCCTCAAGTCATTATCTCTGATTGCTGTTTCTTTTCAGCTTCATTGACCCTCCCCTTGTAAAGTCTTGCATCTGTCCTCGCTATTCCTAATTTGTGCCTTTATTATTACACTCTTGGGGTAAATTATTGCAATAACCTTGTAACCGGTGTTGGAGTATGTCATAGCTGTCTTCCTTATCACCTTTAAAAAAAAAATCCCTCAGGGAATATTCGCTTTGTCGGAATAAAGCCTAAATGCCCTAGTCCAGCATTCAAGTTCTCCTAGGATTAAAGGTCATTTTCCAGTCCTGGTTAAAGCCAGTGCCTTGAAAAAAAGGGAGTATATCTTATGCGTCTCTGAATTCTAAAGGCTTTCACACTACTTGAAGTTTTTGTTTTAAATAAATTGTACTATTTGGCTTCCTAGAGTTGCCTGAGTCCTTGACTGTTCTCCTAATTATCCCTCTGCCTAGTAACCTGTAATTTTATGTACTGTTCCTGCCAAACTATAATGTTGTTAAGGAATACATCATATATATTATCTATTTCATACCCCGCATGATGCCTCATAGAGGCCTTGCGCATAACAGGGGCTCAGTGAATGTAAATGCTTGTTGAGGGAGTTCCCATTGCGGTGCAGTGAAAACTAATCCGACTAGTGTCCATGAGGGGATACTAGTGGGTTTGATACCCCGCCTCGCCCAGTGGGTTAGGGATCCGGCATTGCCATGAGCTGTGGTGTAGGTTGCAGATAGGGCTCGGATCCCATGTTCCTGTGGCTATGGCGTAGGCCGGCAGCTAGAGCTCCAATTCGACCCCTCGCCTGGGAACTTCCATATACTGGGAACCCTAAAAAGAGAAGAAAAAGAAAAAAATGCTTGTTGAATAATATTTTCTAAGAGGCACTGGATATATGAAAACAGCAATATGGTGTGAAAGTTCAGAGTTTATGACTCACACTGATTACATTCAAAATTCTTTCTAGAATGTGAGTGATTCGGAATAGCAAGCAGCAAAGATTTAGAGGAAATGATACTAGGCAATAGGACTAAATGAGAGACTGTTGCCCTTTGTACCATTAAAACAGGTGGAGATACAGAGGCTTACGATATGCATTCTTTTTAGCCAGTTTTAACTATTGGAATGTTTTATGATTGTATTTTGAGAGCTTTGTCTATCCCTGAGCTATTTGTTTGCTTTTGTTTCTTTTGTGTTTAGCAGAATGCTTCTATTTGTTATATTAAGTCTTCGCTTCATGTGAAAAATATGTTATCTATTGCCTCGAAACCCTGACATTTTTTTCAAATGGAAATAACAATCTGATTTAATGTCCATGTGGATTTGCAGATCTATGTATTATATGGACGCAGCATAAAGCATTTCTTAAAAGAGATGAGGAATTTGCAGCTTCCTTACCAGCATAAATCTTCATTTTGCGTAACTATTATTTATATCTAATTTTATCCTAGGAATTATTCATTGACATAGGGATCAAAAAGGGCTCTAAAAGTTGCATTGTAACACTTTTTATATTTTTATCACCTTTTGGTATCACAATAATTTGTTTGGAGAAATAGCTGCTGTGCATAAATTGAACCAGAATAATCATTTTGCCCCAATAAAGTATACCCATTAACATCAGTCCTGGCTCACAGGAGGTGTTCCTGTCTGTTTATTAAGTATCGGTTTTAAAACAGCATGGTGGTTCTTACGCTAATCTAAGTATTTAATATTTTGGGTGTAATAATACCCTGGGTTTTTTTGCTTGCTTATTGAGTTAAATTGGAATCCTTGCCTCTGTTTCACAGTCCAAAGGTGAGGAAGGCCTCTCCTTGCCTTCCATAACCTGTATGTCCTCTAGAGATACTTTCTACTTAAGAGTGAGAATGAGCTAAAGAGAGTTTAGTGTGGGCAGGAAGAAGAGAAAAAAACAAGGGCCTGATAATTATGCTGAGAATGAGGGTAGGAGGAGGGCCTTCATGCTTTTGAGGCCCTACTGTCTAAGCCAGTGTTCTTATGGACACCTGCTTTGACTTGTAGCACTATCAATGACAGTGGCATGCTGTTTATGTTTGTCACTACTTATGACCAAAACATTTGAACATTTTGTTTTTAAGGTGTATTTAAGAAGTCTGATGGCTGGGTTGGCTTAGGCTGCTGTGAACTGGCTATTACCTTGGAGTGTCGACAGGCATGCAAGCAGGTAACTTGGCAATCAGGCTCTTAAGCAGCGTGGAGTATAGTGTGAGCTTTAGCTGTGCATATGTCTTGGACCTACCCCACCTCATGACTTGGGAGAAGTGATCGATAACAACTACGAATTTAGCATTTCTTGCATAGAACACTGCCTTTTTGACATACCACTTTTTCAGTTATGGCTACTGCATGTAAGACCCTCAGCCTTCTTTTATTCTTTCTTAACTTCTCTCTGCCACGCAAAGAAAGAATATCATAGGAATCAAGGCCTTTTGTACTTCGCCTGTGGTCATGCTTTGTCAGTGCTGAAAGACTCCAAATGCTCGTGTAAATTTCAGGCATGCTTGGATGCGAGCATTTGACACAGTTGGCTTATTTTGCTTTCATCTTCCCTCTGTCTTTCATCATGGATTTACTCTGAATATGTTCTTTTATTCCTTCTTTGCTCCTGAGGTGAGCACGACTCCTACAGTGAATTATCACTTCTCTTTGATTTCATATATCTCTGGTCCAGTTCAAGTTAGGCCCCTGAATTGTTCCTCACAGTGTGTATTTTCATAGTGGTTCTTCAGAGTGTTGTAGGAAAACTTGTCTCTTGGTTCCTCATATTCCAAGTGGTGGGAGTAGACCTAAATGAGAAATTTAGGGTGGCCCTGAAACTGTAGCTGGAAGGCCTTCTCTTACTTTCTTCTAGTGATTGGTCTCTGGATGGGAGTATATAAGACATGGTGACACCTTCACTTTCATATAGACTATTGAACTGTATGGCCTGAGCCATACTCTTTGGGCAGCACACAGCCTAGCTATCTGCTGCTCTTCTCCAGGCATTGAGATGAAACTGAGTTGTAGAGAATTTGAACTGTAATGCATCTAGTGAGACATAGAATAGTTGCCAGTCCATTCTGCTTCTTGCTTTCCCCATCTTCATCAGCTGGCCTGTTCAGAATTGCATGAGCCTAGGTGATAAAGCAGGTGGAACTAGATATGGCTCTGAAACCACATCTCTAAATGGAGGCTGATATTATGTGGAAGAACAACAACCATCCCTTTGCAGATTTGTTTTGGCTTGTTTTTTTTATAGAGAGTATATACTGAAATGTGGTAAATCACTTTCTTTTTCTCTAGGTGTCAGTTTCCTCCTCTGTAGAAGGCATAATATCTTCTTCATAAACTTAGGAAAATTACTTAAAAGTAACTTTTATTAGTTGCCTGGCATTGCCTTTCCCTCTTTAGTTGCTCCCTCTAGTATTATGGATCTTTTCAGAGCATTGGCTTAGAATGTGAAGGGTTAAAGAAAAAGCAAACTATAAATGCACTGGCAGAGCTTCACAAGAAAATTTGCTACAGAATGGAATTCAGTTTAAAAAAAAAGCCCTCTGATTTACATTTCCTTCAGAGTTATCTAGTTTCTGAAATAACAAAAGGCCTCTGTCATTATGTGAGATTAAAGCCATAAAAGTTAAATTCTGGCATATCTGGAGCTGATGTTTGTTTTAAAGAAATTACATGAAATTTGTTTGGATTTTAGGAACTTTAAAATATTTGACCATCAGTTTTCCTTGATGAAGTAAAGACTACTATACCAGCAATTAATGTATACTTATGTTTGTGTTCTTTTTTGTCCTATGCTGAATAACATGTGTAATAAATTAATGTAGAAATTTGTTATCTTTTAGGCATCTTCAAAAAATGATATTTCCAGAGTTTGCAGAAAAGAATATGAGGTATGCATTTTATCTAACAAATTTGGATAGACTAGATGTCAGAATCGATAAAATCACTCAAATTTTGAAAATGAGTTCACACATAAATTGCCTTTTGCTTTACAGAAAATATAGCTGGGACAAAAATGTCATTTACCTTGTTTAGAAATGTTACGATTTTAATTAACTTGTTGCAATTAAGCTTTAATTTGAAATAAATGCCTAAATCACACATACAGACGATTTAACCTATAATATTTTCATAATAAAGCAACTCGTTGTACCTAAAATTGTAAAACACTTTTTCTTAGGTTCCACATCCTCTTTTGCCTATACCTTGATCCATCCAGGTATCCATTTATCAACTATCTCTAATTGGAAGAAACAAAATCACTTTGCTAGTGTGAGTAGCTTCACACTTTCTTAGCATCTTACATTTGGGGGAAAAAAGTACCTACTAAATTACAAAGGGTGTATTAAATCTGAAGGACTCTTGTCTCCCAGAAGGGTGTTTCAAGCACCGCAGTATGTAGATTGGAGGGGAAAGCGGGTTGAGGAGGGACAGAGCTAGAGGAGGTATTTCATACCATGCAGATACATACAAAAGATTGTTCCTGATGTGAAAAACTCCTCGTCGGTACTTTGTTCAGTTCTTAGAATTTGGTTGTTAAACAATAAACAATTTTGTTATTTTTCATGGTTGTAAGACTGTAATTAAGCGTACTTAAGTGCATATACCTCAGTCATTATTTTTATGTATAAACATTAGGATTCTTATTGCTTTTAATAGTCTATTCTCTTGGAGAAGAAAGAAAGAGCAACTCTTGTTAACTGCTTCTGGATTATAGTTCTGATTTTGTTTCTTTTCTCAAAGCCTATAATTATGTTTTGAATTGGAAAACAATCTTTTTTATCTTTCTTCCCTGTGTGCTATTTACTAAGATATATCTGTTTCTCTGAAGACAGATTTCCAGATTAACTGCAATTCTTCTCTGTTCTTATTGAAAGGAGGCTTTCTACAAAGAAGTAGAAGATCTTTCTTTTTTTTCATATCTCTCTACCTTTGAAATAACTAGTTTTAGTTCCTCTTGAATAAAGTGGCTAACTGTGATAATTCCTTTTCTTCCACATGATGTCTGATACTGTCCATCTCCTGTAGCCTGTCCTCCATTATTTTAGTGTGCTTCCTTCTCTTGTCTGGATATCTGCATTGCCCTAGGAAGTCTGCCACTATGTGTTGATGAAGGACGGGACAGGAAAGGTAAGAGAGATAAACACTGTCCTATGAGAGAAATACTGAGAGTAGTTTACTTTTTCCAGTCTGTCCTCCCTTATTTGGCCTAGAAATAAGCAAGTATCTTCCAAAAATGTACATGCCAAGAAGGTTCTTTTACATATATGTAAATATAAAAAACATATATGTAATATATATGTTATATACTACATATATTAAAAACTGAAGAAGTTCCTGTTGTGGCTCAGCAGGTTAAGTATCCAACATTGCCTCCTTGAGGATGTAGGTTCAATCCCTGGCCTTCCTCAGTGGGTTGAGGATCTGGCATTGCCAAAAGCTCTGGGGTAGGTCACGGATAAGGCTTGGATCCTGCATTTCTATGACTGTGGCTATGGCATAGGCCTGCAGCTACGGCTCTGATTCAACCCCTAGCCTGGAAACTTACATATGCCACCGCTGCGGCTGTAAAAAGAAAACAAAAAACAAAAAACTGTGTAAATTATTCAAGATAATTCAAGACTCAGTTTGATTTTTTATATGTTATTTAGAAATAAAAAGACAGGCAAGAGCACCTTAACACAGAAAGAGGGCTCTGCATTGCAAGGGTTCCAAATAACAATTACTCAATTATTAGTGTTAAAGTCTAGTATAGACCTTACAGTTCTTTGTTAAAAGGTGAATTGGGTAATTTCGATGTAGTGTAACCTATTTTGACTGGATTAGTTGTTTACCAACATGAAAATACTTTATAAAACTAGACTTTTAGTACCTTTTCCTTAACCCTGGAATGGTCTTGGGAAGTGGACTTTCAGATGTGTAAGCTATTACTTTAGGTTTACAAATTTAGGGGTAACATTTACCCTGAAGGATGAATACCATGTTGTGTTGTTTAAATAGAGATTCAGAGAATGAGTGGTTATATTTGAAGGAGCTAATGTTTATCTTTACTGATAAGCTGCTACAGAATCCCCTTTGAGGGGATTTCCTGCGAAATTTACTTAGCATGAATAAAGTTGAAAAAAAATTTTTTTTTTGCTTTTTAGGGCTGCACCCTCAGCATATGAATGTTCCCAGGCTAGGGATCTGATCAGAGCTACAGCTGCCAGCCTACGCCACAGCCACAGCAATGCCAGATCTGAGCTGCGTCTGCAACCTACACCACAGCTCACGGCAATACCAAATCCTTAACTCACTGAGCGAGGCCAAGGATTGAACCTGCAACCTCATTGTTCCTAATCAGATTTGTTTCCACTGTGCCACAACTGTGCCACGACGGGAACTCCAAAGTTTAAAATTTTTAATGCCCTTTAAGATTCTCTTTTGTTCCAACCAAGCTAAGATAGTTAAATGTAAAGCATTTTTATGTCTAATTTTATAGCATCTTGTTTCTTTTCTATGCAGATCAATAAATATTTATTGAATAGTGAGAAGCAGTTTTATTATATTAGAAAGAAAACAAACTTTTTGGAGTCAGACCTAGATTAGAATTATGGTTAAGATAGATATAGCTCAACTTCAAGTACTCAAGAATTATATCTAATTGAGTCAAGTTAATTAAAATATGTACTGTAACTCACATGGCCTCAAAGAAATCAGAATGCAGATTGAGCATATTGGGAGTTACCAGGGAAAACTTTGCAAAAGAGATGACTGAAAGAATTGGTATGACTAGGTTAGAAGACTGTGGATCAAAAAGCATGTTAGCAAAAATGCACATGGCTTGTGCAGGGGGCAAAAAGAATATAGGCCTTTTCTGAGCTGAGAATCTGCTTGTATAGCCAAAGTGGGACCAGATCCTGGAAAAATGGTATTTGGTGCTCAGCTCATTATTAAGTAGAGGGAGATGATAAAGATTCTGTAATAGGAGACCAACATAACAAGTCCAATATTTTACAAATCTTCAAGTCTTAGGTGTATGCAGATGAAGTTAAAGATCCCCCAAATTCCTCTAACTTAATTAAAAACTAATAAGGCCCAAAGCTAGATGATAGCAGTAGAGTTGAGTATTTGGGGATAAATCAGAGATTTGAAGGCAGAGTCCATCATACAGGATTTGTTATGAGGAATCGAATATGGGCGATATAACAATTAGTGAACTAAGAGATGGGACTGAAGAAATTATATGGAAAAGCGGCATAGAAGGACAGGCTGAAAGAGAGTTTAAGGGAGATGGAGGAAGAGAAAGTGTTCTAATTGGAATACTAGAAGAAGAAGAAGAAAGACTATGGGGCAGAGGCAGTATTTAAAGAGTGCAAGAAATGCCCAGGAGAATTTTTTTTTAAATCCCCACATTACAGATAATATCTCATAGCCGAAGATCTTAAAAGCAGCCTGATAAAAAGACATTGTTTTCAAAAGAGACCAACAGCTGATTTTTCAGTAGCAACAAAGGAAGCCAGGGACAGTGGAATGATACCTAAACTGTTCTGGGGGGGGGGGACTGTCAACCTAGAATTCCATATCTAACAAAAATACTTTTCAAGAAAGAAGGCAAAATTAAGGTATTTGCAAACAACAAAAACAGAATTACCATTACTGTACCCTCCTAGAAGTCCTTCTCTAAAGGAAGTTCTAAAATATCTACAGTTATTTGAGAGAAATGAGAATGGTAAAAATACATGGAGTTCCCACCGTAGCACAACAGGATCAGTGTTGTCTCTGGAGCGATGGAACATGGGTTCGATCCCCAGCCCAGCACAGTGGGTTAAGGATCCAGCTGCGGCTTAGGTCTGATCCGTCACCTGGGAACTCCATATGCCATGGGGAGGCCAGTAAAGAAAAACAAAGTGACTAAGACATGCACACAGGTTGTATAAAACAATAAAAATGTGTTATTGAGTTTAAAAAGAGAGAGAAAATACACAGCAAAGACAACATGTACAATGGGAAGAGAGTTTAAATAAATTGAATTACATTGAGTGTTAGGTCTTTTTAAATGTAAAAACCCATATCTCAGAGATAGTTAGGAATACTGTACTAAAGATGAAGAGAGATCATACCCAAAGTCAACCATAAAGTAACCCCTGAACCTTAAGAGTGAAAGAAAGTTCTTTGAGAGAGAAAAGTATAGGGAAAAAAAGCTGATTTTGAAAGTTGCATTTTTGGAGTTCCTGTCATGGCTCAGCAAAACGAATCTGACTAGTATCCATGAGGACGCAGGTTCGATCCCTGGCCTTGCTCAGTGAGTTCACAATCTTGTGTTGCCTTGAGCAGTGGTGTAGCTCACAGAAGCAGCTTGGATCTGGTGTTGCTGTGCCTGTGGCACAGGTCAACAGCTATAGCTCTGATTCGACCCCTAGCCTGGGAACTTCCGTATGCTACAGGTACGGCCCTAAAAATACCAAAAATAAAATAAATGAATGCATGCACGTGCGCGCACGCGCGCACACACACACACACACACACATACACACACACATATACACACGCACAAACCCCACACCCCACGCCCCTGTGTTTTTAGGGAACTAAAAGAGAAGAAGCCACATACAGATCTAATGTTTCAATAGGAGGACCCTACCTGTGTTCAGTGAGAAATTGGATTGAGCTATTCCAAGAAAAAGAGAATTCTTATTACTGGAAGCGTTCAAGGAAAGACTTATTGGATAAACACATTTGGAGGGGATTTCTGCGAAGGACAGGAGAGTTGCCTAATCTCTCCTCTCTGCAGTTCTCTTATTCTGACCAATACCTAAGAAAGTGTACTTCCTTCAGTACTTAAGAGTAATTCTTTCAGAATCACATCCATTTGATTAGAGCTACCAAAATCAGCCAGTGGCTTGATAACGCCATCATGGACATGTTCAAGTGTCATGGGCATGCTCACGTCTAAGTTCACCGTGCGTTTTCACAGGCTTGGTCCTTGGCCCACCCAAAAGTATTGATCAGTTGGTACATGGATGTGTGATACCAGACCAGGGACAGTATTCAAAACCTTCCACAATTGGAATGACGTAGATATCAACAATCAGAACAGATGCTAGATATAAATTAGAGCCAAACTAGAGCCTAGAATACTAGGACAAATTGGCTGATTAGAACTAAAATAAAAACTTTATTATGTTTCCCATGAGGTATGAAACATCTAGTGTAATTCTTTTTGCATAGTCTTTGTCTAAAAACTGGCTGAAAACACTTTCTTCTAGCCACAAAAAAAAAAATTTATTCTAGCCAGCAAAATGGTGATTAAAAACAAAACTTGGTTGTTGATAGTTATTTTCTTGAATGTCAGAATAAACATCAAGATGATATGAGGCTGATGTATTGCCAGAGACTTGGCAACGTCTGTAACATAATGAGATAAATTTTAGTTTCAGATTCATAAATCCATTTCTTACTTTATGTTAGACTTTACCTATTCGCTTAACGTAATGACCATAAATATATCGTTCCATTTACTGCATAAGCTACTAAAATACAATGCTGCAAATTTGTCATCAGACTTTTGTTTTTACTTGTTCCTTCTTTCACTGATCCTTCTCTGTGCTTTTCTTTATATTCTTTTCAGAAATATGATTTTCCAGTTATCTCTTTTCCTAGCTTTTCTTCGGTCCAATTATTTGATGTTATTTTTAGTGAAATAACATAGGTGGAAAACTATGAAGGGAAGTCAGTAGTGTTTTTGTAAAAATTTGCCTTTTTAAAAAAATATTAAGACATTTAAGTTTTAAATGAAACTATTGCTAAAGAAAACTAAAATAATGTTCTTTTCTGGGGCTCTGGTTCTGTGAGAATGTTGAATAAAATTAAGACTCTGAGGATATTAAACAGAGGCTGTAAGAACCACAAAAAAAAAAGATTGTCAGCCTTGCAACTTCCAAGCTCCATTCTGTGAGCACTACCTATCAACACAGACTAAATGCATAAGAGTGCAGGTATGGATTAAATTTTATTATTTGAATATTCACATGTTCAAAATTCAAAATGGTGTACAATAAAAAGTCTCCTTCCTGCCTCTTATACCACCCAGTTCCTAAAGTCACTAGAGATATTTTATGCACATAAAAGTAAATATATATATGTATATGTGTGTGTGTGTATATACATATATATATTCCTCTTCTCCACCTCTGTAACACAAATGTTAGCGTACCTCACTCTTTGTCATACTCCTGGATGCCAGTATATGGTGCATATTTATGAATGTCTGTATGGGCTACGTACACAGTGTATCCTCAGGAATTGTAACAGTAAAATATTCTGCTTTAAAGATTTAATTTTAATTTTAATTTTATTTGTTCCTTTCTCTCAAATTAACCTTGATTCTAGATTTTCTACCAGAAGCATAAAGGAAAAGGAATGAAAGAATAGCCCTAAAAATTTAGAGCTAGGAGGGCAGGGATGTAGAACCAGCAGGGTTCTCTGGACAGCTAGAGACCTCCTGTGCCTCAGTGGTGTTGTATCGGTGCTGCAGTAGTTCCAAAAATAGGGTAGACCGTCTTAGGTGGCTGGTGACAGCCTAGGCTGTGGACAGTTGGCTTTGTGGCAAGAAGAATTTTTTTTAGGAAAAAGAATCATGTGGTACTTTGCCCTAGCAGAGCCTTCTAGGCTGGGACCTGGATGTAAAGCTTCTTTTAATTGGTACAGAGCAAGCTCTGAGAATTGTCAGAATATAGTAAATAGAAGGCTGAATGGAGACTTTGTAAATGGTAAAATGCCATACAGGTTATGCTATATCAAACTGGATTTGAGCCGTTACCTGCAGCTGATGAGCTCCAAAAAGAGCGAAACCTATTAGGTCCTGCAGTACTGGCTTAAGGTAATATAAAACTTTGATTTTGTTCCAGTTGTGTGTTGTTTTGTTTTGTCACATTTTGTACTGGGGGAGGGAATAACTCCTGTTTAGTCTTCTTGAGCTAGTGTATTTCCTCTCTAGTCATTTTTCTCAGAAGTCACCTAAGTGAGATAATTTCAGAGGGAAATCTGATCAAGTCTGATTAGATCGTGACCTAGTCTAATCCAAATGGTGAGATTTTTCTCATTAGGCAATCTTATCTACTCCCATAACTTGAATTGCCCCAATATGATAATTCCAGAATCTTTTCTGCTAACTTCATTTTCTGAGCTCCTGAATTCTACTGGATACGTGTGTGGTTTTTTTGCTTTGTTTTATTTTTTAAGGAAGTTCCCAGGCTAAGGGTCGAATTGGAGCTGCAACTGCTGGCCTACACCACAGCAATGGGGGATCCAAACTGTGTCTTCGACCTACACCACAGCTCGTGGCAACGCCAGATCCCCAACCCACTGGGCGGGGCCAGGGATCAAACCCACGTCCTCGTGGATACTAGTTGAGTTCGTTACCACTGAGCCATGACGGGAACTCCTGGTTATGTGTGTTTTTGATGTTCAACTAACATTTCAAATCAGTCAAACAACTGTTTCCTTCCCTTTCCTTCCCACCACCTTACTGCTACACAGCCCCAGACAAAAGCTTATCATTTTCCTTATATTTCTCGCTTGGTTGTTGCAGTACAATCCTCTCAGACCCAAGCTAAAAGCCTAAGAGGTATCGTCTACCCTTTCCTCTTTGTCACCACTGCTTACAGAAAAACTGGCTATCAAGCCCTAAAGATTTGCCTCTGAAATTGTTTTAAATTTGATCTCCTTTCCATGTCCTCAATTCCTGCCTATCTCAGGCCTTTATACAACTTGGGAACTACTATAATGGCTGCCCAACTAGCTTTCGTATCCCTAATTTCTGCTCTAATTTACTGTTTCCACTTCTCCTAGGGTGACCTCTTTAAAGATCAAATGTGGTCTTTATCACCCCTTTTCGTGAAACTCTTTAATGACTCACCTGTAAGACACACAGTTCATGTTCCTCAGCCTGGTGTAGTTAATCTTTTCTTGATCTAGCCTCTGACTCTTCCCTCCTTGACACTTTAGCAGCTCACGGCTCATAACTTCCCAGATTGTAGTTGTCCCACCTATTGTCCTGCTGGAATTCCCTCTCCCTGAATCCGTCTTACCATCCCCGCCCAGTAATAGGCTAGAGCCAGCTCCTACCAACTAGGGAGAGCTGGTTGTTAAATATTCAGGAATTTTGCAAGTCTGTTTTTAACTTGGAAGCAGCAATGGTGGGAATATTTATACCATAAAATATCAGCAAATATTATAAATCAAATCTCCTCTTCACTCCCACCCCTGTGAAATGTCTCCCAACCCCAGTATACTACAGCCCCTATCCAAATCTGGCCTATCTGTTTCCTCTTTAAAACCTTTCCGGCCCAGTCCTTTTCCTTCCACACACAAAAAATTATTTGCTACTTATAAACACTTTTCATGCTTTATTATAGCATTTGTCACTGTACAGTGTAACTCTTTGCTTACGTGTTGGTTTTAATACTAAACTCCTGAGTTTCTGGGGACAGAACCTATGTCTCAATTACCTTTGCATCTGTCATTCATTCATTCCTTCAACATTCATTGAATTGATATACTTAACGTGTGTTAGGCACTGTTCTCAGAGTACAGAGATGGGAGGATTTAGCCACTCTCTGTGAGAAGTTCATAGCCTAGTCCATGGAAACAGAGAAATGCAAATAGGCCATCTTACAACAGTGAGTCAAGTACGATGCTAGAAATCTGTAGAAGTTGAAACCTGGAGGAGAAAACACTGCCCAAGTTATTGGGGAAGTCTTCACAGAGCAGATAAGACTTAAAGGATGAACAGAATAGGTGCTACAGTTATTTTTATAGATGGTTTTTTTTTTTCTTTTTAGGGCTACACTCTTGGCATATGGAAGTTCCCAGGCTAGGGGATGAATTGGAGCTACAGCTGTTGGCCTACACCACAGCCACAGCAATGCCACATCTGAGCCACATCTGCGACCTACACCACAGCTCATAGCAACACCGATCCTTTAAGCCACTGAGCGGGGCCAGGGATCAAACCCGCGTCCTGATGAGTACTAGTCAGGTTTGTTTCTGCTGAGCCACAGCAGGAACTCCATAGACAGAATTTTTTTTAACAGAAAAATTTTCCACTCTGGACGGTACACAAGCTTCTTTGTTTCAGAGTAAATAGCAGCTTTTTGTGAAAACCTTGTGTAAATGCCCATGAATTAGGCATTCTTTGAATGAGTACAGAAAGCACTGAATACCGTATCTGTAATCCCAGTAATGTGTAGCAACCCATCCCAAAACTCCTATAACTTAAGAAAACAATAACAATTCACGATTTCTCACAAATTTAGGCAGTTCTGACCTAGGCAGGCTTAGCTGCTTCTGGCTGGGCTCACTTAGGCAGCTGCGGTCACCTGGCAGGTCAGGCAGGGCCTGGCTGGTTTAGGATGCCCTTGCCTAAGTCAGCTCAGCTCTCCTCCAGCCTAGCTCAGGCAGATTCCCATGGTGGTGGCAGGGACCAAGAGAGAAAGTGAAAACATGCAAGTATACATGCAGGCCTCTACTTATTTCACACTTTCTGTCCACTTGACTAAAGTAAATACGCGACTAAGTCCAGAGTCAGTGTGAGAAATAAGAGAATGTGAAAAATTGGGGCCGTTGCCACAGTCAATCTGCCACAAACACATACTCTTTGTAAGCTCTGTTCTAGACCTTATGTTAACGCTGCAGATGTTAATTTACCAAAAAATTTGCTTCCAGCTGGTTGGGTGCTCTGTGTGGTAATAGCAAACTTCTCTGAGCAGTCTAGACCTGTTAATCTTCACTTTGGGATGCTCATTTTTATCCAGCTATTGAAATGATATCATTTACGAGGCTGAAGAAATTGAAGAATCTTTTGTTTAGTGATATGCATGTCGTATTAAACTCCTTTACATATTCCAGTCCTTAGACTTTTTTTTTTTCACTGAAAAGCCATAGTGTCCAAAACAAGGAGAAAACATCTTGTAGAGGTTCAAAACCATATTTTCAAAAGGTCAGTTATTTAGTCTCTCTGACTTAGCATTTGATAATTTGATTTTTCATGCAAAACTTCAAACTGGGAGAAATTTCAGTCCATCTGTGACAAGCTAACAGATTTTATTTATTGAGGCCTTAAGAACAAAGCAACCCCTTTACTTTTAAGTAGTAGCCTTGGGAATAGGAAACATCAAATAACAGTTCATAAAATGTGCTCTTTTGGGTCTTTGTTCAGAAGCGACTAAAACATCCAAGGTTCAAACCTGGCTTTGTTTGTTTTTTTATAAGATTCATATGCTCCATATTTGTTTCATTTTCATCATCAGTGAGAATGGAAAAGAAGCTCTAAGGGCCAGTAGTAGTAGAAGGGCAATGGACAGTGAAAGGATTGAGACAAATGGAGAAATGTTAGAAGGGGTCACTGAAGTGGAAAAATGGGTGGCTGGGCCAGAAAGTAAATCCGCAGAGCCAACTTTCTGAACAAGAGGCTGGAGCAGCAGAGTCTCCTCCCGGATGGACCCAATGGCCTTTCCCCCCAAGAAGGAAGGTCGATGTAGCCTGAAGGATCACATAGGGTTCCCTTGACATTGGCTCTGTGTCTTAGTTTTTCTGCCAGGTTTGCTCACAGGTTAACTGCTCCTAACACTAGGTAGAAGAGAACTCCTTATTGCAGTTCTCAAAAACCATTGGAGGTAGGGCAGGGAACTGGTTAATGAAAGCAGCTGCCTGAGGAAACAGTTCATGATCATATTTTTTAAAGGCAGTAATAATAACATCAAATTATTTTGATTTTTTTTCACAATTCCAGATGCTGATTTTAAAGATAGACTTAAAGTAGATTGTTCTATAGATGTAATTCAACCTTGCTCTGGCTACATTCAGAATAATTTGGACTATTAAATCCAGAGTCTTCTTATAGGATAGTGTCGTGAAAGAGCACGAGCAGAGACAGCAGTCTGGCTTCTAGCCCCAGCTCTACCCTTTCTGTGTACATCTGTCTCTCCAGCTGTGTAGTGAAGGCTTTGGGGCCTGAAGAATTCCTGGGACACTGTCAACTGCCACGTGCTGATTTCTTCTTTGGATCTCTGAGGTTGTGGTAGATCCTCGCCTCAGTTACACTGTATTTTGATACAGTCTAGAGTAAGATGATTGGGGTGAGGGAGCTGTTATATGGAGTCACATAGAGTTTAGTCTTGGTGGCAGGTCAAAAAGAGGCTCTGTATAAGCCAGAGTACAGGCCTTGTTACTGCCTACTTTTGCCACTAGATGGCGGTCAAACATCTGACTTAAGAATTGACCGGCTAAGACCCCAAGACTGACTGATTTAAGAAATGAAGAAACTATAAGCCAGTGCCCTAACACATTATGTGTGTTTTAAGCCCTGTAAAACTAATTATCAGTAATTTAAGCAGTGAAAAGGTAAAGTTACCTATAGTTTATGCCTTAGGCATAATTACCTAAGGTTAGGAATCTTTTATTAAAGAGAGAGATATGATCAGTCTATATAAAATCATTATGGGTGTAAAATAAGCAACAGAGAATTGATGAATCAATCAAATATCAGTATGCTCGAATGAAGGAACCATTATTTTAAACCTAAAATTGGTAAAAATAAAAAGATGTAAAAATTGTATTAACACTAGAGGTACTGTCATGTGGAAATATAAGGTTTTAGTTCAGCAAATTACAGTAAACAGAGTTCTTTAGCTCAGCAGTAACGAACCCAACTAGAATCCATGAGAACACGGGTTTGATCCCTGGCGCCGCTTATTGGGTTAAGGATCCAGCTTTGCCATGAGCTGTGGTATAGGTCACAAATGCAGCTCGGATCCTGCATTGCTATGGCTGTGGTGTAGGCTGGCAGCTGCAACTCCAATTCGAACCCTAGCCTGGGAGCTTCCCTATGCTGCGGGTGTGGCCCTAAAAAGAAAAACAAAACAAACAGTAAACTTACACATGAAAGATCTATCAGGGAACATTAAGAAAAACAAGAAATGCTTAGGGAACATCTCTGAGCTCTGAATGTGACATCAAGAGTGACAGCTGTGCCCTTCTATATCAGGGGTCAGCAAACTTTTCTTGTAAAGGGTCAAGTGGCAAGTACTTTCGGTTTGTAGGCCATGTGATCTCTGTCCACTCAACTCTGCTAACATAGTGTGAGGTAGCCATATACAGTAGGTAAATAAATGGGTGTGATTGTTTTCCAATAAAACTATTTGCACAGACAGGCAAGATGCTGTAGTTTGCCCACCCACTTGTGGGTGAAAGCTCAGTGTCCATAAGTATTTCTCCTTTCTAGGTTTCAGTCTCTGGCTTCCGTCAGATAAGGAGTTGGATTAGGTGATCTCTGACATTTTTCAGATTTCGTGTCTTTTAGTATCTCTCTCTGAAGCTACATGATCTACAAGGCTGACCCAAAGTGATATTTCTTTTATTTCTAAGATCAAATTTTTAAAAATCAAGCTTAAACAAATTTGTAAGTTTCTAGAGCAGGACTTCTCAACCTTGACGCTATTGACATTTGGGGCTGGATAATCCTTTGTTGTAAGGGGAGCTGTCCTGTGCATTGTAGAATGATTAGCAGCATATCTGAACTCCTCTGCCCACTAGATGTCAGTACATGCCCTAACCCCTGAGTTATGACTACCAGAATTGTCTCCAGACATTGCCAGATGTCCCTGGGGAAGCAAGATCACCCCACTGGTAACCAGAGCCCTAGAGACTTTAAGAGTAACTGGAAGAATAATAAAAATGGAAATCAGGGAGTTCCCATCATGACTCAGTGGAAATGAATCTGACTAGTATCCATGAGGTTGCGGGTTCGATCCCTGGCCTCGATCAATGGGTTAAGGATCCGGCGTTGCCGTGAGCTGTGGTGTAGGTCACAGATGCAGCTTGGATCTGGCATTGCTGTGGCTGTGGTGTAGGCCGGCAGCTGTAGCTCCGTTTGGACCCCTAGCCTGGAAACCTCCGTATGCCATGGGTGTGGCCCTAAAAAGAAAAAAAAAATTAGATTTCTGTGCTTCATTTCCAGATTCTGATTCTGTAGTCTAGAGTAAGGCCTAGGAAGCCTGGGTGATTCTAGTGCATGCCCATGTTTGAGAACAAATAGAGATGGTCTCTAAGGTCCTTTCAACTCTAAAAGGCAAATATGAAATATGTATTTTCCTAAATGTCCTTTATTATATTATTTTCTGAAAGCTTTTTTATATTCTGCAAGAAATAATTGAGATCACTACATTGTAGTTTTCCCCACATAAGCACATTGGTACAGCTTTATATCAACTTGGTTCGCTGTAACATGGTCAGTTTATGGTTTGGGTGGTAATCTTGACCTCCATTATGTGTTAGAAGATGGATTCTCTTCTCACCAAGATACCATATCATAGTTTCTTTGTTTTTAATCTTGGATTTAGAGAATCATTAAGTAGTTTGATATCCTGATTTCCATATAACTGTAAGGTGGAATAAAATTAGAAATTCTTTGTGGTTAATTTCTGTTTATTTGTTTTTCTTTAATTTACAGAATGCCCTTTTCAGTTGCATTAGCAGAAATGAAAGTAAGTACATCGTTGATGGACACACAATAAGTCCAAGAACAAAGCACAGTTTACAGAGTGTGATTTAGCTGTTATAAATATTGCCGAAACTCTGACATTCTGACTTAGGCTGGAGGAATGTGCACAGCAGGATTCTCGTAGGCTCTTTGTGGTATTTGGGCCATTCATGAATTCTAACAATTCCCATGTCCTAATCGTAGCTCTACAAAGCAGATATTAATTAGTCCTGAAGTTTCTAGAGGCAGATCATGCCCCGTTTAGATAAACAGGGTCACTTTTAGGGATATAATGTAATATAATATAGCACTTGCTGAGGGCTGCCTTTCAGTTCATTCAGCAGGCATTCCTCGATTGCTTGCCCTGTGCAGGGCACATGTACATCTGTTGGGACCACACCTGTACACAGAGAACTCTGGGACATGGTGGCTCTGGGATAGTGCTACTGATAAGGTGCTGTGGGAGTTCAGAGGAAGGAGAGATCATGTCCTACAGGGGTGCTTGGAGGTGACTTCATGGAGTTGTTAGCTGAGCTGGGCCTTGAAGGGTAGACATGATAGTAGAGATTAGAGGAAGGGCATTCCAGGTGAAGGGAACAGTGAAAGCAGTTAGAGATGATGAAACACGTCTGAGCAATATAGAGTT
>PVHT021183634.1:36665417-36753924 GCA_004024745.2 Catagonus wagneri | reverse complement strand
TTAACGGTCCGGCGTTGCCGTGAGCTGTGGTGTAGGTTGCAGACGCGGCTCGGATCCTGCGTTGCTGTGGCTGCGGCGCAGGCCAGTGGCCACAGCTCCGATTAGACCCCTAGCCTGGGAACCTCCACATGCCGCGGGTGCGGCCATAAACCCGCGGCCATAAAATGACAAAAGGCAAAAAAAAAAAAAAAAAAAAAGATTGGCCCATTAAGCCTTGTCCTAGTCTCGCTTGTCTCGTCTGTCCTCAGAATTCCTCACCTCCACCCCCAGTTTTAGCCCTATTGAGTTTGACAGTGATAATAGTAGCCATTAATGATTGTTCTTGTTTTAAAAATGAACAATCCAGCAAAGAACAGAGTAAGTTTGGTAGTAATTTCAAGTCCAAAACTTAGGTGGCACAATAAGTATGATACCGTTTCCCCATCCAGGAAACAGGCTTGTTTTGCTATCAGTTTAGTCCTAGTTTAGTTCATTTGTCTATGATTTTATCGTTATCATATTTCTGGAAGCCACCTGAATTCCTCACTTATTCCGTGGTCTATGGAATTTATCAGAAACTTGATTTTGGTTCCTCCATAACCATCCCTAATACTTATCAGAGATTTCCTACCTACCTTTTTCTTAACCTTTTCCTGCTATTCTTCTCTCTACCTATTAGTTCCCTTTAGCCTCCCAAAGACTCCTTAGCCTCTCCTATGAGGGCCTCTTGCTCCTCTTCGTTATAAATTTTGCATCTCACCCCCAGCCACTCATCTAACTCTTCCCAGATACCTTCAATGGTTCACCTTGATTTTAAATAAATACATAAAGAAGCATTTATTTCAAATATGGATTTTACTTTTCAGTATTTAGGCATGCCCTATGTTATGAGGTGAGGACTTTCAATTTAGGCATAGTCTTGGAGATTTACAGTGTAGAACTTTGGGGATTTTGTTTCAAGATAAACAGTTATTTAATTTGCAAACTTATAAAATGATCCCAATAGCTCTTAGCTGTTACTGGTCCTGTTTTTAAATGTGAGGTATTTGGGGTTTTGTCTTATATTGATATGTTTGATTTGTTTTGCTTTGCTTTGTTTATGAATCTCCACAGATCTAATGTGGAAAGAAACTGTTCAAGTGGTTCTCAACATAGGTGATATTAGCATTTTTGGAGACAGCTGTAGTTTTATGCGACTGTCCTGTACATTGCAAAGCATTTTAACAGCCCTGACCCCCATGCACTAAATGCCTATAGTCATCCTCAAGTCATCATGCAAACTGGAAATATTTCCACATGCACCCAGATTCTCTCAGGGGGCTGTACTGCTCCTCCTGAGAACCATTGCACTAGACTATAAGTGCAGTGCACTGAGAAATTATGACTTAGGCCAGTGAGCATCTGGATGCCCCCAAGACTACGCTTATAGTAGTGCTGATTTTAACTATTTGTCTTCTGTGGCAGGGTTTTATTTCTCAAATTCAAAAAGACACATATTGTCCCATTATTATTATGGCAATTTAATGTTAGCATATAACTGATTTCATTTTAATGTCATCTCCCTTTTTTTTTTTTTTTTAACCTAGTGGGTTCAGTTTGTTGCAGTTATGCAGGCCATCACACAAACTGCCGAGAATACTGTCAAGCCATTTTTCGAACAGACTCTTCTCCTGGTCCTTCTCAGATCAAAGCAGTGGAAAATTATTGTGCCTCTATCAGTCCACAATTAATACACTGTGTGAACAATTATACCCAATCTTATCCAATGAGGAACCCAACAGATAGTAAGTAAAAGACACATATTCCTCTCATTTCAATCTTTGGCTAAATAATTTGTAAAAAGGAAGTAAATTCTTGATGGTGTCTACAGTCTGGGTTATTTGAGAAACACCAGACTTCCTTTGGTCTTTAGATTTGGCAGATTGGACATTATTGTCACAGGTAAAATATGCCAAGAAAGAGTTGTCAAGGGTATGAAGAAATAGGCACTCTGTATTCTGAAGTGGGAGAATTCATTAGTGTGAATATTTGGAGGGAGGGAGTTGGGTTATGACCAAGAGAACTTCAAATAATCATACCGTTTAACCTAGTAATTCCATTTCTTAGAATTTGTCCTTCAAGGAAACTCACAAATTTGCAATAATATATCTATGCACATGAAGCATATTTACTACAGCATTGCTGGTAATAGAGAAAAATTAGAAATAACCTAAACATCCATAAATAGGTTGTTTAAACCCATTTTTAAATTGATGAGTAAATAAATTATATGTCTATATAATAACAACATTATATAACCAACATAAAGAAAGATGTGTGTTGGAGTTCCTGCTGTGGTGCGGTGGGTTAAGAATCTGACGCAATGGCTCAGTTCACCGTGGAGGGGCAGGTTCAGTCTCCAGCCCAGTGCAGGGGTTAAAGGGTTTGGCATTGCCACAGTTGCGGTGTGGGTCACAGCTGCGTCTTGGATTCAGTACCTGGCCCAAGAATTTCCTTATACTGTGAGTGCGGCCATTAAAGAAAAAAGAAAAAAGAAATGACATCATGAAATTCCTAGAAGAGGAAAGAGGCAAAGCATTCTCTGACATAAATCAGAGCAGTATTTTCTTAGATCAATATCCCAAGGCAAAAGAAATAAAAGGGAAAATAAACAAATGGAACCTAATCAAACTTAAAAGCTTTTGGAAAAAAACAACTGGGAGAAAATATTGGCAAACAATGGGACCTACAAGGGCTTAATTTCCAAAATATACAAACAGCTCTTACAACTCAATATCAAAAAAAAAAAATTAAGAAATGGACAAAAGACCTAAATAGACATTTCTCCAGAGAAAACATACAGACAGTCAACAGACACATGAAAAGATGTTCAACATCGCTAATTATTAGAGAAATGCAAATCAAAACTACAGTGCGGCACCACCTCACACCAATCAGAATGGCCATCATCAAAAAGTCTACAAGTAACAAAGGCTGGAGAGGGTGTGGAGAAAAGGGAACGCTTGTACACTGTTGGGAGGAATGTGGATTAGTGCAAACACTATGAAAAACAGTATGGAGATTCCTCAAAAAACTAAAAATAGAGTTTCTACGTGGTCCAGGATTCATACTCCTGGGCATATATCTGGACAAAACTCTAATTCAGTGTGTCTCAGTATTTGTAGCAGCACTGCTTACTGTAGCCAAGACATGGAAGCAATCTAAATGTCTATCAACAGATTAATGGATAAAAAAAATGTGGTACATATGTACAATGGATTATTACTCAGCCATAAGAAAGAATGAAATAATGCCATTTGCAGCCACATGGTTAGACATGCAGATTATCATATTAAGTGAAGTAGGTCAGAAAGAGACAAATACCATATGATATCACTTGTATGTGGGGTCTAAAATATGATGCAAATGAACTTATTTACAAAATAGAAACAGACTCACAGACATAGAGAACAGACTTGTGGCCGAGGAGAAGAGAGGATGGGGGAGGGATGGACTGGGAGTTTGGGATTAGCAGCTGCAAACTATTATATATAAAATAGACAACAAGTTCCTACTGTATAGCACAGAAAACTATATTCAATATCCTGTGATAAAATATAATGGAAAAGAATATGAAAAAGTATGGATATATATATATATATATATATATATATATATATATACCTGAATCACTTTGCTGCAAGGGGGAAATTAACAACACCGTAAATCAAGTATACTTCAATAAAGTGATTTTTTTAAAAAACCGTATGTCCACATGTAAAAAAAAAAAAAAACTAGTGAAATTACCACATGATCCAACAGTCCCTCTCCTGGGTCTGAAAAGACAAAAAAATCTAATTTGAAAAGATACATGAAAAGACAAAACTCTTAATTTGATGTACCTTGGTGTTCATAACAGCACTATTTACAATAGCCAAGACTTGGAAGCAACCCAAGTGCCCATCAGCAGATGAATGGGTAAAGAAGTTGCGTGCATACATAATGAAATATTATTCAGCCATGAAAAAGAATGAAATAATGTCATTTGCAGCAACATGGATGGACCTAGAGTTACCTACCTGATAACTTATACTTAGCAAAGGGGAAGTGAGGGCAGGGATGAACTAGGAGTATGCGATTAACAGATGCACACTATATATAAAATAGATATACAAGGATTTACTGTATGGCACAGGGCTCTGTAGTCAATGTCTTATAATAACCTATAATGGAAAAACTCGAAAAAGAATATATATATTATAGAATATATACATATGTATACATATATATATATATATATATATATATATCTGAATCACTTTGCTGTATACCTGAAGCTAACAATATTGTAAATCAACTTTACTTCCATACAAAAAAAAAAAAAGAGATGTATGTTTACAGGAGTCCAAGATGTAATAAGCAAAAAACGCAAGTTGCAGAACATAGTAAGACACATTTTTAGTTATCTGCCTGTTTCTTCCACATTATATATATCTGTAATGTTTGAATTTTACCAATGAACTGTTATTACTTTTATAATTAAAAATATCAATATAATACTTTTAAAATATTAGGGCTTCTTAACTTGCACCTCATTAAACCTACAAAATCTCAGCCTTTAATCCATTTTCTTCATTTAAACTTTAAATGATCAAACTTCAAAGAAATGACTAATTAAGCACACTGGCAAAAAGTCTTATAAGACTCTTAAGCCAGAGTGCCACTGTTTTGAAATTTCCAGTGTTTTGAAATTGCCAGAGTTTTGAAACACTGGAGTATTGAAAGACTGTTTTTATAAAGGCAAAAGCAGTGCTCTGTGCCTTGTTTGCCCACCATCTAAAGCAGAACTCTAAGGCTGATGACATTTTGCAGTTATGTGATGAAAATCAGAGAGTGAAGCATTTGCCATAAGTAGCCTTCATTCAGTTTAAAAGCAGATGTGTCTTCACTGACATTTAGGCTATAGGGAGGTGCTGCTGAAGCAAAGCTGGTAGCAGCTCAAAAAAAAAAAAACGGAAAGATGTTTTCAGGGTGGAAGAACAACCATCTCAAACGTCTATGCTAATACACAGGAAATCTGAAAAAGAAAGCTACAGACAGGTAGGCTTGAATAGGCTTCCTAAAAAGTCAAACTCCTAAGAAAACTACCTCAAGGAAGCCCTTCTGAATTCTGTAGACTGGTTGGTTGAAAGTGTTCTCTTGGTTTCTTTTTTTGTTTTTGTTTTTGTTTATGTTTTTGTTTTTAGGACCGCGTTAGCGGCATGTGGAGGTTTTCAGGCTAGGGGTTGAATCGGAGCTATAGCTGCCCACCACAGCCACAGCAGCTCGGGATCCAGTCTGCATCTGCCACCCACACCACAGTTCACGACAACACCAGATCCTTAACCCACTGAGCGAGGCCAGGGATCGAACCCACAACCTCGTGGTTCCTAGTCAGATTCGTTCCCGCTGCGCCACGATGAGAACTCCATTCTCTCTGATTTTTTGTAGAAAATTAGATTCAGAAGCAAATGATATCTTTTCAGAGTTTGCTATTGTATTACAAATTACAAATTAATTTATATAGATTTATAAAAGCTTTATAGCTCAGAATATGACGAAATACAGTATTTGTGGTTATTGCTATTAAATTAGTCATCTTTCTCATACCAAGAACATAAGCCCTTTTAGGTAGCCGTTTCTCGCATAAAATGATTACAGTTTGATCTACAATACCTTTTCCAGGAACATAAAATACCTTGCATATAAGGACTTCTTGGGTGGAAAAGGACCTTTCATTTATCTAGGAATAGGAATGGTGCTGGAGATCTGATGACTGTGGACAGTGGTGAATCTGGTAATGGATACCTAGCCCATCTTTAGCTTTTCATTTATTTGCTACACTGCAAAGTAATAGCGAACTTTTTGGTAGGCCCTGGATACCGCAGTTATTGCCATGACTCAGAGTAGTAACGGGTTCTAGTACACCACCAGGTTCTTCTGTCTGAGCAATTCCTGACCTAAAACCAGCTAATTAAGCCACTTATATTCTGAAAACGTAGGTTTATATTGCTGTGACAGAGCTGAAGATCATGCTTGCCAGAATGCCTGCAAGAGAATTTTGATGTCTAAGAAAACAGAAATGGAGATTGTTGATGGCCTCATCGAGGGTTGTAAGACCCAGCCCTTGCCTCAGGATCCGTTGTGGCAGTGTTTCCTTGAAAGCTCACAGTCTGTTCACCCTGGAGTCACTCTGCACCCTCCCCCCTCTACAGGCCTTGATGGTGCTAAATTGCATTGTTGTTCTAAAGCAAACACTTCAACATGTAGGTCAGTACCTCATTTTCCTTTATTAAAACCAGTAGAAAATAGCATTTTAATTAATGATTTTGTGTGGCAAATATGTGTGTTATATCCTTATATTGTGTAGTCTTAAGATTTTACAAGATGTGGAGTTCCCATTGTGGCTTGGTGGGTTAAGGACCTGATGTTGTCTCTGTGAGGATGTGGGTTTGATCCCTGGCCTCGCTTAATGGGTTAAGGATCCAGCGTTGCTCTGAGCTGCCTGTAGGTCACAGATGCAGCTCAGATCTGGTGGTGTGGCTGTGGCATAGGCCACAGCTGCAGCTCTGATTCAACCTCTGGCCCAGCAACCTCCATATGCTGCAGGTGCAGCTGTAAAAAGAAGAAAAAAAAGAGTTTAGAAGATAGAAAATCTTTCATTGTTTCATCCAGTAGGTATTTATTGAGCATCATGTGCGTGTGTGTGTGTTTGTGTGTGTGTGTGTGTGTGTGTGTGTGTGTGTAGAGAGAGAGAGAGAGCATGTGTATATGGAACATTGTTTTTGTACATTGAGCTAAAAGCGCTATATTTTGGGGTGTGGAGGATCAGCATTCTCAGGGCAGTAAGTATTTAAAGATGATGCAATATGGATTCTATCCTTCAGGTTATCATGAAGTAAGCTTGTAATTTAGAAGATATTTTGACCTGACATCTAAGGGATATTCTTTTTGTTAAATTATGAAACTTTGAATTTAATCGACCTTTTGTGTACATTAGTGAATGACCTGGGTTGACACTTATACCCCAAATTAGACAGCAGTATATTGGCATTCATTTTGGTGATACATTTAGGGACAAAAAATCAACAGTGGAAATATAAGATGGAGGAAACAGTCTAGACACAAGAATAAATGGAGAAGTTCCCTTTGTGGCTCAGTGGTTAACGAATCCGACTAGGAACCATGAGGTTGCGGGTTCGATCCCTGGCCTTGCTCAGTGGGTTAAGGATCCGGCGTTGCTGTGAGCTGCGGTGTAGGTTGCAGACGCGGCTCAGATCCTGCATTGCTGTGGCTGTGGCAAAGGCCGGCAGCTACAGCTCCTGTTAGACCCCTAGCCTGGGAACCTCCATATGCCGCGGGTGCGGCTCCACATAAAGGCAAAAAGACAAAAAAAAAAAAAGAGAGATCAGAAATATAGAGGGAAATAGTTGTGCCAAGAATAAGGATCTACAAATATTATAATTAAACATTAAATTTAGTGCTGAGCTCTCTAGCAACCATGACAAAAATGAAAGGAATGATAAAAAGAAAGCTTTTCATGGAAAAGATTATTTTTCTGACTCTAAATTCTAAAAGAGCTTAGTCTTTTGGGTTTTGTACTTTTTTTCTCATTTATGTTCTAAAGCAGAGTTTATAGATTTCAAGTTTTATGCAAGTAAAATATTTATTCGTTTGGCTTATCTGTATGTTTCTACACTTGTGCTTTTGTTTCAGGGAACTGTGTACTAAACTTTATAGCATGAGCTGGGGCAATACTCAGAGCTGGCAAGACTTTGATCGCTTTTGTGAATATAATCCAGTGGAAGTGTCCATGTTGACCTGTTTAGCAGATGTTCGAGAACCTTGCCAGTTGGGTTGTAGGAACCTTACTTATTGTACTAATTTTAACAACAGGTAGGTGCAAATTTCTGTGCATGGGATGAAAGTATTTTATCGTAATTGTCTTGTTTTTAAATAAGTGAAAAGATCATTTTACTCTGATTTCATTAAAAGGAAAGAGTATATCGTTTATCATTTCATCTTTAAGTACTATATTCCATCTGGTAAATCACCCCTGGGAAAGGAAACACTCACAAAGTGCCTTCTAATCCAGGGATATGTCAGACTTTTGGAATTCAAAGAATCTCCTCTGGGAGTTGCCATTGTGACACAGTGGGTTAAGAATCTGACTGCAGTGGCTCCGGTTGCTGCGGAGGTATGGGTTTGATTCCTGGCCATTTGCAATGGGTTAAAGGACCCAGTGTTGCTGCAGATGTGGCTCGGATTCAGTCCCCGGCCCATGAATTTACATATGCTGAAGGTGTGACCATTTAAAAGAAAAGTAAAAAGAATTTCCTTTGCCTTCAGTCTGTCATTCTTACCCCTCTTCCTTCTGTTGCACCACCAACTGAAAGAATTCACTGCAGAATGAAACACTGTAAGCAGTTTGTTCAAAATGCCCTCTTGTGGACAGTTTGCTTTGAAAGACCTTCAGATTTTTTGAAGTTCTCACTTCGAGTCTCCTGTTTCACAAAAACTGTCTTTACAGAAGCAATTCGAATAGGTATTTCCTGAAATGTCAATTTTGGTGAGAAAAGTAAGGGCCAAGAACTGAATTAATGGCCAAAGAAGCAATGAAGAAAACAGAAAGGGTACCTCCAGAAGCCTAGAGAATGCCGTGTCAGAGGAGCCCAAGAGTGAGAGTTCCTAAAGAAAAGGGGGCCGGCTGGTTTTGTGGGCTTCAGCCCAAGATCAAGAGGGCAAAAAGGAAGAGAATCATTCAGTTGAGCCAGAAGGAAATTCAGAGCATGTTCACCTCAATGTAGCACACATTCCATCCTCCTAAAAGTATTCAGGTTATTATTTCGACAAAAAATTGAGGTGTCTTTATAACTAGAGTTAGTCAGTAAGGCCCTGGCTTAGAGGTTGAGCAAATCTGAAGTCTTTGAAATGTTTGAAGGTAAATTTGAACATAGTTCTAGCATCTGGTAATAGTCTGTATCAGATTAACACCCCTGTCAATTACCAGTTATGAGCTCTGCACAAAATTAAAACAAAACAAAAATTTTGAAGGCATTTGAGGAATTCCCGTCATGGTGCAGCGGAAATGAATCCGACTAGGAGCCATGAGGTTGTGGGTTCGATACCTGGCCTCGCTCAGTGGGTTAAGGATCTGGCCCTGCTGTGAGCTGTGGTGTAGGTTGCAGATGCAGCTCAGATCTGGCGTGGAGTGGCTGTGGCTATAGCCAGCAGCTGTATCTCCGATTTGACCCCTAGCCTGGGAACCTCCATATGCCACAGGTGCAGCCCTAAAAAGCAAAAAAAAAAAATCGAAGGCATTTGAGAGTGACAAACAGGAGGCACTACATCTCATGAAAAATAGAAACCACACTGAGGACCACATTTATCCAGTTTTTCCTTCATGGGCCTCAGTCCCCTGGCACAGTGCATAGAATTCAAACAAAAAGCAGCAGTCTTGGGCTGAGGAGTTAAGAGATCAGATTTGGGGCTGCCAGAGTGGCTGGATATAGCAGCGGAAAATCCCAGAAAAGAAAGAACCACAGAAGGAGAGCCCGCCAAATCTGCATACAAACTCCCCTTAAATTGTTGAATTTAACAAATTCACAGGATACAAGATTAACATACAAAAGCAGATATGAAAATCCAGCTGTCTTCTAATAAGCCAGACATTAAAGAGATTTTCACAACCGTAAAAGAGACCTACCCTTTCACTAATTTTTCTTTTGATTTGGAAAATATACTTTTTGTAAAAATAGCATGTAATATATAATATGTTTATTATCTTAAATGAATTAATAAGTACTTGAAAAATCCCTCTGTTTGATTTATAATGTGATGGGCATCAGAGGATATAACCCACATAAACAGAAGCTTTTTTGTCTTTTTTTTTTTTTAGGGCCGTACCTACGGCATATGGAGGTTCCCAGGCTACGGGTTGGATTGGAGCTGCAGCTGCTGGCCTACTCCACAGCCATAGCAACGCCAGATCCAAGCCACATCTGTGCCCTATACCAGATCCAAGGTCACGGCAACGCTGGATCCTTAGCCCACTGAGCGAGGCCAGGGTTCAAACCCGAGTCCTCATGGATACTATACTAGTCAGGTACGTTAACCACTGAGCCATGACGGGAACTCACAACAGAAGCTTTTTGAGAACCCAATAATTTCAAGCGTGTAAGTGGGTCCTTGAGTTCAAAAAGTTTGAGAACTGCTGGGGTAAACAAAATGTGGAACGTTTCTTAATGGAACACTACTCAGTAATAAAAAGAACAATTTATATACACAGCAACATGGATAAATCTCAAAAAGATTGTTTAGCTAAAGACACCAGACCCTGGAGTTCCCATCGTGGCTCAGTGGTTAACAAACCCGGCTACTATCCATGGAGGCTCGGGTTCGATCCCTGGCCTCGCTCAGTGTGTCAGGGATCTGGTGTGGCTGTAAGCTGTGGCATAGGTTGCAGACTTGCCTCGATCCTGTGTTGCTGTGACTGTGGCATAAGTCGGTAGCTGTGGTTCCAATTAAACCCCTAGCCTGGGAACCTCCATGTGCTGCAGGTGGGGCCCAAAAAAGACAAAAAGAAAAAATAAATAAATAAAGACACCAGACCCAAAAGAGTACAAACAGTATGATTCCATTTATCTGAAGGAATTTACAGGCAGAATTTACAGGTATTTACAGGCAGAATTAATCTATGGTGATCTAAGTACAAATGGTGGTGGCCTCAGGAGTGCAGTCAACAGGGAAGGCTTTGACTGGACAGGGACACAGGAACTTCCTGACGTGACGTAAATGTTCCTTAATTGATTTGGATATGCCTATGTGAATGTACATGGTTGTCAAATCACATCAAACTGACCATAAAATCTGTAAATTTTGTTTTTATAAGTCATACCTCAATTTTTAAAATTTGAACTTATAATATTTATTTTGTGAAATCAAAGAAATAGTATTGGTGGAGGTAATAGTCCTGTCCATGGCATGTTGAAGTTTTTTAACTGGCTCACACAGAAAAATCCATATTAAAAAGAAAAATTGTGGAGTTCTCATTGTGGCTCAGCTGGTTAAGGACCTGATGATGTCTCTGTGAAGATGCAGGTTCAACCCCTGGCCTCGCTCAGTAGGTTAAGGATCTGGTGTTGCCACAAGCTGTTGCGTAGGTTGCAGGTATGGCTCAGATCCCGAGGTGCTGTGGCTGTGGCTGTGGCTGTGGCTTAGGCTGACAGCTGCAGCTCCAATTCGACCCCTGGCCTGGGAACTTTCATATGCTGCAGGTGCCACCTCTAAAAAAGATTTTAAAAAAGGAATCTTTTTTAGGGCCATATCTGTGGCACATAGAAGTTCTCAGGCTAGGGATCAAATTGGAGCTGTAGCCCCTGGCCTGTAACACAGCCACAGCAACACTAGATCCTTAACCCACTGAGCAAGGCCAGGGATTGAACACTAGTCGGGTTCACTACTGCTGAGTCACAATGGGAACTCCAAAAAAAAAAAAAAATCTTAATGCCAGTGTTTACATTGAATCTTCATGCATTTAAAGCTGACATTCCTTGATGAGTTGTATGTACTTTAAAAAAAATAAGATTTTTCTGATTCATTATAGCATGTCAGGATTTTCTTCTCTCTAGGAAATAATTCTTTTGATTCCTTCTGGCCTCTTTTTTTTTTTTTTTTTTGCTTCAGGCCAACAGAACTTTTCAGGAGTTGCAATGCTCAGTCAGATCAAGGAGCCATGAATGACATGAAGCTGTGGGAGAAGGGAAGCATAAAGATGCCATTTATCAGTATACCTGTTCTTGACATTAAAAAGTGCCAGCCAGAAATGTGGAAAGCAATAGCTTGTTCACTGCAGATTAAACCTTGTCATAGTAAATCCCGGGGAAGTATTATTTGCAAGTAAGTTCCTTTGATAATAACGACTCTCCAGTTTTGCTTCAGACCCTCCATGTTCCCTTCCCACAGCCTATCTTTAGAGTTTTCTCTCCCACCACGTCCTTTTGCCCATCACCCTTATATGTCAAAAGCTTTCCTGCTTTTTCCCCTTCTACTTAAAATGCTCTTCCCCCCTCCATCTCCACTTGCCCACTGCCTGTCCTTCTTAGCCCTTCTCAAATACCAGTCATTCCTATGGAATCATCCCAGATTTCTCCAGCTGATAGTAATTTATTCTTACAAATTTCTGTAGACCATTATTCTCATATGGAACTCAAGTTCAAGTAACCTTGAGTATCTTCAGTGCACAATTATATTTGCATATTTTAATTTGTGTACTTGTATTATATTCTGTTAGACTTTGCTCTCTGCGAAGAGTTTATTCTTTGTGCCTCTTTTATCTGCTCTTTCCTCTTCAGCGGTTAACATAATCCTTACATGTAATAGGTATTCCAAAAATGTTTGATGAGTGAAAGAGTTAGTAAATATAGTCTTTAAGTCCTATTCCTAGTAAATATTTTGTGACAGGTTTGCTTAAGATCTAGGTTAAGCAGACCTGCTATGGTGGGCAAATCCGAAAGCATAAACTACATTGTAATCTATGTCAGCTGATCTTCAAGCATCTTTTTTTCCAAAAACCTTTTCCAAAACCAAATTAATATTTAGCTGCCTAGTTGTGGGTATGTGGTTCAGTGCTGCTGGATACTTAATGACTGATTGCAGATTATTTCAACCTTGAACAGAGTCTAGCCTCTGACCTGACTTGGGGGTGGCCTGAGTGAGGGAGAGATGATTGGTAGCTATTGGGTGATAAGCAAGCGGAAACAAGTAGGAAATTATTATAAGCTCTTAGCACAGAAATTTATAGGGGTCAAATCCCTGTTGAACACAGACATTGTAAAGTTGTGGATTTTCTAGTTATTATAGGCCAGACCTCTTAATGTTGATAACTAAGCAGATATTTTAAAAGAAAACTAAGCAGATGTTTTAAAAGAGAAAGAAAAGACGGTACTGAGGGAAGAAGGAAGAAGCAAACATGCATAAGGTCCTGAGAAAAAGGACATACGGTTTTTGCAAAGAACAAATTAGACTAGTTAATTTCCTTTCAAAGCAGTGAAAAGCCACATTGATGATAATAACAGTAAGTATGAGTGTAAAATTTGAGCAAGGTCTTTGATTTCGGGTCAGAGAAAGTTAGGGATGCTTTGATAATGTAATACATTGCTTACTCCTCAACCTAAGGTATGCTATCACTCCTGTTCTCTTTTGGCGTACTCACACCTAAAGAAGTGTGAAACATTGTTGAACTCTGAAAACCCACTTCCTGGAAAACTTCAGAAACAGAATTGATATTAGCCAACAACATGAGGAGATTCCTCGAACCCTCAATTTGTGTGTATTTTCCTTTCCAAGATCAGATTGTGTAGAGATTCTCAAGAAATGTGGGGACCAAAACAAATTCCCTGAAGACCACACAGCTGAAAGTATTTGTGAGCTTCTGTCACCTACAGATGACCTGGAGAATTGCATACCTTTGGATACATACCTCAGTGAGTGCTTTTTTTTTTTTTTTTTTTAATTTCAAATGCTTCTCTCTTCTCTCTCTGGCATCCTTGCTTTGGATGAACATCTGTCTGTTGAGAACATGTGGTTTAATGATGGTATCTCAATTGCAGGCTCTTATCTTATTTTCTTGGACTGTTTGGCCCAGGAAAGAATTGTCATCTTAAAATATGTACACAGAAGCAGTTATCATATCAGTCTGAGAAGGTAGTGAACTGTTGTCAGTCAGGAATTCTAAGTGGTGAATCAGAGACCAGCATACTCAGATAACCAGCTCTACATCATTGCCGTCTCCTTGCCATGATTTGACTAAGTCGAATCTCCCCTAGGGAGTCTTCAGCTTTTTGTCATCAGCATGTCAGTGGACCGGAGCCAGGCTTTGGCTTGACTTGCCTACCACATAGAGTGAGGAATGACAGTCTGCGTTAGTACATGAAAATGGAACTTTTCTCTGTGCCAAATACTCCTGCCAAGAGCTAGAAGAAAAAGTTGGTATCTCCTTGAGGGATTCTGGAGCTAAGCTTCCTGGCAGGAGGTGACTATGTATGGTAGAAACCAGAGAGTAACAAGTAAACTCAAACACAGCATTAAGTTAGGGTAGGGGAAGTATTTAGGCTGCCACCAGGGGGCATTAGTGCTGTGAGCTGGCTGGAAAGCCTGTGAATTTAGCTGTTTGCTTTGTTTGCCCCTGTTAGGATTAAATTCAACTGCAAATAACAGAACAGATAGAAGCAAAAGCAAGCCCAAAAATAAATAGTCCAGGGGGATGTTATAATGATTCTATCATCAGGAATCCAGGCTTCTTTTTCTTTCTCCACCATCCTTAGTGCTTGTCTTCCATCAACAAGGATGTTTCATGTAGTTTATCATCATAACATGACTGCTGTAATTATAGCCACCCTGTCTTAGTGTAAGGGAAAACCACCCCTAATTATAAGGGAAACTGGGAAAGATTTTTTTATCTCTGGGCCCATTGCTGACCTAAGTAAAATTGGAGTTATGAGAGTAAGCAGAAGAAAAGAGTGGATGCTGGATTTGCAGTTAGTAATGTCTGCTGTATTTCTCCAGACCAGCGAACTATGTCCCTTAGCTTTTATGACCAGTATAGCAAAAAAGAGAGCATTAGACTAGAAGCATAAGCCTCTGTGACTTTAAGAAGATCACTTCTTCAAGCCTCAGCTTCCCTATTTATGAAATGATTGGGCTGGATGAAGTCAACTCCAAGAGCCTCTGTTAGCCTTAGAGTCTGAGTTTGGCCTAAAGTCAAATAAGCAAAATGAATGTATTCATAGTCCTGGACTCTGCTAGAGCAGAGTCAAACACATGTGTAGAAAGAAACTATTTCACTGGGAGGAAACTTAAAGAAATACTTCTGTTTACATTTTAATACTCAGAATTCCCTAGTAGCCACCTGCTGTGGCTCAGGTCACAACTATGACACAGATTTGATCGCTGGCCTAGGGACTACGCATACCTCAGGTATAGCCAAAAAATAAAAAAATAAATTTTAATAGTCTATTTAGAAGTTCCCGTATGATGCAGCAGGTTAAGAATCTGGCATTGCCAGAGCTATGGGGCAGGCCATGGCTGTGATGTGGGTTCGATACCTGGCCTGGGAATTTCCACATGCCATGGGTATGGCTCCCCCCAAAAAAACGCTTTTTAAATATCGTATAACTACATATGTGGCCCTCCATAAGCACAGGTTCTGTATTTGCAAATCAAAAATATTTAGGAAAAAAAATTCCAAGTTCCAGAAAGCAAAACTTGAATTTTTCTGTACATCTGGCAACTATTTACATAACATTTACATTGTATTTACAACTATTTACATATTATTTACATTGTATTACATATTATAAATAATCTAGAGATGATTTAAAGTATACAGGAAAGGGTGTTTAGGTTATTTGCAAATACTATACCTTTTATATAAAGGACTTGAGCATCCTCAGATTTTGGTTTCTATGGGGGTTCTGGAACCAGTCCCCTATAGATACTGAGGGATGACTGTATATTAAATGAGATTCTTCCTTGGTCATTTTTTTTTCTTTTTCTTTTTATGGCAGCACATACAGCATATGGAAGTTCCCGGGCTAGAGGATCAAATCACTGCTGCAGCTTCAGGCCTACTCCACAGCCACAGCGACCCTGGATCTGAGCTGCATCTGGGCCTGTGTCGCAGCTTCCTGAAACACAGATTCTTAACCCACTGAGCGAGGCCAGAGATCAAACCCGCATCCTTACGGACACTATGTTGGGTTCTTACCTTGCTGAGCCACAATGGGAACTCCTTTGGTCATTATTTAACAAGTTAACAAATATAATCATGGTATAGGTTCCATCTTACCATAGTAAATTATCATCATTTATGGTAAATATGCTAAATTATCCCTCTTGTACATAGTCACCTATTTGACCAGCTTATTCAAAATATACCTTTACTTTCCATCCCCTTACTCTACTTATTATTTAATCATTATCTGACTTTTAATTGAATCACACACAAAGTCTGTTTATTGTCTACTTCCTGACCAGAACATAAACTCTGTGTTAGAGATTTGTCCGTTTTGTTCACTACTCTTATCTCCAGTACCTAGAACCTTGCCAGGCATATTGTAGGCACCCAATAAGTAAATAAATGAATAAATGTATGTGTATGCTGAATGTACAAATGATTAGGAAATCTGAGTATTTTAATAGCTTACCAGAATCAGTCTTCACTTTACAAAGCTCAGGAGCTGTCCATTTTTTACAGATGTCATTAATTCAGACAATACACAGTACTTTGTTCCTCTTTTGAGTTGGTTAAACTGATCTGTTTTTGGTTTGTTCAGGGCCAAGCACTTTAGGTAACATTGTGGAAGAGGTGACTCATCCCTGTAACCCAAATCCTTGCCCCGCTAATGAGCTCTGTGAGGTCAACCGGAAAGGGTGTCCGTCTGGGGATCCCTGTCTTCCTTACTCTTGTGTGCAAGGTAAGAGGTAGTTAAGTGGGCTGTGGGGTGGGCGTCGGTATGTGCCGCTGCTGGCGTGTTTATAGGACTTATTTTTGGAATGAGATTATTTTCTAATATAATGATTTTTATTTTTCCATTATATCTGGTTTACAGTTTTCTGTCAATTTTTCAACTGTACAGCATGGTGACCCAGTTAAGCATACATATATAGATTCATCACAAGTGATTAGACATAGTTCCCGGTGCTGTACAGCAGGATCTCCTTGCTTTTCCATCCCAAAGGCAATAGTCCACGACTATTAACCCCAGACTCCCAGACCATCCCACTCCCTCCCCCTCCCCCTTGGCAACCACAAGTCTGTTCTCCAAGTCCATGATTTTCTTTTCTGTGGAAAGGTTCATTTGTGCAGTATATTAGATTCCAGATATAAGTGATATCATATGGTATTTGTCTTTCTCTTTCTGACTTACTTCACTCAGTATGAGAGTCTCTAATACCATCCATGTTGCTGCAAATGGCATTATTTTATTCTTTTTTGTGACTGAGTAGTATTCCATTGTGTACATATACCACATCTTCCTAATGGAATGAGATTATTTTCTAAATTATGTTTTTTTTGTAATGTTCAAGGTTTTTCCAATAAACTTGTATTATTTACATAAGCAGAAAAAGGTAAAGACAGGAGTTCCCGTCCTGGCTCAGTGGTTAACGAATCCGACTAGGAACCATGAGGTTGCGGGTTCAATCCCTGGCCTCACTAAGTGGGTTAAGGATCCAGCATTGCCGTGAGCTTTGGTGTAGGTCACAGACATGGCTCAGATCCCACGTTGCTATGGCTGTGGCGTAGGCCAGCTGCTGCTACAGCTCCGATTAGACACCTAGCCTGGGAACCTCCATATGCCATGAGTGTGGCCCTAGAAAAGGCAAAAAGACAAAAAGACCAAAAAAAAAGACAAAGACAAATGTAATTTGTATTAGTCATTTAGATTGTAGACAAATCTCATGGGAGTCAACACCAGTCTCTCCTAATGAGTTTTAGGGCTTTTTTTTTTTGTCTTTTTCTCTTTTTTAGGGCTGCACCTGCAGTATATGAGGGTTCCTAGGCTAGGGGTCAAATTGGAGTTGTAGCTGCAGTCCTACACCACTCAGGATCCAAGCCTTGTCTACGACCTACAGCATAGCTCACAGCAGTGCCAGATCCTTAACCCACTGAGCAAGGCCAGGGATCAAACCTCATGGATATTAGTCGGTTCATTAACCAATGAGCCATGAAGAGAACTCCCTTTTTTTTGCTTTTTTTTTCTTACCTGGGGTATAGTTGACTTACAGCATTGTATCCGTTTAGTTATAAGGTTCTTAACAATAGAAGAAAAATTAACCTTAGGCCAGCTTTTTAAACTTTGTTTTCTATGTTGTAATGTTTGAGAAAACGTATTGCACATTGTTCCTGTTTTTTTCTGTTCTTTCCTTTAATATATGGGGAAATAGCATTCTCAATAGGATACGTAATTATCCTCATAAATTTAATGTTGTGCTGAAATGCATATGATTTCAAGGCTGAAAAATTTTGATCCCATAGAATTTTTATGGTATTTATCTCTCCGTGGGCCCCTTTCAAATATAGTTTTGACAACATTTTACTTCTTTTTGTCTATTTCCTGATTGAAAATGTTTATCATGGTAGAATCAAATTTTTAAACATGTGTGAAGTAAAAAAGAACAAAAGAGTAAATTAAGTAAGCATTATGTCTCAAAGTACACGTATATTTGTGTAGTACTATGATGTATCAGCTATAACATCATAATAAATCTTGTTAAAATTGGAAATAAATGGGTTTTCCTTAAGTCTAATCAATTATTCAACTTTTCTTTGAATATAAGATGTTGCTTGTATTCATTCCATCACTAAAAGTTTTATGATCAAGATTATTCTAAAACTAGTTAGTTTCCATACTCCATTTTCAAAAATCTATGATTTTAAAATATATTTGATAAACCCAAAGAAATAAAAAAGTACACATCTTATAATATTTTCGTACAGAACTATAGCTAACTTTGGGGTATGGGCCCTTTAATCACCACTATCTCACCGAACATGAAATTTTCCTTTGAAATGATATGTTTTTGGCCGGTACATCAAAGTGATTCCTGAGTTTATTGAAAGTTCTAGTATGTAATCATCAGTGGCCACACAGTACCTTTAAGATGTATGTGAAGTGTACCTAGTGCCATCAAACAATATCAGAGAACAGTACCATTTTTCTCAGCTAATTTTCGTCTATACAGGTTGCAAATTGGGAGAAGCCTCTGATTTTATTGTCCGTCAAGGAACACTAATCCAGGTGCCATCATCAGCGGGGGAAGTTGGTTGTTATAAAATTTGCTCATGTGGACAGAGTGGACTCCTAGAAAACTGCATAGAGATGCACTGTATAGACCTTCAGAAGTCTTGTATTGTTGGAGGAAAAAGAAAAAGTGAGTCTTGAAATGTTTTTTATTTTTGTTGGTTTTGTTTTTGTCTTTTTAGGGCCACACCCGCAGCTTATGGAAGTTCCTAGGGAGCTACAGCTGCCAGCCACAGCCATAGCAATGCCAGATCCAAGCCACATCTGCAGCCTACACCACAGCTCAGAGCAATGCCGGATCCTTAGCCCACTGAGTGAGTCTGGGGATCAAATCCACCTCCTCATGGATACTAGTCGGGTTCATTACTGCTGAGCCACAATGGGAACTCGCTGAGTTTTTTTGTTTTTAATATGAGATTAGTTATATTAACTTTGTAGGGAGAATATTGGATGGATTCTTACCAAAGAGTAAAGTCTATAAATCAGATACTGCGGGGAAGTATTTTTCAAACTATACTCTACAGAGCACAGAGACTTCTAGGGAACTCCCTTAGAAACCTCATTAAGAAGGGACTATTAACTAATACTAATTGAACTCTTAACTGTGTGCCAAGCACTATGCTAAGTCTTGGCCTGCTTTATCTCATGATTTACTCCTAGCTGCTCTTTGTTTTTTTTTGTTTGTATTTTTTTAACTTTATTCATTTTTTATTTTTTTGCTTTTTCTTTTAGGGCCACACCCGCAGCATATGGAGGTTCCCGGCTAGGGGTCAAATCAGAGCTACAGCTGTCGGCCTACGCGACAGCCACAGCAACGCCAGATCCAAGTTGGGTCTGAGACCTACACCACAGCTCATGGCAACGCCGGATCTTTAACCCACTAAGCAAGCCCAGGGATCAAACCCGCAACCTCATGGTTCCTAGTCGGATTCATTAACCGCTGAGCCATGATGGGAACTCCCCCCAGCTGCTCTTTGAAACAGGTACTATTATAAAGAATCTGATCCTCAGGTCTCCCAGCTAGTAAGTGACTAAAGCAGAAATCAGTCTCAGGCTATTTGACTCCAAAACCTTCCGTAGGCAGGGACACAGGTCTCCTTCTCCCCACCCCTTCCTCAACAGTCTGTCTCTCCTGTGCCTCTGCCAGAAGTAAGATTCAGAGTTTGATGTCATGGAAAGCAAACTGGGGGATGGATGGGAACTACACTGTTTTGTTTTTTAGGACAGCATCTGCAGAATATGGAAGTTCCTGGTTGAATTGGAGCTGCAGCAAACGGCCCACACCACAGCACAGCAACACCAGATCCCAGCCCCATCTGCAACCTACGCCAAAGCTTATGGCAACGCCAGATCCTTAACCCACTGAGTAAGGCCAGGGATCAAACCCACATCCTCACAGAGACAACGTAGGGTCCTTAACCCACTGAGCCAGAGCAGGAACTCAGGGAACTACCCTGTTAATTAAGGGTTGGGGGAGAGCACAGTGAAAGGTGCCTTCTTTAAAAGTTCGAGGGTCTTGCTTTCTCACTGTTGCCTTAGCCATTTTTTGCTTATAGCCGTAATAAATGTTTGTGTCAATATATGACCTCAAAAATTGTGGAAAAAACACCACTTTTCAGAATGTCCTCCCTCTCATACCTGCTCACTTTGCTACCCTTACCTTTGTGTGTGCACCCTAGCATCAACCAGAGCAGTTCAGCTTTTATGTGCCTCTCGTTTTACTCTTCTGTGTGAGGTCTTGTTTTAAGAAAAGTGTCCCATGGAGTTCCCGTCGTGGCTCAGCGGTTAACAAATCTAACTAGGAACCATGAGGTTGTGGGTTCGATCCCTGGCCTTGCTCAGTGGGTTAACGATCCAGCGTTGCCGTGAGCTGTGGTGTAGGTTGCAGACGCGGCTCGGATCCTACGTTGATGCGGCTCCAGCGTAGGCCAGTGGCTACAGCTCCGATTAGACCCCTAGCCTGGGAACCTCCACATGCCACAGGTGCGGCCCTAAAATGACAAAAAAGGCAAAAAAAGAAAAGTGTCCCAGGCTAAAAAGAGCTTGCAGATTTCTACCTAGACCAGCAAGTCAGGTATTCGTTGCTTAGTCTCTATTCTTGAGCTAATAAAAAGTGAGGTAGGTACCTTGTATCACAGATAACATCTAAAGATAAACAAATTCAGGAGTGCCCGTCGTGGCTCAGTGGTTAACAAATCTGACTAAGAACCATGAGGTTGCGGGTTCGATCCCTGGCCTTGCTCAGTGGGTTAAGGATCCGGCGTTGCCATGAGCTGTGGTGTAGGTTGCAGACGTGGCTCGGATCCCGCGTTGCTGTGGCTGTGGCAAAGGCCGGCAGCTACAGCTCCTGTTAGACCCCTAGCCTGGGAACCTCCATATGCCACGGGTGCAGCTCTAGATAAAGGCAAAAAGACAAAAAAAAAAATTCATTCCTTGCATCCACTTTCACTGATTAAATGCCTAGTGTACAAAAGAACACACTAGTGCCCTGTGGAGCTGAAACGGTGATGAGGGATTGAGGTCATGCTTGGCATGATAAGATGGGAGAGAATTTGAACCACAAAAAGGAGCAGACCACACACATGTACTTCAAGGAGCTAGTCATTCCTTCCAAGACATCAGGAGACTCTTCAACCCAAAGATGGCATCAGAGCTGGTCCCAGAAAGTTCCAGAAGGAGGATAGGAGCACTTGAGGCAAAAGGGGTAGCCAGAAACATTCCCAGAGAATAAGGAGCAGTCTGGTGAGACCAGTGCACAGTAGGGGTTTTGATGATATGGTGGAAGATAAATATGAAAATATAAAGATTATAAATTTAACTTTCTAGTTTGTGTATTCAGAAGTCATCTTTCAGAGTTCCCATTGTGGCTCAGCAATAATGACCCCGACTAGTATCCATGAGGATGCAGGTTCAATCTCAATCCCTGGCCTCACTCAGTAGGTTAAGGATCTGGCATTGCTGTGAGCTGTGGTGTAGGTTGCAGACATGGTTCAGATCCCCCATTGCTATGGCTGTGGCGTAGGCCAGCAGGTGCAGCTGTGATTCAGTCCATAGCCTGGGAACTTCCATATGCCACAAGTGCGACCCTAAAAAGACCAAAAAGAAAAGGTTATCTTTCAAGGATTTCTGTTTTAAAACTTTATAAACTATTAAATTTTTAATTTATGATTTATTTATAAATGCATGACATTGTTGAACTTTTTATTTCTCTTTCTCTCAGGTCATGGAACTTCCTTTAATATTGACTGCAATATCTGCTCTTGTTTTGCTGGCAATTTGGTGTGTTCTACCCGCCTGTGTCTCAGTGCAGACAGTTCAGAAGATGACCGTCGTACCTTCACAGGTAACTGTTGTCACCCAGAATCTGTCCTCAGCAGGCCGTCATCCCCTTGTACCCATTTTCCCTTCAAGTTATCTTCTCTGGTCTTGCTTTAACTGCATGTACACAGTAAAATAAATACATAACCTGAGAACTAGGTACTTTCCTGAGTCTGTTTCCTCCTCTGTAAATTTAAGGCATTAAATTAAATGGTTTCTTGGCTCCTTCTGAAATTCCATGAGTCGGAAAGAACAGGGCCAATAATTGGAATGGTTTTAGTTAAATGCAACTTTCTACCTGCTAAAATACCCATTTTCCCCTACCACCGTGGTCTAAAGTGTCCAAGTATTTTCTAAGTTTGCTTCTGTTCTAATGTTTTATTTTCTGGGCTTTTTTAACCACCCTCTTTGACCTACCTTAGCTTACTGGTTCATATAGGTGAAGACCCCTGTTAAAAAACCTATAGGTGGAAAAGGTAAAGAATGTTTCTCCCAATCTAGTATATAGAATCTAGTATTTAGATGTGTCAAGTCTGGCTTGGGAGATTTTTGAAATGTTTAACAGTAGTAACAAAAGAAGACAAAGGCAAAGGTTGTAAATTCCATACATAGATTCCTTCCATTCCTATCTCCTTGGGGGGGGGGGGGCGGATAGGCAAGTAGCTTGGGAAATTATTGTAATTTTTGGAACTTACGAAGAATTTTTATGAACAATCAATCAAGAATACTACTTTCTTAGGGTTGCCATTGTGGCTCAGCAGGTTATAAACTGAACTAGTATACATGAGGATGCAGGTTCGATCCCTGGCCTCACTCAGTGGGTTAAGGATCCAGCGTTGCTATGAGCTATGGTGTAGGTCACAGATGGCTTGGATCCCGCATTGCTGTGGCTGTGGTGTAGGTCTGCAGCTGCAGTTCTGATTCGACACCTAGCCTGGGAACTTCCATATGCTGCAGGTGTGGCCCTAAAAAGCAAAAAAACAAAAAACAACAACACAAAAAAAATTTAAAAAAAACAACAACAAAAAAAGAACACCACTTTCTTAACTTTCCTATGCTTTATACTGCTGGTATTGTATTCACACCAGTTACAATAAGTGAAAAGCCTAGTGAAATAAGATGCTCTTTTATCAAGAAGCTGCTTCAGGTCATCAATAGTAGCACAGTTGCTGGTATCTGTTGGTATCTACTTTCTCCCAGATCTGAAATACCTTTGGTTCTGAGCAAAGAGGAAGCAGGTAGCTCCTCTTACCCCATTTCTTGCTGCTGTAGCAGCAACTTGATTCTCCTCCCATGGAGTTCATATTACACATGGAATGGGGCAGGAGGAGGACAGAATAGGGGTTTCCCAACCTGGTATCTCCAGCCTACTAGAAACAAAGAGGAGATCAGAAGTAAGAAGTGAACGGGAGACTGATGGGGAAGTAAAGGCAGGACTAGCTACACCCCATCCTCTGTCCACCCAGTGAGTACGAACCTTTGCTGCTTCATTGATTTGTTGTTGTTGTCCTTTACATTTAGCCTTTATCTGCTCTGCTCTGAGGAGCAAATTAATTCTGCTTAGAGAAATGGTAGGATGATGCAGGGGTGAAAAATGAACTAAAGATATGCACAGTAGAATTTTATTTATTTACTTATAGCTAAGTGTTTTGGGAAAATGAATTTAACAACTAGCAGGATGCTTTTTCCTTGCAGTGGGGAACACTTCATGTCCCAGGATAAATTACATTAATGACTCTTTAGCTAACAGACTTAAGGAGATTTTACTGGCCCCAAAGTGTACCACATTTTGGAGGACCCAGATAGTCTCATGATATGGCTCAGAAAGAGATGTTCATAAAAATTCCAGTCTCAAATTATAATAATTTCCCAAGTTAATACCTTCTTGTCTTTCTCCCTCCCTGTGGAGATGGAAGGAACTATGTGAGGTGTTTACAGCCTTCACTCTTTGCCTTGTTTTGGGTATTACCCTTTGGCATTCTAGAAATCCCCCAAGCCAGAATCAAACATCCAAATTTTAGGAGTTCTCTTCATGGCTCAGCGGTTAATGACCCCAGCTAGGATCCATGAGGAGGTGGGGTCAATCCCTGTCTTGCTTAGTGGGTTAAGGACCCGGCGTTGCCATGGGCTATGGTGTAGATCACAGACGCGGCTCAGATCCTGCATTGCTGTGCCTGTGGTGTAGGCCGGCAGCTATAGCTCTGATTAGACCCCTAGCCTGGGAACCTCCATATGCTGCGGTTGTAGCCCTAAAAAAAGCAAAAAAAAATTCCAAATTCCAGATTTTATATACCAAATTGGGAAAAATATTCTTTACTTTTCCTACTTAGAGCTTTGTTTGTAAGGATCTCTACCCATGGAATCAAGAGCTGGAGGCCCTCAATTAGGTGGCAATACATGGAACAAAGGAAAGCCATGGTATAGGCAGATGGAACCTTGCCCCCTTTAAAAACTCTCAGAGATTGGAAGGATTTTTTTTTTTTCTGACAATTTAAAATTCTGTTTTAACCTGAGACCTCCGCATGCTTGTTGGTGGTTTGCCTTAATTAGGAAACATGAGGGGAAGGGGGCGCACAAGTGTACAATGTTGAGGCTCTTCTCTCTTCAGGTCTGCCCTGTAACTGTGCAGATCAGTTTGTCCCCGTATGTGGGCAGAACGGACGCACTTACCCCAGCGCCTGCATTGCTCGCTGTGTGGGCCTCCAAGACCATCAGTTTGAGTTTGGATCGTGCATCTCAAAGGATCCGTGTAATCCTAACCCCTGCCCAAAAAACCAAAGGTAAGTCAAATACCTCCTTATCTTTTTCAACTGAGGGCCACCACGTAGCTATGCATCTGTTGTGTACCAGACAGTGCAAATACAAGGATGAATGAAGATGTTCTCTGCCCTGAAAAAGTTAGAGTCTGGAGGAAAAGATCCAGGTAAAGCTGCTTGGTGACATGCCGTGACTGGGAGCCCAGAAGTTGGCAGTTGATGCAGCCAGGGAGACCTGGGAAAGCTCTGGAACATGTGATAGTCAGCTGGAAAAACAAGGAGGGGACTGAAGGCAAGGTTCAGAGTGCAGGAAAGGTAATGGTGGTGAAGGCAAAGAGAGTAACAGGAGCAAAGGTCTTGGCTGCTGCAAGGGAGGGGAGAGCGTGGTATGTGCCAGGAGCCAGAGCAGTTCTCTAAGACTGAAACAGTGTGAGGCAAAGAGAGGTGGCAGCTGAGCCAAGAGAAATGGATGCGTTCTTATTATGAGCTCCTTAGGCCTGAATGTAATAACTGTTCTACTTACCTGCCTGCATCGTAGGGATTGGACATGAGAATCTACGGAAGTGCAGCTTCAGTATTATATGGAGTAATTTGTTTAGTAGGGCCTCCTTTCTCTGTGGTTCCTTCAGGAGCTCAAAGCTTAGCGTACCTTGCCTAAGTGATGGATTTCTGCATGTAGTGGCTGCAGGGCAAGGGTCCTGTTGATTCTCTTAGGTTTCAGGCTTCTAGACCTGGAGTTTTCACTGACTATCTCAGAAACCTGAGCAAAACACATCGCAGCGCCTCAGTCTTTAGCATATGAAGGTTTTGTGGAGACTAAGTAGTTGCTTCTCCATCCTGAAAACCCTGGTGCAGTTTGGAGGGAGGGGAAGGTTTTCTCATGCGTTAAAAGAAATTGCAAAGAGAATTGGTCACCCACCTGACAAAGTTTACATCATGAAAACTAAGCCCAAGAAGTCCCTATGGAAAACAGACAGGGTGCTGTATATAAGAAAAAAAAAGGATAAAGAAATAAGCTAAAGGATCATATAGTTGTGTTGGGAGGTAGAATTGAGGGTTGTTTTAGTATTTGTTTTGGTTCATTTATTTTCCTCATTTGCTAACCTTTCTGAATACTGTTGGCTTGCTTTTATAATGAAACAATGAAACCTCCAAGTGGAAAGACCTTGCTGGGTATAATATGAAATGAATATAAAAGGTAAGTTTGAAAAATGCAACTACAAGAAAATGAAAATTTTCTAGGAGTTTCCTGGTGACCAAACAATTAAGAACTCAGCATTGTCACTGCTTGGCTCAGGTTCGATCTGTGGTCCTAGAACTTCTGCATTCCACAGGTGTGGCCAAAACAAAATAAAATGAAAAATTTCTGCATGGTATTAAAAAAAATGCCAAGCTGAGAAGGGCAGATATCCTTATCAATATTAAGAACCCCTACAAATCAATATGAAAAACAGCAACAATTTAATATAAAAATGGGCAAAGATCAATAACCAGTAGAAAATGGACCAAGGACATAAACATAGAAAAAGAAATACACATGGTTCTAAAACACTTGTAAAGATGCTTTTATTAGTTGGAATAATTCCAGCTACAATATACAAACCCCAAAATATTAGTGCTTTCACATAGTGTAAGTTCAAATACAGTCCATTTGGGTGTTTGGGAGGTGGCTTTCCACATGGTGATTCAGAGACTTAGGATCTTTCCATCGAGTGACTGCCGAGCTCCCACAGCCTCTGGTCCTCCTTGGTCCAGCAGATAAGAGAAGGCAGATAGATGATGGAGGTTGCTCTTGAGAAACCTTTATAAGCCAGGTTAAAATTCATCTCTGCCTCCAGCCACATTCTGTTGTCTAGAACTTAGTCTTCTGGCCAAACTTACTGCCAGGAAGACTGGGACATGTAATCTAGATGTATGCCCAGAAAGAAAATTAAATGATCTACCACAGTGTTTAACTTTCCTCATATTAAAAGTAAATTAAAGTAAAACTACAATTAAATTAATTGTAAAACTACAGTTATGTACCATTTTCCATCTACCAAATAGGCAGAGATAAAAAGTTTGATAACGTAATATAGAGGAATAGGCACTCCCATACAGGAGGGGACTGGTAGATCCTCTGTGGGAGGCAGTTCGGCCAAGCCTACCAAAATTCCAAATGCACATACTCTTTGAATCAGCATATATAAATGCTTATTCTTACACAAAATATCTCTGGAAGAATAAATAAGGCGTTCCTGCTGTGGCGCAGTGGGATCGGCAGCCTCTCTGAAGCACCAGGACACAGGTTCAGTTCCTGTGGTTCAGGTGCAGTGGTTTAAAGGATCAGTGGTTGCCGCAGCTGAGGCATAGGTCACAACTGAGGCTCAGACCTGATCGCCCACCTGGGAACTTCCATATGCCGCAGGGCAGCCAAAGAGAAAGAATAGATAAGAAGTGTAAGAATAGTGTTTGCTGCTGGGAAAGGGAACTAGGTGGCTGGGACACAAAGAGTAGAAAGGAGACTGACTTTTCACTATATACGATTTTGTGTCTTTTCACTTTTGCCATGGGCTTATCTGTTTAAAAAATAAGTTGTTGCTTTGACTGCATACCTTAAGACTGAAGATTAAAAGATTGTACATCAAGGCAAGGAGCAATATAAGGGTGGGGGTTATGAGGTACAAACTATTATGTATAAGATAATTTATAAGGATATAGTGTGTAATACCAGGAATATAACCAATATTTTATAACAACTATATATTGAGTCTGTCTTTAAAAATTTTGAACCACTATATTGTATGCCTGCAATTTATATGTTATACATCAACTGTACGTCAATTTTTTTAAATTTATAATAAATTAAAAGTTGAAAGTAAATAATAAAAAGTTGTTCTCCCTCATCAAGTATCTACTGAAGTACCAGTCATCTTTCTAAACATTAGGACACAATAGTCAGCCAAAGTCCTTGCCCTGATCAACTTTATTTTGATTCCCCCCAAAATTCTCAGCCTTTCCTTTTTTTTTTTTTTGATTTTTAGGGCCTCACCCATGGCATAAGGAGGTTTCCAGGCTAAGGGCTAGGGGTCTAATGGGAGCTATAGCTGCTGGCCTACACCACAGCCCACAGTAACACTGGATCCTTAACCCACTGAGTGAGGCCAAGGATTGAACCCTCAACATCAGGGTTCCTAGTCAGATTTGTTTCCACTGCACCACATGGGAACTCCTTAGCCTTTCCTATTGATCCTTTTATTTCTGTATACTCAAATTGATAATGTTTTTCCTTCCATAATTACCAAATTTCTCCTGATATTCTTGCTTCTCATCCTTTCCATGTTAATAGATAGTGAAGTTCTAAATATTCTTTTTTATTATTTCTCTTCAAATGTCTTTAATTCACATAAAATCATAACTACATGCATTCTAATTTCTTTCTTCTAGTTTGAGATAATAACTGACACAAAACACTGTATAAGTTTAAGGTACACGGCACAGTGATTTGACTTACATAGGCCATGAAATGATTATATTACACTAAGTTTAGTGAATATCCATCATCTCATACAGATACAAAATTGAAGAGCTAGAAAAAAAATTGTTAATTAATAAGAATTCTTAGGATTTTTTACTCTCTTAACTTTCATATATGTTATAGAGCAGTGTTAATTATATTTACCTTGTTGTACATTATATCTCTAGTACTTGTTTGTCTTTTGAGTGGAGTTTGTACCTTTTGACTGCCTTTATCTAATTCTTCCATCCCTCACCCTTCTCTGGTGACCACAGATCTATTTTTTCTATAAATTTGTTTGTTTCGAAGTACAATTAACCTGAAATTCCATGTTATTTCCTGGTATACAACATAGTGGTTTGGTATCTCTATACACTTTGAAATGATCGCCACAATAAGTTTAGTTACTGTCACCATACAAGGATATTACATAGTTATCAACTATATTCCCTATACTGTACATTTCATACCTATGACTCACTTACTTTGCAACTGGAAGTTTGTACCTCTTAATCTCTCTCACCAGTTTCTCTCTTTTCCCTGCACCACTCCCCATTTGATTACCACCTGCTTATTCACTGTGTGTATGCTTCTATTTCTGTTTGTTATGTTTATTCATTTGTTTAGTTTTTTAGATTCCACAAAAAAAATGAAATCATACAATATTTGTCTTTCTCTGACTTACTTCATTTAGCATAACACCCTCTAGGCCCATCCATGTTGTCCCAAAATTTCATTCCTTTTCATGGCTGAGTAATATTCCTCTGTGTGTGTGTGTGTGTACACATACCACAGCATCTTTATCCTTTCCTCTTCTGATGGACATTTAGGTTGCTTCCATATCTTGGCTACTGTAAATAATGCTACAGTGAGCGTAGGGATGCATCTATTTTCACTTTCTTTGGTTAAATACCCAGAAGTGGATTTGATGGATCATATAGTAATTCTGTTTTTAATTTTTTGAGTAATTTTTGTGCTGGTTTCCATAGTGACTACACCAGTTTTCATTCCCACCAATAGGGTAGGGGTGTTCCCTTTTCTCTACACCTGCTTCAGCCTTTATTATTTGCAGACTTTTTGATGATGGTCATTCTGACCAGCATGAGGTAGTATCTCATTGTTTTTATTTCCCTTTTTCTAATAATTAGCAATGTTGAGCATCTTTTATGGGACTACTAGCCATCTGAATGTCTCCTTTGGAGAAATACCTATTTAAGATCTTCTGCCCACTTTTCAGTTGGGTTGTTTTTTTTGTTGTTGTTGTTAATGAGTTGTATGAGCTGTTTGTATATTTTGGAAATTAAACACTTGTTGGTCACATTGCAAATCTTTTCACCCAATATATAGTTTGTCTTTTAGTTTTGTTATGGTTTCCTTTGCTGCGCAAAAGCTTATAAGTGTGACTAGGTCCCATTTATTTTTGCTTTTATTTCTATTGCCTTGAAAGACTGACCTAAGGAAACATTGGTATGTATGATTTATGTCAGAGAATGTTTGCTTCTAGGAGTTTTGTGGTGTCATGTTTTACATTCACATCTTTAAGCTATTTCGAGTTTATTTTTGTATATTTTGAGGGTGTGTTCTAACTTCATTGATTTGCATGCAACTGTTCAACTTTCCCAACAACACTTACTGAAGAAGCTGTCTTTTCTCTATTGTATATTATTGCCACTTTTGTCAAAGATTAATTGGCCATAGGTGTGTGGGTTTATTTCTGGGCTGTCTATACTGTTCCATTGATCCAGATTATATTTAAATCTTTAATCCATTTTTAACTTATTTTTGTATATGGTTTGAAAAATTAGTTCAGCTTGATTCTTTTGCATATAGTCGTCCAGTTGTCCCAGCACCATTTATTGAAGAGGCTATCTTTCCCCTTGTATATTCTTTCCTCCTTTGTCATAGATTAATTGCCCATATAAGTATGGGTTCATTTCTGGACTCTTTATTCTGTTCCGTTAACATATGTGTCTGTTTTTATGCCAGTACCATACTATTTTGATGACTGTAGCTTTGCAGTGTAGTTTGAAATCAGGAGCATAATACCTCCAGCTTTGTTCTTTTTTCTTGAGATTGTTTTGGCTATTCAGGGTCTTTTGTGTTTCCATACAAATTTTTCAATTATTTGTTCCAGATCTATGAAAAATGCTCTTGGTATTTAGATATTAATTGCATTGAATCTGTAGATTGCCTTGGGTAATATGAACATTTTAACAATATTGGTTCTTCCAATCCAAGGGCATGGTAAATCTTTCCAGGTGTTTGTGTCATCTTCAGTTTCTTTCATCAGTCTTATGGTTTTCTGAGTACACGTCTTTTACCTCGTTAGTTAGATTTATTCCTAGGTATTTTATTCTTTTTGACGTGACTGTAAATGAGATTGTTTTCTTCATTTTTTTTGTGTGCATTCTAATTTAAATCCCATCAGAAAAGGTGACCACAGATAATAGTGATGCTGGTGGTGGTCCTTGTAGTGCAGGAAACTTATCCCTAAAAAGAGTAGAATGAATGCCCTTTGAAATTAAATGATGCTCCCTACTATATTCTTCTCCTTTTATTTTCCTATCATCTGTGTATCCTGTTGTTTCAGATACCTAGTGAAAGCTAACATTTTAATAGGTCTTTTCTTCTTATAGAAAATTATAAGTACCCTTTATAGAAATGAGGGAAGCTAAAGAAGAACACCATTTTCCCTAACCTTCTGAAGAAGTTCAGGGATTGAGAATGAAACAAGGTCCAGGTACTACTAGGAAAACCCAGCAGTGATTTGCAACCAGCCACTGTCAGGTCCTCAGCCATATAAGCATAGAAGCCTGCATTTTTTAGCACATACTATGAAGCTTTTTCTTAAGATAGACTCATATTAGCCACGCTGAAAAGTAAGCCCCTAAAAATGCTCCATTATTATTGAGTAGATGGCCTCCAGTCTGAGCTGCAGCCCATCTGTCTCCTCATATCATGCCTCTTCTTCCCCGAGCATCCCTTGCTCCTGCTCTCAGGGTCCCCTGCCCTCTCCCCCAGCACCACAGGGTCTTAGGCATCACACCTTTCCCCTGCTGCCCCCTAGGTCTGGCAGGTTCTTATCCTCCTGGTTCGACCTCCTCCCCTTGCTGTCTCCACACTGCCCAGTCAGAATGACTCATTTGGTGTGTGATTTTCTACCTGATAGTCTGCTTTACATGCATGCTTGAGTCCCTGCTCTGCATAAGTTCTTGGGCACAGGGACTGTTTCTGATTTCTCTCTCACTTTCTCCTCAGCCTCCTGTCCCCCAGCAGTGCTTTGCCGTCCCCACCATAATCCCTCCCAACACTGGATCATGGTGCTGCATTTGTGTTTTTCAGATGCATATCCAAACCACAAGTCTGCCTGACAACTTTTGATAAATTTGGATGTAGCCAATATGAGTGTTTGCCAAGACAGCTCACCTGTGACCAGGTCCGAGATCCTGTTTGTGACACAAACCACATGGAGCACAACAATCTCTGTACTTTGTACCAGAGAGGGAAAAGCCTCTTATACAAAGGCCCGTGCCAGGTACCGTTGTCTGCCTGACAGCCCAAGTGTACTGAGCATGAAATTGGCTTATGATCTTTTTACCTCTTGAGGGTCTTCTGTGAATCCTGTCAAATCTAGGGCACTCTGTCCTCCACCAAAAATGAGTCATCCCAAAGCTGACTTTTCCTCCTAACACTGGAGGGCCCCCTTGCTCGTGTGTAAACCTTTGCACATCTACTACAAGAAAAGAGTGGCCTTTGGCCACAGCCATTAGGAGAAAAATGTGAAGTCTCACACCCCTGGCATGAGTCAGCAGCATTTTTCATTTCCCCTCGTTCTGTTGGGCCTCGATAGAAAGCAGCCCAGGAAGAGTGTGAGGTAAAGCAACCAAGAAAAGAGCTTTTTTCCACTCTTCCCACTGAAGTCCCACCCATAGTACTGAAAAGGGACCGAAAGTTTCTCTAAAACACAGTGTCTTACGTCAGTTTGTCTGCTAGTCTTTTAGAGTTGTGAAATCTAAAAAATAACTCCAGGGACGAGCTCTCTGAGGCCTTCACACACACCCCTGATCTGTGTGCTGGCCGCTCTGCCCCGGGGGAAAGCCCAGCCTTGGGCCAGCACTCCGGCCCACAGCCAGCTGACACCTGAGGTGCGGACTTCTCATTTCCTGCTCTTCATTGTCAGAAAATCCCTTCAGCTCCTCTGGGCTGTTTCCCTGCTGAGCTTATGTTCAGTCTGCATTCCCAGGCTTCTTTTCCTCTTATTCCCTCTTCCTGTCTTCTGGTTTTCTCTTCCATATTCCTGACCGACCTCATGGATCCAGAGTCTGTCTTCTCTGTCTCCAGATCTCTACTCTTCCCTCTCCTTATCCCATACTCTGCATAAGATGATAAGGCCTCTGAATTTGCATAAAGTTTGATCTTGTTTTCTTCAAACAGGCTCTTCTGTAATAACAGAAGTCTGGAGGGAGGGAGGATTTTTATCTCATATCAGTTCACATAGAATGAGCGAGCACCCAAGTGCCCAAGAAGCTGAGAAAAGTAATCTCTTCAATGCATCTTGGGGCTGCCCTATTGACCCCCACCCCCCACCCCATGTTTAGCAACCTCAGAGCCTTACTCCAGAGGGTCCAAGAATTTATACTGTCTTTTCGCCTCCCTGAAAATGGGGAGACCTACTCTGCACTCTTAGTTAGGAAAAGTGCACCATAGAGATTTACCAACTAAATGTGCTTTGCTTGCCCTCAGCCCTTCTGCAGAGCCTCTGAGCCCATCTGCGGGCACAACGGGGAGACCTACGGTAGTGTGTGTGCTGCCTACTCGGATCGGGTGGCCGTCGACTACTATGGGCCCTGCCAGGCCGTCGGGGTCCTCTCCGAATACAGTTCTGTTGCTGAGTGTGCTGCTGTGAAGTGTCCTTCGCTCTCAGCCACCGAATGCAAACCCATCATCCCACCCGGTAGGCTGGCAATACTTGGGGTGGGGCAGGGGTGGGATTGGAAGATTTGCTTATCTGTCTCCAGAGAGTGAGTCACTGAGAAGAGAGCTGACTAGCTTGTTTAAACTTTTCAAAAAGTCTTGACTCCACCTGATGCTGATTAGATGCATACTCTGGGCCAGCCTTAAAAAGCTGTGGATTTATCTTAGACATCATCTTGTCTGGTGGTTTTAAAACAATATGGAAAGCTTTGTTCAGTCTTACCCTAAACACCAGTAGCTAAACAGCAATATATAATGCTAGAATTATAGTTGTTAGTTAAAGTGCAGAATGTTTACATAAGTTTAATGAATAAAGAGTTGGTAGCTAGGAGTTCCCGTCATGGCGCAGCAGTTAACAAGTCTGACTAGGAACCATGAGGTTGCAGGTTCCATCCCTGGCCTTGCTCAGTGGGTTAACGATCCGGCATTGCAGTGAGCTGTGGTGTAGGTCACAGACGCGGCTTGGATCTGGCATAGCTGTGGCTGTGGTGTAGGCCGGTGGTTACAGCTCCGATTCGACCCCTAACCTGGGAACCTCCATATGCTGCAGGTGCGGCCCTAAAAAAAAAAAAAGAATTGGTAGCTAATGAATGAATGATTGAAGTAGCTTCAGTCAACAAAACCATTTTAAATTGAGAAAAATAGAAGATAGTTGTTGTCTTAGATTGGCCTTAGCATCTAATTTAATTATTTTGGTTGCATGTAATTAAGAAAGTCTTGTTTCGTACAGGCTGATATAAGTGGTAACAATTTTTAAACAGCTTACCTTACGGTCTCATACTCTTCAGTTAAACAGAGGTGGCAGAAGAGACTTTATCCCAAGCCTGCACAGAATAGAATAATCTGGAATCTAATAAGTTTATTCCTCCATCTATGAGCTCAGCAAATGTTTCTTGAGCTTCTGCTATGTGCTAGACACCTTCTAGGCCCGGGGGACACAGCAGTGAGCAAAATAAAGCCTCTTTCCACCTGGAAACCATGTTTTTGTTTTGTTTTATTTTTGTCTTTTGTTGTTGTTGTTGTCTTTTTAGGGCTGCAACCATGACATATGGAGGTTCCCAGGCTAGGAATCCAATTGGAGCTATAGCCGCCGGCCTACGCCACAGCCACAGCCACAGCAACGCCAGATCCAAGCCGCGTCTGTGACCTGCACCACAGCTCTCAGCAACACTGGATCCTTAATCCACTGAACGAGGCTAGGGATCGAACCTGCATCCTCATGGATGCTAGCTGGGTTCATTGACCACTGATAGACAATGGGAACTCCTGTTTTTGTCTTTTTAGGGCATCACCCGAGGCATATGGAGGTTCCCAGACTAGGGGTCGAATTGGAGCTATAGCTGCCGGCCTGCACCAGAGCCACAGCAACACGGGATCTGAGCCACGTCTGTGACCTACACCACAGCTCACGGCAACGCCAGATCCTTAACCCACTGAGCGAGGCCAGGGATCAGACCCCCATTCTCACGGATACTAGTCAGATTCATTTCCACTGAGCCGCAACGGGAACTCCAACCATGTTATATTTTGGATGAAACACACTTGGAATCCCTGAAACACTTGCCCCTGGAGTTTGCAGACAGGAAACACTTGCCCAGGGTCACACGGTGAGTTTTGAGCAGGGCCGGGTCTGTCCGTCTGTACCAGACTTGCACTACACCATAGCTGCCTCATCCGAGAACTGGTCTGGTACCTGAGGGAAGCAGGGGTGGAGGAAGGATTTTGGTAAATGTACAGACTGTAAGACTCCCAGGTTGGTGAGGGAACATATCTAAAAGTGCGGTTGTCAGGAAGGACTCCTATAACTTTCCTAGCACAAAATGAAGGGCTGGTAATTTCACCAGCTATTTTGAATTCTCTTTGTTTCTAATTCAGAACACACATAACACGGTGTCTGTTACACAGGTGCTTGTTGCCCATTATGTGCTGGGATGTTAAGAGTTTTATTTGACAAAGAAAAACTGGATACTATTGCCAAGGTAAGTTGTTTCACGTGCCCTGTGCTGTTGAAACCTTATTGATAAACCTGTCAGTGACCCTACAGACAGAATGTGTCATCCCATTTATAAATGGGGAAATTAATTTGCATGAATCAGCTTGCTCAAGGCTGTACTGCTCACAACCAGGACAACTGGGGTTTGAGCTCAGGCCGTCTGGCTCCCGGTCTGGTGTTCCTTCCCTCTGAGGCCTGGCCACGTAGTGACCTTGCTCTGCACATCTCTTAAAAAGGGTTCCCTGCTGGCATAGTGAGCAGAGTGAGGGCTGGAGGCAGAACCAGGCAGCCGGAGACTGGTAGAAGCCCAGATGGTTTCAGAGTTGCCTGCCCTCACGAGGTCCTCCCCTCACAGTGCGCCCAGAGCCAAGCACCTTCCTGTGACAAGTTTGCTCCTCTCTCTTTTCTGTACCATCACTTTTGCCACTCACTCTTGCGGAGACAGAGTTCCAGAAATGTAGCAGCCAATACCTGCCACTACTTAGAAAGTTATCCCCATTTGAATTAAAACACCTATATTTTCACAAGAAGGGCTTTAGTTATCTCCCTGTGGTCTTCAACTCAGAACTGTCACTTAAAGAAAAAGTGCTTCTGGCAAGAGTGTTTATCTCAGCCACAAAGCCGAGCAGTTCGGGAAAAAAAAAAAATTGGGAGTTCCCATCATGGCTCAGTGGTTAACGAATCCGACTAGGAACCACGAGGTTGAAGGTTCGATCCCTGGCCTCGCTCAGTGGGTTAACGATCCGGCATTGCCATGAGCTGTGGTATAGTTCGCAGATGGGGCTCAGATCCTGCATTGCTGTGGCTGTGGCTTAGGCCGGCAGCTACAGCTCTGATTCGACCCCTAGCCCGGGAACCTCCATATGCTGCAGGTGCAGCCCTAGAAAAGGCAAAAAAAAAAAAAATTGGAATGGGTTCCGTGGATATTTATTATTATTATTTTTTAGCCATGCCCATGGCATGTGGAAGTTCCTGAGCCGGGGACTGAAGCCGTGCCACAGCAGTAACTCAAGCTGCTGTGGTGACGACGCTGAACCCTTAACCCGCTGCACCACAGAACTCCAGCTGTGGATATTTCGAGTTCAGCCAGCAAGGCCCTACTAGCGCCCCACACTTAAGGGTGCTTTGCTTCAAAGAGCTTCCTTGGTTTAAGCAAGATAGCAAGGCACTTAGGCAGTAATAAGGAGTTCTTTTGTTCGGGTAATAGAAATTTTTTTTCTCTTTCTAGGTAACAAACAAGAAACCAATAACAGTTCTGGAAATACTTCAGAGAATCCGCATGCACGTGTCTGTCCCACAGTGTGATGTGTTTGGCTACTTCAGCATCGAATCAGAGATTGTCATCCTGATCACTCCTGTGGATCACTATCCAAAAGCTTTGCAGGTGGGTTTCAGCATGTGCTGTGCAGCCATCCTATCACTTTTTCTTTTCCTTTTTTTTTTTCTTTCCTCCTCATGTGTAGGTGAGCATTGAAAGGTGACTCCTTGTGACTGTGTTTAAGCATGAAAAGCTAATGTCTAAATGTGGATGAGCCAGGGAACAGGATTGTGGGAAAAGGGCACTGGCCGTATGGATCATGTCTTTTCTGATTTGATTTCCACTGATGCTATTATTATTTGTATAATAAATTAAAATATTATTAAAGTGTTACTTCGGCTAAGAAAAGGACAGAGGGAAAGCAGATTCCTGATGGTGGGATGTGTGTGGAATTTGTGTGACTTGACCTTTCCATGGATTCTGTGGTTTTGTATTAAAAGAATCTGATTATCCTCTCCCAGATCGAGGCCTGCAATAAGGAGGCAGAGAAGATCGAATCCCTTATCAACTCTGACAGCCCAACTCTGGCGGCCCACGTCCCTCTCTCTGCCCTCATCATCTCCCAGGTGCAGGTCTCCAGCAGCATTCCCTCGGCCGCCAGGGCCCTGCCTCCCTGCCACTCCCACCTCTTCCTCCTCAGCTTGGGCCTCACTTTGCACAGGGTCTGGACACACAACTGACTGCCCAGGAAAAGTGCGAAATGTTCCTCGACCTAGTATTTCTCTGTTGGAAAAGACATACAGGACTGCTGGTTTGTATTTGAATAGTGGCCAAGGCAAAGCACTTTTCACCTCTATTCGCCACACAGTATTTTCCTTTGTTGCCAATATTAGTAGGGTTCTTGTTTTGTTTCCACAAATGTTACAATATGTTCTTCAGATTATTGATGAAAAAAGGGTGTCTCCTTCTGGTGGATCACTGCCTTCCAATTTACATTTTGCTCATTAGATGGGTCCCCTACTCTGAAACAAATTCTATGCCATTGATAAATGAGATGATCGCTTTTTAGAAAGATAACTCACTTTATGGGCTTTGTATCCAGAAGCTTCATTTCAGAGTTCTTTTCAGTATTAAGGTTACCCCAGTGTGTGTGTTTGTGTGTGTGTGTGTGTGTGTATGTGTGTGTGTGTGTACAGGTAATTCCCTACTCTGCCTAGAAGTGAGGGGTCATAGTGAAGAGCAACTGCTATTAGACTATGAGATAAAGATAAGGCATCTTTGGAATTATCATGTAAATCATCAAGCAAATTTAATTTAACAGAAATCTAATTCAGAATCCATCTAGTGTTAAATAAAAGCAAGCTAAGTAAATGGCACTTACATGATATGTTGTAAGTGACAGTTTCAGTGGTCCCTAAAGTGTGTCTGTGACTTTGGTGAAAGGGAGAAATTATATTGCATCAAAGTGTCTTGCATTATGCATTTTTATATTAAGCAAATGTTTATTCTTTGGTATTTTCCGAGTTTAATTTAGAGTTTTTAAACATCAACCTTTAAACCAATTGCTGCTACTTATATAATTGCCAAAAAGTGAAATAATTAGTAGTTCATGTAAATAATACATGAGTTTTCTATTTTATTATGAAGAAGGTGAATAGCCATAATTGTAAAGTGACAATCATGTATGTTAACCCAGTACTTTCCGTTCATGAAGACACATCTGCTTTTCATGATATGCACAGTGTAGAGAAGTGTTCTTTTTTGATATAGAATTATAAAGAATTGTGGTTTATATATTTAAAAATGTCAATCTAAGTATTAAAATGTTTGCATGTTGTCTAAGTAATTAAATACTTTGAATGTGTTTCACCGTTTAAAATAAGCTATTCAGTGTAATACTTCTTGTTTATATGACCTAAACTTAGATTTTACATGAAGTGTTTTTTTCAGTGTTACATGTACCTTCTGAAATATATAAGCATATGCTTATTATACCAAAATGTTGTTTTAAAGTGGGCACTTAAAGCTTTCAGAATATCTCAGTGCTGATGTAGCATGTTTGTTGCAATTGCTTTTTCTATATAAATGTCTTCAATGCAATATACTGGAAAGCCTTTCTATTTTAATAAAATAATTTTTATATTATTATGTGTACTTCTAAGCAATATGCACATGTAAAATGCAACCACTGATCACTCTTGGGTGAGCTACATCCTTTGTTCTGGAATGAGAAGTTATGTGAGTATTATTATTCCAAAGCTGGGAAAGGGAGCAGCTGGAACAGAACTGGTCAGACCCAGGCTATGGCAGAAAGTCAGATACAAAGACCGTGGCTTTTGGCCTTCAGGACCCAGAGAGCTTCAGGTCCTCTAAGACCCCGGAACAAACTAGGCAGTTCAAATCCTCACTGCCTTGGCTGATATTCTAGCCCAGGATACGTCCTGGGGCAAAGAGAACTTTGCGCTGTGGAGACAGAGGGCCTGCTGATCAGGGCTTGAAATGCTTTATCAATCAGCTGAGGCTAAAGCCCCAAACCTCTGTCTTATTCCTGTCACACGTCTGCTCTGTTTCAGCTATGCTTCTTCTCTGTATTGTCTTCACTCCAGGACCTACCCAACGTCCTCACGAAGGGAAGAAGGAGACACAGAAAACCACAACTGGCCCTTAGGGCTCTGCTCAGAAGCGACACTGTTATTTCTGCCCACATCTTACTGACCAAGCAAGTCACATGGCCACTCCTGCCTTCAGAAGGTAGGGATGTATCATCTTCTGTGTGTGTGTGCGTGTGTGTGCACGCATTGGGGGCAGATGGCAGGGAGGGAGATGGGGGAGGGACCATGGCATTTTGAACAATAATACAGCAGTCCTTTCTCATCAGAATAGAACAGCAACCAGGACTGACTAAATTCCTTATTAGAAAAGCAGTAGAAGTTTCATGATCTGGGAAGAAAATAAGAGCACCAATGAGGGAAGTGCTTGGGTTTGCGGGAAGGGGAATATCAAGGGAGGAAAAGATCTAAAGGTTGATCCCGCCCCAATGATACAATCATGAGAACTCTCACTATGGTTACAATGGTTTCGGGTGAAACAAACCTGGGTCTGGTCAGTTCGGGGAGTTGGTATCTATGGTGAGCACAGCCAGGCTGCCTAAGTGGACAGAGTGTCAGTGGCTGCCCAGCCTTAGAGCAGGACAGATCCCTACTGGTTGGCTCTGCCCAAGGTCAAGTATGTTAGGCAGGTAAAGGCCTTGAATCGAGATCTAAGGGAGACAGGCGGGCTGAGGGGAAGAGAGAGAAATGAGGTTCCTGTGCCCCTGGAATTTTTCCAGGAAAGAGCAACTCTGCAGAAGAGGGACAGTTCAGCTGGTGAGGTAACTGCATGAGAAGTGAACTCCACAGAAAGGTTCAGAGGCTCCTATGGCCACGGGTAATGAAGCCAAGATACTAGAAAAACAGATCAACTTAGCCCCCTATCCAGCCTTCAGAAGTAATTGGGCTGGAAGGGATCATAAAAGGGTCATAGGTCTGGCCTGGGTCACATGCCCACCCCTGTGGCAGGGAAGGAAAGTCAGGGGAGCTTCAGCCCCACCTAAACCAGATGCAATGGATTTCTCCCAGGAAGTGACCCAGTTCCTAGAAGAAGCCTTCTGCTAGATGGGTCCTTTGCAGAGGGTGTATTTCTCTAATTGTTTCCTGCTAGCCCCCAAACCAATTCAGCCTGTGAGCACACAGCAGTGCCTCAACCTCAGGCCGGGCGCACAGCTGGAAGTGTCAGGCCATAAGCCACCAGAGCCCAGGAACAACCGCTGGGGTGCTTTCTAAGGCTGAACTATTGCAAAAGGGAGGTTTTCCAACATGGCTAATAATAAAGTAATTGTTATCCCCAAAGCAAATATCGCAGCTCATCACAGTCTCTCCTTTGTGATGAGAGCAGAAATTTTAAATCAGTGCAAAAAGAAGCAGGCCAGCTTGGGAAGATTCTGCTTGCCTCCTGGATGCCTGTTCCAGAACCAGCTCTATCGAGGGGCTTCCCAAGGACTTCAGGACAGAAGACCCAGGCTTTAAGACTTCCTTGTCACTGGATGACACTATATAGTTGGTCTCTACTAAGTCAACATTTTCCTATAAACAAATGCTTGTCATTTTTGCCACCAAATCCTCACTTGACGTCCATGGTGAAAAGAGTACTGCTCTGTCCTGGTCACCTGGTGTCTGTCTCTGCTCCAAGCTGAGCTTCAAGCACAGCGCTCCTGAGCGAGAAGAAAGGGGACGAGAGCCTCTGTGCCTTCTTTTGTTACCAGCAGCTCTTATGACTAAGAAAAACATTTCTCAGAAATCCCTCAGCAGTTGTCCCTTGTATCATCTCCTTGGCCAGGGTCGGGTCGTACTCCCACCCCAGACAGTTGGCCAAGGGGAACGGGATGGCCATAGCTGGCCAGTCCGGGGCTTCACACGCTGCTGCCCCATCCAAGTCGGGGTGCAGGAGGGCAAGCGTAAGAAGGCCAAGGCGCCAACAGCACTCACCTCAAGATAAAGCCAATTTTTTGGCAGTCTCGATCTGTGAGAATATAAATCTGAAAAGTTTCACTTTCACAGTAACTGCCCCCAGGTGTGCTAGCTGGGTGAACCCCTGTTTCCAGCTAGGTAGCAGAACCCCATAACAACTCTGTCTGATTTTTTTTTTTTTAATCTTTTTAGGGCTGCACCCAAGGCACATGGAAGTTTCCAGGCTCGAGGTCAAACCGGAGCTGCAGCTGCCAGCCTACACCACAGCCACAGCAACGTGGGATCCAAGCCTTGTCTGTGACCTACACCACAGCTCATGGCAATGCCAGATCCTTGACCCACTGAGCGAGGCCAAGGGATCGAACCCGAGTCCTCATGGATACCGTTCGGGTTCATTACCGCTGAGCCACGACAGGTACACCAATTCTGTCTGATTTCATGACTTTAGTACTTTCCTTCAGTTACTTTAATAGCCTTGCTTCATTTCTCAGGCCTCTGTCCTTGTTATTTTAAAACTTCAATCCCATATCTAATGAGAAGGCCTCTTCTGCCTCCTCCAGCCTCGACTAGGTGCTTGCTCAGAGTAGGGGAATGGGAAGCAGGCAAGGCTCACTTCTCTAGGAGGCAGTGAACTTGTCATGGTGTCATTCTTGGTATCAGTCATTTGGACGTCTTCAGCACTAACTGTGGGACATTCATTTCTAGTAAGGAAGCTTGTCCACCAAGAGCTGGGTGGCCTTGCCCTCAGCTCTAGTTTGCCTATACAAGATGGGAGTAGGTCATCTAATTGTACAGACAACAGGCCATGGGAAGTGCAAGGAAAGGGAGAGAAAAATCTAACAGAGAGAAGACAGAAGGTTTCCCGGGGGCTTGATTTGAGCTGGGCCGGGTAGTAATAGGGAGAGCCTGCCAGATTTCTTTGAGACAAGGCATCCTAAGTAGAAGGCACAGCTTGAGCAAAGACGCAGGAGCGGGAGAGGCTGGGTCCATCCCACTTGTAGAGCAGTGAGGCTGACGAACTGGGAAGGGTGGTGAGGGGAGATATAAGGCAGGTGAGGTGTGCAGCCTGGAATGCCAGGCCAGAGTGCCACCCAAGCCTCCGGCCTCACCCTCCTAGCTACACTGACCGACTGGATAGCTCCTGTGCGTACAGCTGTGGCCATCCAACTTCAGTGTCACAAGCGACCTTCGAGATCTCCCACTGATCTCGTTATCAGGCTGGGCTCCCTTCCCTTCTGTCCTGTGAACACCCTGAACTCGACAGAGGAAACATTAACTGAGCCAGGCTGGGTGCCAGGCTTCCCCTGGGCCTGCCCCCACCCCCCCTTAGGGTTCAGCCCGCTCTGTTTCAGCTCCACTCTGGGAAGAAAGCTCAACCCACCCACAGCACTGATGGCCTTGCACAAGATCCGTGGAAAACATTTTATTTTCCTCCACTTGATTGAATGGTTTTCCTTTAGCCCTGGCTGGTGGGAGTCAAACGCACACATTCCCACAGCGGGCACTCCACTTCTCAAAGGGACTGGAGGCCGTGCCCTTCTCTTCTCTTTCCCAGCTGCATCGTGAGCTTTGCCAGGCGAGGGAAAGGAAACGCCAAGGGATCCTTCCCAGGGAAATTCCTTTTCCTAGTCCAGCAATCGTGGACTTCTGGAGAGTGGACTTCTATTTTGTACACAGAGGGCAACAGGCCCAGAAAGCAATATTAACCCAGGGGTCACGGAGCAAGTTAGGGCAAAGCCAAGCCTGAGGCCAGGTCTGGGCTTTCCCTGGCACGAGGCAACTGGGTGGCATTTGTGCTTCTCAGGGATGAAGCCAGCCATGACGGAGAGCTCTGTGAAGGTGGATGCCAGGGGTGGGCTGAGTGAACTAGGTTTGGTATCAGGCCAGACTAGGGTAGGTCACCGGGTGGGGTCTGAGCAGCAGGGATCATAAAGGTAACAGACATATGGAGTTCCTGTCGTGGCGCAGAGGAAATGAGTCCATCTAGGAACCATGAGGTTGTGGGTTTGATCCCTGGCCTTGCTCAGTGGGTTAAGGATCTGGCGTTGCCGTGAGCAGACGCGGCTCGGATCCCGCGTTGCTATGGCTGTGGCGTAAGCCAGCAGCTAGAGCTCCTGTTGGACCCCTAGCCTGGGAACCTCCATATGCCGCGGGTGCGGCCCTAAAAGGACAAAAGACAAAAAAGAAAGAAAAAAGGTAACAGACATAGCCCTCCTGCCCTTTCTGTAACAGTCTACATTGTGCTTTCTACCGTGTTTTGTCATTGGCCCACAGCAAAAGCGTGCACAGGGAAGGCACATGCTGAGTGTAAGGTTGAGTTGGGTTCTCAGGAGTTCGGCTGCTAGGGGTGAGGATGAGGCAAGAAGCCTCCACATGGGGACACTAACACCCCTGCCCCCAGCGCCACTCACTCTTTCATTTTTCCTAAATGAAATGAAATTCACTGTTTTTTTCTTTCTTTTTTTCTTTTTTTTTTTTTTTTTTTTTTTTTTTTTTTTTTTTTGCTTTTTAGGGCCACACCTTCAGCCTATGGAAGTTCCCAGGCTAGGGGTCGAATCAGAGCTACAGCCACAGCAACACTGGATCCGAGCTGCGTCTGCGACCTACACCGCAGCTCATGGCAATGCTGGATCCCTGACCCACTGAGCGAGGCCAGGGATCAAACCCACATCCTTATGGATACTAGTCTGATTCGTTTCCACTGTGCCACAACAGGAACTCCCTGTATTTTCTTGTCTTTCTTGTCTTGTCTTTTGTCTTTTTAGGGCCGCACCTGCAGCATATGGAGGTTCCCAGTCTAGAGGTCAAATCGGAGCTGCAGCTGCCGGTCTACACCACAGCCACAGCAACGCAGGATCCTGTCTGGTCCTACACCCAGCAGGAAAACAGGGGGCCCACCCCAATCAGGATAAACTGAGAAAGGGACTATTTACAAAGGTGTGAGCAGGATGTCAGAAACCACAGGAAGAGTGCAGGGCATGAGCTGCAACATGGGGCTGTTAGCACCCCGAGGCCTAAAGCAGTGAGGTGGTTACCGGAACCCAAGGGGAGCATTGCATGGAACAGGCGTTTCCTCCCCCTCCTTCTGGTCTCCTCCTGTCGCTGAACCTGGTCAGAAACCAGAGGACAAGGGACCCTGTGGCAGCTACACAGGTCAGCCTTCCCAGCAGAGAGCAGTGTACAGAGTCAATTTAGGGAAGGAAGTGGAGCCAAAGAAGACACCCCAGCAGGCCAGGGCACTGGCAGGACAGGAGATGTGACGGTATCGGCCCACTCATCCCAGCGCACGCCCAGGATGGGAAGGACTCTCAGTTTACACTTTGGAGGTGTCCCACTGAGTACCCCCCTTTCCCGACCTCGCTCCGTCTCCTCAGTTCCTCTCCATCCTCCTCTCATAGCCCGCCCTCATGGCCACACGCCCCAGAGTTTCTCCCCAGCTCCCTGAAAATCCCCACCCTTCCACCCCCAAAACCTCTTCCCCTGCCTGAGTCCCACAAACGCGGCTCTCATCCTGTGGTGCTCACACTAAAGCAGAGCTACAGGCTGCGCTAGTTCAGGCTGGCAGAAGCTTTCTCCTGCCAGGCTGTGCTGGCTCCAAGGCAGAGGACCGGGCTCTGGCCGCCAGCAGCTGGCTCAGGATCCAACTCACCTTCACCGTCAGCAAGGAGCTGCCCAAGAGCAAGCACCTTCCTCAGGGTGAGTATTGAGTTTCTTCCCAAAACAGCCCAGGCTGTCACATGTGAGAAAGGCACATAATCCTCATAATAAAATTAATTTGGTCGTGTGTCTAGTGAAATAAGTCTATACCCCAGTGCTTTTAAAATGGGTCGGTTGCCGAGTTCCCTCTGTGGCATGGAGGGTTAAGTATCCACCGATGCTACAGCTGTTGCATAGGTCACAGCTGCACCTCAGATTTGATCCTTAGCCCAGGAACTTCCATACGTCACAGGTGTGGCCAAAAGAGAGAAAAATATAAAATGGGTCATTTGCTCTTGTTGATGTTGTCAGTTTCTCCCATGGTACCGATGCGGTAAAAAAAAAAGGAAAAAAAAAGGCTGATTCTTAAAAATATTATTCTTGGTCCTGGCTATCATTTGAATATTTTTATATTAGTTTAATGAATTTTCTTAGGTTTTTCCAGGGAGAAGCCATAATGAAAACTTTGCTTTCCTTTTTCCACTATTTATACCTCTTATCTTTTTTTGTTGTCCTAGTATTGGCTAGAACTCCCAAAACAGGGTTGAATAACAGTGGTGATAACAAGAAACCTTTTGATTTTTATTTTAATGGGAATGTCCCCCATTGTTTTACTGTTAAGCATGATGTTTAAGTATGTTTCTACTGTTTGTTCCAGGAGGCTTCTCTTTATTCTGCTAAGGGAAAATGGGAGTTTTTATTAAAAATTCAGTAATGAATATTGAATCGTATCAAAGATATTTTCAACATCCATTTAAACAACATATTTCCTTTGACTTATAAATTGTGACTGTATTTCTTTCTTTTTTTTTTTTCTGCTCTTTAGGGCCCACCCACAGCATATGGAAGTTCCCAGGCTAGGGGTCTAATAGAAGCTATACCTGCCGACCAGTGCCACAGCCACAGCAATGTGGGATCCCAGCCGTGTCTGCTACCTACACCACAGCTCTCAGCAACACAGATCCTTAACCCACTGAGTGAGGCCAGGAATCAAACCCGCATCCTCATGGATCCTAGTCGATTTTGTTCACTGCTGAGCCATGAAGGGAACTCCCATGACTATATTTTTTAATATCCTTGAAATCAGTTTTATCTGGTTATGATGTATTATTCTAATAATGTACTGCTAGATTCAGTTGCTGATATTTTATTTAGGACTTTGGTGTTTACATTCATAAATGTTTTTTGCATTTGCTCTATTTTTCAGGTTGTGGAATCAGGATCATTCTAGCCTCATTAAATGAAAAGGAGGTTTTCTATGCCTCAGGACATGTAAATAGTACCAAAATCATCTGTCTCTGAAAGCTTTGATAGAACTCAGCTGCAAACTTATCTGTGTCCAGCTCTATTTAGGTAAGCAGTAATATTTTCCTTTTTTTATGGTTTTATTGTTTCATTTTGATTTTTTTTCTTCTTCTTAAACAAATATTTATAATTTGTATTTTCCTAGAAAGTTGCCCAATTCAGAAAAACTCTCTCGGAGTTCCCTTCGAGGCTCAGTGGTTAACGAATCCGACTAGGAACCATGAGGTTGCGGGTTCAATCCCTGGCCTTGCTCAGTGGGTTAAGGATCTGATGTTGCCGTGAACTGTGGTGTAGGTTGCAGACATGGCTTGTATCCTGTGTTGCTGTGGCTCTGGTGTAGGCTGGCGACTACAGCTCCGATTAGACCCCTAGTCTGGGAACCTCCATATGCTGCAAGTGTGGCCCTAGAAAAGGCAAAAAAAAAAAAAAAAGGAAGGGGGAACAATAAGAGGCTCATCTAGAGTTTAGCTCCGCAGACATGATGTGCTAAGCGCTTCTCTCACTTCCACCCTCCTACCTTTCTCTTCCTTTTCTAAGTTTGACATTGATATCATCTAACTACAGCTTTTCTTTCTCATTTGAAACAATGAGAAATGAACTTGGTCTATATGTTAAGAAGAATACTTCTATTATCTCATGGAACTAGAATGGCCTGAGCCTCATGTATCATTCTCTTTTACTGACAGTTCCCACTGGAAGAATTGCCATGTGAAAAATAGCCAAGAATGACCAGGAATGTTCCTAGACCACTTTCTCAAGATTAGCCAAGGATTCCTTTCACACAAGCATAATGGTCAAGTGTTTTGTTTTATTTTGGGCTACACCCATGGCATGTAGAAGTTCCCTGGCCTGAGACTGAAACCAAGCCACAGCAGTGACAACACCAAATCCTTAGCTGCTAGGCCACCAAGTGGTCAAGTGTTTTAAATGAATTAGCTCATGCAATTTTCACAGCCTCTCTCTGAGATAAATAATATTAGTAGGAGTTCCCATTGTGACTCAATGGGTTAAGGATCCAGCTTTGCTACAAGCTGCAGCGTAGGTCACAGATGTGGCTTGGATCTGGTGTAGCTTTGGCTGTGGCATAGACCCTAGCTGCAGCTTCCATTTGACCCCTGGCCCGGGAACGTCCATATGCAGCAAGTGTGGCTGTAAAAAGAAAAAATAATAATATTAGTAATAACATTTATAGTTGATGAAATTAGGGCTTGAGGAGATTAAATAATTTCTCCAGGGTCACAAGGCTGAGTGACAGAGCAGGAGTATTTTGAACTTAGGTCTAGAAAAAAGCTATGCTCATATTTATTTTACTGTGTATTTTCCTTTAAGTACAGATTTGGCTGCATCCTATATATTTTCTTACAACGGTAGCACAGAGAGCATAACCCAATAAAATAAGGAGATTTTCTGCCACGGTTTTTCTTTCCCCCACTTTTCTAGTTGCCATGCCCTGGTACTCATTGAGCTATTGCAATGAATTTTTTATTCCAGAAAATTCTGCGGATCAAGACCCAAAGTCTGAAGGGCTTAAAACACTGTATGTATCTTTTTTTTTCTTTTTCTTTTTCGGGCTGAACGTGCAGCATATGTAAATTCCCAGGCTAGGTGTCGGATCAGAGCTGCAGCTACCAGTCTACACCATAGCAACACAGGATCTGAGCCTCATCTATGACCTATACCAACAGCTCACAGCAACGCCAGACCCTTAAACCACTGAGATGGGCCCGGGATCGAACCTGCATCCTCGTGGATACTAGTTAGGTTCTTAACCTGCCGAGCCATAGTGGGAACTCCAGAAACATTATATATATCTTAAGCCATAGCTGAGGGAAGAATTCATAATAGCGTAAGACTTTAAATACTGAGAAGGGCTGAATCATGGAGAGTAGCACATTCTGGGGAAACATTTAAGACAGACACAAAATTCCCTCTTCTGAAAAGGGAGATGATGGTAGACATCTGCTGGTGTTTGGCTGCTCAGCATGTGGAGAAGTCTCTAGTTGCCTGTAAAAGATCCTGTATCTAACTATGGAAGCTGAAGTGGTGCAGACATTCCTTTGTTCTCTTTCTGAAAGCTGTATAAAGGCACGTGACCCAGGCTCAGCCAAACAGGTGCTCCTGCCCAAGAATCTGAGTGTGGAAAAGTTGACCCAGAGGTGTACGGCAGGGGCCAGGGAAGATTCTGGACTGCTTGAATATTTATCCCCAAGAGACTAAAGTAGATATGACTAAGTTTCTATAAATACGCAAGTTTTCTACCATCAGCAGAATTTGGATTTGTCTATACAGAGAAACAGTTACCTTTTTTACATATCTAAATTGTGACTAGGAAATACTACTCATAATAATAATTATTTTTGTGTATGTAGACACAAAAGTAAATGAGGCTTAAAAAGTGCTTTTAATTATCACCTCATTTAATTTTTTTTTCTTTTTAGGGCCACATCTACAGCATATGGAGGTTCCCAGGCTAGGGGTCTAAACGGAGCTACAGCTGCTGACCTACGCCACAGCCACAGCAATGTGGGATCCGAGCCGCATCTGCGACCTACACCACAGCTCACAGCAACACCGGATCCTTAACCCACTGAGCAAGGCCAGGGATCAAACCCACAACCTCGTGGTTCCTAGTCGGATTCGTTTCCACTGCACCACGACAGGAACTCCATCTCATTGAATTAAAAAAAAAAAAAAATCCTTGGAGTTCCTGTCATGGCACAGCACTAACAAAGCTGACTAGTATCCTTGAGGATGTGGATTCAATCCCTGGCTTTGCTCAGTAGGTTAAGGGTCCAGCATTGCTCTGAGCTGTGGTGTAGGTCACAGACACAGCTAGGACACCTTGTTGCTGTGACTGTGACGTAGGCTGGCAACCACAGCTCCAATTCAACCCCTAGCTTGGGAGCTTCCATAATGCCTCGGATGCAGCCCTAAAAAGACAAAAAAAAAAAAAAATCCTCTAAGATAGGCATTACTGTTTTGTTTCAAGCACTTGGATCAAAATCACAGTCAGTGTGCAGCAGAGCCAGAATATGGACTTGGGCCACATGACTTCAAGTCCATGCCCCAGGCCCTTAACCAAGTATTCTGTCATTCATCTCTAAACACCGGTTTTGATTTTGCCTTTCAATGCTCTAGGAGGAATTTTTTTAACTTCTAAGTAGTTCAAAACTTTTCAGTTAATCTTTTGTTAAATTTGGTTTTATTACATTATATACAGAAAATTTGACAAGACAGTTTCTACTTTCAGAGATTTATCATGGTTTAACACCTAATATTTGGTCGACTTTTGTTCTTGCTCCACAGAAATTTGAAAATAATGTTATTAAATAGTCTCAACACAAAGTAAAAGGTAGATATTATCAGACTGGATAAAAAGACCCAGCTACATCTTGTCCACTACAAGCTGGCCATCTGAGTCACTGCAGTGACACCACCAGATCCTTAACCCACTGTGTCACAAGGGAAATCCAAGCTGGCCATTTTCAATGTAAGAAAAGAGATGTGTTAAAAGTTAAAGAATGGGAGTTCTTTTGTGTTAAAAGTTAAAGAATGGGGGTTCTTTTAAGAACCCAACAGTGTCCGTGAGGAAGTAGTTCAATCCCTGGCCTCCTTTAGTGGTTGAAGATCCAGGGTTGCCACAAGCCGAGTCATAGGTCATAGACGTGGCTCAGATCCCCTGTTGCTGTGACTGTGACGTAGGCTGGCAGCTGCAGCTCTGATTCAACTCCTAGCCTGGGAACTTCCATATGCTGCAGATGTGGCCCTAAAAAGAAAAAAAAAGTTAAAGAATAGAGTGGTAAATATTTTACAGTGCTTAATATGTGTCAAGAACTCTATGAAGTACTTTACCTGTATGAGCTCATTTATCCTCACAGTCATCCCATGAGGAAGATTCTATTACCTATCCCCACTTTACAGAAGAGAAAACTGAGTCAATTAACTTGTCCAAAGTCACATATTGGTCAAAGGCAATTTGTATTTTTATATTTGTTTACAGAACACTCAGTTACAAGGGATTTGATGTTGCAGTAAAGCAAAATGTGTACATCTTTTTACCTGTGTGTGCAAGTTTTGTCTTATATACTATCCCAGTCAATATATATAACCTTCAAAATACATCAAAGTCAAGCTTTATGCCAGGAAAGCTGTAATTCTATAAAACACAGAAGCAAAATGCTATTTTACTATGTAAAACAGTAGTCTTAGAGTTCCCATCCTGGCTCGGTGGAAACAAACCAGACTAGCATCCATGAGGACGTAGGTTCAATCCCTGACCTTGCTCAGTGGGTTAAGGATCCAGCATTGCCATGAGCTGTGGTGTAGGTTGCAGACGTGGCTCAGATCTGGAGTTACTGTGGCTGTGGCATACATAGGCCAGCAGCTACAGCTCCGATTTGACCCCTAGCCTGGTAACATCGATATGCTGTATGTACAGCCCTAGAAAGACAAAAAAAAAAAGGTAGTCTTCTGAGTTGCTGAAAAGAGGGGGGGATAGATACTATGTGACCCTACTAACACTAACTAAAAGAAAACTAGGAGTTCCCTGGTAGCCTAGCAGTTAAAGACTCAGCATTGTCACTGCTGTGGCTTGGGTTCAGTCCCTGGTCTGGGAACCTCCACGTGTTGTGAGCATGGCCAAAATAAACAAATAAATAAAGCTAGAGTGACTATATTGATATTAAACAAAGTAGATTTCACAAGAAGGAATATTGCCAGAGTTGGATCCATGCATAATGACAAAGCAGTCGGTTTATCAAAATGATATAAGAATTGTCAATATTTATGCTCCTTATTTGGAGTATAACCTTTTTATTTAAAGGTTCAAAGTGCATGAAGCAAAGCTGATTAGAATATAAAGGAGAAATAGACAAATTTACAATTATAGCTGAAACTTTCAACAAATCTCTCTTAATATCTGATTTTTTTAAAAAGTAGACAAAAGGAATTCCCTTGTGGTGCAGTGGGTTAAGGATCTGGCATTGTCACTGCATCAGCTCAGTTTGCTGCTGTGGTGCAGGTTTGATCCCTGGCCTGGGAATTTCCACATGCTGCCCCCCCCAAAAAAAAGGAAAGAAAGAAAAAGACAAAAATTCAGTAATTATACAAAAGGCTTGAACAATGCTATCAATCAACTTTATCTTACTGGCATTTAATAAACATTCTACCCCAGAGTAGCAGAACACACACTTTTTTCAAGTGTACATAGAGTATTTACCAAGGTAAGCACATCCTGGACCATAAGACAATTCTCAGTAAGTGTAAGAAAAGATTGAAATCATTAAACTATATTCTCTGTCCACACAAAATTAAAGTGACGTTTCCCAAATATTTAAAAACTAAAGAACATTTTTAAATAACCCATAATGCACAAATCACAAGGGAAGTTAGAAATTATTTCAAACTGAATGAAAATGAAAACAACATATCAGATTTGGTGACATGCAATAAAGACAGTCTTAGAGGAAAATTTATAGCAGTAAAGTACTTATTGAAGATGGGGAGTTCCCACAGTGGCTCAGCAGAAACGAATCCGACTAGGAACCATGAGATTGCGGGTTTGATTCCTGGCCTCACTCAGTGGGTTAAGGATCTGGCGTTGCCGTGAGCTGTGGTGTAGGTCACAGATGCAGCTGGTTCTGTGACTGTGGCTGTGGCTGTGGCGTAGGCCAGCAGCTATAGCTCCGATTCAACCCCTAGCCTGGGAACTCCCATGTACCGTAGGTACAGCCCTAAAAAGACCAAAAAAAAAAAAAAAAAAGGAAGAAGAAATAAGTCATTTGAAATGTTCTATATCTATTAATAAAGTTGAATTTATCATTTAAAATCTTCCCCCTGCCTCCCAAAAGAGTACCTCCATACCTGGATGCCTTCATTGAAGATTTGCAGCAAATATTTAAGAAATAATACAGGAGTTCCCATCGTGGCTCAGTGGTTAACGAATCCGACTAGGAACCATGAGGTTGCGGGTCCGATCCCTGGCCTTGCTCAGTGGGTTAAGGATCCGGCGTTGCCGTGAGCTGTGGTGTAGTTTGCAGACGCAGCTCGGATCCCGCGTTGCTGTGGCTGTGGCGAAGGCCGGCAGCTACAGCTCCGATTAGATTCCTAGCCTGGGAACCTCTATATGCTGCAGGTGCGGCCCTAGATAAGGCAAAAAGACAAAAAAAAAAAAGAAAGCAATAATACAAATTCTATACAAAGTTTTCCAGAAAGCAGAAGAGAGAACACTTTCCAACTTATAAGGCCAGTATTACCCTGATACCCAAATCTGAAAAGGACATTACAAGAATAGAAAACTAACTATAGACCAACATTCCACGAAACATAACTGAGAGGGATTAAAGAAGATATAAATAAACAGAAAGATATACCATGCTGATGGATCAGCAAACTCAGTATTATTAACAGGGCAGTTCTCCTCCAGGTTTATCTGTAAATTCAAGGCAATCCCAATCAAAATCCCAGAAGCTTATTTTTTTTATTGTTTTACAGTATTTTACAAACTGATCTTTTACTTTCCGTGGAAATACAAAGTACTTAAAATGAACAAAACAACTTTCGGAAAAAAAAGGGGTGGGGAGTAGAAGGCTTTACCCTACCTAATTTGAAGATATTATAAAGCTGTAGTAATCTAGACAGTGTGCTTTTAGTAAATGTAGGTATACAGATCAGGGAAACAGAACAGAGGGTATACACACACACAAACATACACATGGAGCCAACTGGGAAATAATCTTTTCAAGAAATTGTATTGGAGCAACTGTATATTTATATGCCAAATAAGAAAAGAGAGACACAGACACAGAGAGGACTGCAACCCTGACTTCACTCCACACCATTATCAAAATGTAAGGAATTTCCGCTGTGGTGCAATGGGTTAATGATCTGGCTTGTCTCTGCGGAGGCGCCGGTTCAGTCTTGGCTCCGAGCAGTGGGTTAAGGATCTGCATTGCCGCATCCATGTGCCACAGGTGGGGGCTGAAAAAGGAAAAAAAAAGAAAAAAGAATGTAAAATTCTAGAAGAAAGGTAGAAACTTTTCATGATCTTCAAGTAGGTAAAGTGTTCTCAAATAGGATATAAAACAAACAAAAAATAATTTGTGTCAGACACTTTTTCTGTCTGATTTTGTTGCCATATCTCTTGTCTCTGGGGCCAGCGGGGCAGTGACTCTCCCTCCTAGCCCATGGCTCTTGGTAGGGGTCAGCTTTGGCACTGCCCTAACTCCATTCAGCACACTGTCCCTTCCATGTGCTGCTGCTAAGGCCATCTCTAAAGCCCACTGCATCCCACCCCACACAGACTCCAGAAATGCCACCTACCCACTCTCAGCTTCTCCCTCACCTCTAGCCCTCAACACTGTACAAGGAGATGTGGATGAAACTTGGTGGTCCCCACATGGGCTTCCCCCTGTATGGAGTAAGCGGCTCCACTGTGCTCAGCTATCTCAGCCCAGGCACTGCCTTCACGTTTTATTTACAATGGAAACCACCTGCTAGAGATTCTAGATGTAATAAGGAATTCCTCCTATTGGGTTCATTTGGTCATTTCATTGGGAATTTGTTGGCAAATTGGCAATTGAGCAGGGGGATTAGATCCCCACCTAGCACCAAAAGTCTCTGGATTAAGAGTGGGCAGCAGCATGGCCCACTCTAACACTGTTTGACAGTACGAAACTACAGTAAGTGTATTTTTCATGATGTAAAGGGCAGTGGCCAGCCTCACTGTTGCCGTCCTGGACATTTGAAGCCCTTGGTGTTACAAATTCTACCCTTGTAATCAGCAAGTCAGTTCACCTCAGTGCCCATTTACTGTAAAGGTCTTAATATTAGCTTCCTTCAATTAGGCTTTCCTGAGCCTCTTGGCCAGTGAAGTGTTAGGCTGAGGCGGTTCACACAGGTGCCCCAGGCTATGTCTTTGCCCAAGCGCTCTTCTTACACAGAGGTGGGGCCAGGATGTCTCCTCTGTGCCAGGTGTGTATTGCCCACTGTCCCAAGGTCACAAAGGTCAGGGCCTGTAGAAGTTGAAGGGACTTAGGGGTGGGTAGGACTTGAATGGGCAGAGATGCGCCCGCCACCCAGGATGAGCAACAGCCTAAGGAAGGCAGCGGGGTGGGGCATCTCTGAGTATGTTTGGGGACTATCAAATAGTCTAGTTTGACTGGAGCGTGAGATGAAGTTAGGGAGTTGAGACAGGGTTCAGGGGTGGGATCTGGCTTGGTGTGACAAGCAATAAGGGACAAGAGGACGGGTCAGAGTGGGGCTGCAGGAACCTTCCTGGGACAGCCATACAGGAGGGTAGGGACTGCCCAACTCCAACCCTAACTTGCCCCGGAGGGTGTGCGCTGGGGAGAAGAGGAAGCTGTCCTTCGGAGGAGCCCCTTGTCACTGGGGAAGGGAAGGCGGCACACTCGGAGCCTTAGGTGCTCGTGGGGGTCAGAAGGCATCTGCGAGAGCACGGTGACGCCGGTCGAAACAAATCTCTCACCCGCGGCCCTTGTAGAGCATCAGCCGCTGAGATCTCCCGGGAACTGCGTGGGAGGCGTGGGCTTCCCTTTGCACCCCCATGCCGCGTCCCTAGAGGGGCAGCTCAGGGCAGAGATCCCGAAGGCCCCCAGCTCGCGGTCTGCGAGAACTTGAACTGTCCCTGGGGTCCCCACGCAGGGAGAGCCCTCCAGAGTCGGGCGGGGAGGCGCGCGGAGTGCAGGGCGCGCGGCGCCTCCTCCAGGCAGCCGGCGGGGTGGCCCCAGGCGCCTCCCGTTGCAGCCGCCCGCTGCCTTATAAGGCGGGGGGCCGGGCGGTGTCGGGGGAGGGATTGCGGCCGCCCTGCCTCCTCCTCGGCTCTTGGAGCGGCGCTGGGCGGGGTGAGAGCGCAGCGCAGCTCAACTGGAGCAGAGGAGCGCGCCTGGCCGGCCATGGGCAAGTCAGGTAAGCCGTCCCGGCCAGCCGGGCCAGGGTGCGGGAGTGGCACGGAACTCCCGGGGTGCTCGCTGTCACTCTTCCTGCGGCGGCCCGGATCCCCTGGGTGCGAATCAGCCACCTAAGCCGTGGGGACGCGGCTCCGGCCGCGCTGTGGGACCGCTGGGGTGCAGGATGGAGTGGGGCGCGCGGGGCGAAGGGCCGCGAGGCGCAACGCGGGGGGTTTCCGGGGCAGCCAGGAAGCCCGGGTGGCCGTTGGGCCACTGGGAGAGAGGGAGCGAAGGCGCGACTGAGGGAGGGTCCTCTTGTCCGCGAGCCAGTTATTGCGTCAGGGAGGGTTTCCAGGCGCTGATGGGATTAGCGCTCAGCGTCCGGCCCAGGCGTGGCTTTTGCTTTGTTTCAGGACAGTTAGAGTTGGAAAAAGCCAGCGAACTGTGACGGCATCTCTTGTTGCAAAGCGGCTTGCCCCACCACCCCCTCCGAGAGACAGCTCTGAGCATCCTTCTGTCGTCTGAGCACCTCCTCACCCCCACCTCCCGGTGCCAGACTGCACGCCAGGCTCAGTCAGGCTCCACCTGGGTACAGACAAGGGTTTCCCTTTTACCTCTGGCCTGTCGCGGTCCCCCTCACCACTGTTACCGTCCTGGTGAACTTTCTAAAATACAGATCTCCTCCCTAACACTTTCCATGCCATTGTCTGCAGGTGAAAGGATACAAACTCTTCATTGCCTGCATGGGACCTGCACTCAGCTGTGCGGAGGCTGGCACACCGGTCCCTTCCCCTGGTTTCTCTTTCCTGGCACTCACCTCCACCACCTCCTCTCCCATTTCTCTGAAGCTGAAAATCCTCCACATCTTTCTAGGCTCAACTTCTGGGCAGCTTTCCCCACCTGATGTCTTTGTTGCAGCCCTTCCAGCAGCCAGATCAGGACACTACCCGGCCTTAGACTTATTTCCCACGGACTCCTCGCTTCTGGCATGTCTGTCTCAGCATAGTTCCTCCTTCACAGGAGGCTTTTAACGAACAGCTTTGGAACAGTTTTCAAAAGTTCTGCTTCAGGGAGTTCCCGTCGTGGCACAGCGGTTAACGAATCCGACTAGGAACCATGAGGTTGTGGGTTCGATCCCTGGCCTTGCTCAGTGGGTTAATGACCCGGCTTTGCCGTGAGCTGTGGTGTAAGTCTCAGATGCGGCTCGGATCTTGCGTTGCTGTGGCTGTGGTGTAGGCCGGTGACTACAGCTCCAATTAGACCCCTAGCCTGGGAACCTCCATATGTCATGAGTGCGGCCCTAAAATGACAAAAGACAAAAAAAAAAGTTCTGCTTCATGGGGAGTTGAGGTTGTCAGCCTCAGATGGGTAAGGCTGCGGATCTTCTTGAATCTGTTCTTGTGGTCTGGGCTTATGAGGTACTACTGCTGGGATTACTTGGCGTTCTGTGGCATTTGGTCCTAATCTGCCTTATTTGTAGGGACAGGTCTGGCTTTCAGCCCTGGCTCTGCTAATCACTTGCTGTGTGATCTTGCACAAAGCCCTTTCCTTCTCTGTGCCTCAGCTGCCTCATTTATATGGTGAGAATGGCCCATATCATCTCCAGGGTCTTTCACAGTATGGAAAGGTGACATGAAGAGTTGTCATGCAGTTAAAGAACAGGACGGTAGGCGGGGGTAGGGGGAGCAAGAGCCTGGCAGATGTGAAAGGGCCCTTTGAGATCCCTCCTTGGGAAATCGGTGTCTTTATAGACAGGAGAAAACCCGCACATCCTCTAAAGCTACACTTTAATCAGTTGTTTCTGGCTTCTTCCCTAAGAAACAGTTTTCAAGAACTGACCCTTGCTCATTCTTCTACCTGTTCATTCATCCCTCCATCAATCCTTCCTTCTCCCTGTCTCATCCCTCCAACCCACACCTATAAGCTCCTTATCAAGCTGTGGACCCAGTACCACAGAGGCTATGGCCCCATATTGAGGAGCATTCATCTGGATTGTGAAATGAATCGTAAAGCCGACTGGGGGAATAGACAGGTATCGCATGGTTACAGTAAGAGGTGGAAAGTGATCCAAGCCTTAAGACAGGTGCAGGGAGTTCGCGTTGTGGCGCGGTGGAAATGAATCCGACTAGGAACCACGAGGTTGCAGGTTCGATCCCTGGCCTCACTCAGTGGGTTAAGGATCCAGCGTTGCCATGAGCTGTGGTGTAGGTCGCAGACATGGCTCGGGTCTTGCATTGCTGTGGCTGTGGTGTAGGCTGGCGGCTGTAGCTCCAATTTGACCCCTAGCCTGGGACCCTCCATATGCCATGGATACGGCCCTAAAAAGACAAAGAAAGAAGGAAGGAAAGAAAGAAAGGAAGGACGGAAGGAAGTCAGTCTATATCCTAATCCCGGAATCCTATTTTAGAAAAAAAAGGCAGGTGAGAGTGAAGAACTGTGGGAGCTCAGCAGAAGGGAAGTTTCTGTCCAGGGACCCAGTGAAGGCTCCTGGAGGAGGTGGTTCGATCCTGGAGTGTCTTGGAACTTTGAACTTGCTCTGTAGGACCTGGGGTGCCATGGAAAGGCTCGATCTGGAAGCTGCAGGACTGGAGCCGTGCTAGGCTGGAGGTGGATCGGAATGGGAGAGGGAGGAGGTGGGGTCGGGGAGAGGCTGTTGCAGTTACTCAGGCAAGAGATGACAGAGACATCTAAGGGACTGGAGAGGAGGCGGTGTGGACTTTCGGGATGGTAGCCTCAAGCAGACTTGGTGACTAATGTATAAACAAGAAGGAAGGGTCAGTGGTGCGAATCCAGGTGCAGGAAGGTGGTGAAAACTTCTAGAACTGAAGATGCAGAGTGGAGAAGGATGGTGGTAGAAGGCATCTTAGTGTTGTTTCAGGCAGTTGCTATCCCCCCTCCCTCCATCCACATACCCAGGGACTTTCCAGAATGCTGGCCCGTAGCCACATGCATTTTATTTGTCTCCTCCCAAGACTCTGAGCCCCCAGATGGTATCTGGCTCCCCTAAGGGTCCCCAAGAGAAAATTACTTTTCTGAATGACAGAGGCCCAACCTTGACATTCCAGGCCACCAGCCTGAGGCTGTCTGTGCCTAAAGGATAGGCAGCATCACAGATGCATATCCACACAGGGGCTTTCTGTGGTTCCAGAAAAACCTTCATAAGGAGTCTACCTCTTTTGCTCATCGCTGCAGAGCAGCCTGGCTCTTTTTAATCTTTAACTGCAGATATACCCCAGAGCTGTTGGGATATCAAGCATGGCTGGAAAAGTGTCACAATAACCAACACAGCCCTGGGAGTTCCCGTCGTGGCTCAGTGGTTAACGAATCTGACTAGGAACCATGAGGTTGCGGGTTCGATCCCTGACCTTGCTCAGTAGGTTAAGGATCCGGCGTTGCCATGAGCTGTGGTGTAGATCGCAGACGCGGCTCAGATCCCGCATTGCTGTGGCTGTGGTGTAGGCCAGCAGCTGTAGCTTCGATTAGACCCCTAGCCTGGGAACCTCCACATGCCGCAGGTGCAGCCCTAAAAAAAAAAATGACAAAAGACAAAATAAATAAATAAAATAACCAACACAGCCCAAATTCCAGTAGTCACCTGGCCCAGTGCTCAGAGACTCCCGGGTCTGGCCCTTGGCCCTTGGCCCTTGCCTCCCTGCTGGGCTTCAGTTTGCAGCTGAGCAGAGAAAGGCAGTGGCCTGGGGCTCAGTGGAAACCTCTGGTCCCTAATAAGAGTAACCAGTTAATTCAGTTCCTACTGTACGCCAGGCTTAGAGTTAGGTATTTGTTTTACCAAGCTTTCTAATAGCTCTGCAAGGCAGTTACCATCAGGTTCATAGATTTGCAGAGATCGAGGACCTTGTCCAAGCTGACACCCTGATCAGTAACTGGACAAACTGGGATTTGTACCCAGCTCTCTGACCTCTCAGCTGGACGCTGTCCCCTCTCCCACACTGACCACTTGTCATCCTGCTTCTCAGCCTGGACTCCAGCCCATAGGGACATCTACACACCTTCTAATTATCTCAAGAATCGTGTTGTCCCTCGACCCACATCTCCCAGCCCCAGAAGTCATCAGAGCAGAAAGACCTTCAGGGACTAAGTAATTCAGGAATTTTTTTACTGAGCGGGGCCTTCACACCTCTGCAGGGGAAGGCCGTGTGGCCACGTCAGCCCCAGCAGTTCCATTTTCCTTTGTTGATTCTAAAGAAAGGTTCAAAGATGGAGTTCCCGTCATGGCACAGCGGAAACAAATCCGACTAGGAACCATGAGGTTGCGGGTTCAATCCCTGGCCTCGCTCAGTGGGTTAAGGATCCGGCGTTGCTGTGAGCTGTGGTATAGATCGCAGACGCGGCTTGGATCCTGCATTGCTGTGGCTGTGGTGTAGGCCGGCAGCTGTAGCTCCGATTCGACCCCTAGCCTGGGAACCTCCACATGCTGTGGGTGCAGCCCTCAAAAAAAAAAAAAGGGGGGAAAGGTTCAAAGAAAGGGTTTCCCTGCTTTGAAGATATTTTGAAAACCGCAGATGTCATCCTTCCTTCTCACACAGATGGAGAAGCAGGGCCCAGAGTGGCAGGGCCTTGCCCAGTGCTGGCGGCAGGCCCGAGTGGTGGCAGGCAGGGCTGGAGAGGGGACCGCCTCTCTGCTGGCGGGAGCAAGCCCTCTCCCCGCCCTGGCTCCTGCAGCCCTTCAGTGACGACTGTCCATCCACCAAGGGACAGCCTGGGGCGAATACTCTGGGACATCCTTGTCATTCTTGCTCAGGGAAAGGAAAATGTACATGAGGTCGAAAATGTATGAGATTTGGAACAAGACAGGGACATTCTTAGGTCTGGCTCTAATGTGAACTCACTGTGTGGCCTCAGGCTATTTCACCTGTCCTCCCAAAGACCACGTTTCCTGTAAGTGCTGGTGCAAGAATCACGTTTATTTATTCTCGTGCTCATTTATTCACTCAGTAAACAGCTGAGCTCAGAGGTACTGAAAGAGGTCCTTGAAGACCAAGTTAAATACCAGCGGCCCTGCTCCCATTAAAACCAGGGAGGGGAGGGAGTTTCCCTCGTGGCTCAGAGGAAACGAATCCGACTAGGAACCATGCGGTTGTGGGTTCGATCCCTGACCTTGCTCAGTGGGGTTAAGGATCCAGCGTTGCCTGAGCTGTGGTGTAGGTCGCAGATGCAGCTCGGATCCTGCGTTGCTGTGGCTGTGGTGTAGGCCGGCAGCTGTAGCTTCGATTAGACCCCTAGCCTGGGAACCTCCACATGCCGCAGGTGCAGCCCTAAAACGGCAAAAAGACCAAAAAAAAGAAAAAATCAAGGAAGGGATCAGACAGGGCGTTTTCCCCCAAAGCCAGAGTCTAAAGGGTCTCTGCCCAACAGTAATGGTAATAATTATAATTAATACTTAGTAACTGTTCACTCTGTTTCAGATCCGTCCTAAAGCATTTATATAATTTAATCCATTTAATTGTGAGGTGGCTACTGCGATCACCATTTTATATAAGGGGGCAATGAGGCACAGAGTGATGAAAAGCAACTTGTCCAAGATCACACAGCTAGTGAAAGGCAGAGCTGCGGTTTGCCCTGAAATTTCCTGGAACCCAGGTTGAAAAGAGCTACCCATCTGGAACTCTTTTTTTTTTTTGTCAACTTTTTCTTCTTCCTTCCTGATAAACTAGCAAAACCAGCTTTGCCCTCAAAGGCTTTCTAGCCTCTTGCCAAGGGGACAGAAAGGGCCTGTCCGTATTTCCTGCTCTGGCCCCTGGCAGTCCTGGGCCTCCTTGGTATAGAATCTGCAGAGGGCAGAGAAGGGAGTCAGCTGGGCCCTGGGAGGCCTCCGAAGAGGATGGGTGCTGAGGGTGGAGGGGCAGGGACCTCCTTGTCTGGTCTTTATTCAGCCGATACAGGCTCTGCCCTAAAGGACCTTCAGGGGCCCCCAGTCCAGCCCCACCCAAGATACCTGCTTCCTTAGCTGCAGGAGCCAAGCCCAAGCAGCCCCTTCCACCTTTCAGCAGCTCTGACCTTGGGCCCCCCATCTGCCCCCTGGAGCTTGTACTCCGCAGCCCCTGATTTTCCTCTGGGGCCCCTCAGGCAGGTCTGTCTCTCCAGGGCTTGGCACAGAGGAGGCTCTTGAGAAATCTTAGTTCTTCGCTCCTTTTCCTTCTTCCTCTTCTCTCCCTTCAGAGATCTGAAGGCAGCTGCCAGCCCTCCTGGGTCTGTGACCCGCCTCTGTCTCTTGCTAGTGATCTCCTCTGTCTCGTGATCTTTGGAGTCGGGTGGGGTTTAACGGCAGGGTTGCCTCCCCCCAGACCGGTTGTGGAAATGCGGACAGGCGACTTCCTTCTTGAGCCTCAGTTTTCTCATCCAGAAATGGGTACAGAGGTGGGCGCGCCCACAAAGGGGCGAGGAGTAACTCGGATCCTGCACAGGCCCGGCTCGTGGCAGTGGTTAGCCAGCCAGCAGAAGAAAGGTCTCGCCTCATTCCAGGCTGGGTGCCCTCTCTGAGCCTCAGTTCTCCACTCCCCCGTGGTGGGGTGGCTCTGAGGGCTCCCCCTGCCCAGTGCGAGGACGGTTGGATTTTCTTGAACCCGTTATGCTTATGTTCATCTGTCTTCCTGGGTTTATCTGCAGAAGTGGGGTGTGCCTCGTGCTGGGTGTGGTCACCAGCAGTATTTCACCTTCCTGGTAGGCTGAGGTTCTGCTCGCAGGAGCCACCTGGGCTGGGACTGGCTGCCGTGGTGGGAGGGGACCCCTGGGTCAGCCAGCGGTGTGGTTGTGGGGCTTCCGGGCCTCGCAGTCAGGGGCAGGGAGAGAGGCGCCCCTCCTGACCCCTTCCTGGGGACCCTAGCCCAGGGCACTGGTCCTGCTGGGGACAGTGACCGGCTTCAGCTTCTGGGCCCCGAGCTTCGTTGGGCACAAGAACTTTCACTTTTATTTCTCTACTTCCCACATTCTGGGAGTGCAGTGACCTAGTTTTTAACAGCCTTATATGTCTCTCTCTGCCAAGGAGTCTGCAGGGCCTGAGCACCGCAGGAGCCCAGTGTGTCCTAACCCTGGCACTCAGGGCTGCCTTTAAACTGGCTTCGCCTTAGCAGTCTACCCACTCCCTTTATCTCCACCTCTGCCTCACAGCCCCGGGGTACACCAGATCCCTTCCACCCTGGCCCTTTCTGTGCCTTTGCCACCTGACCGCCTCCTCCAGGGAGCCTTCCCTGATACATCTGTGGTCACCACTGCCCATGCCACTCAGTCCCCTGTGTCTTCGGTGGTGTCCCACCGGGGCCTGCCTGGGACATGGGAGCTGGGAGGTACATTAGTATGAGCCTAGCCGGGCCTGTCACTCAGATGGAGACCCTCTGCCACTTTGACTCTGTCTCCTTAGCGAAGCTATGAACTCTTGGAGGTCTGGAGTCCCTCGGTCATCTTGCCTCTTCTTACCCCGACCCTGATGGGACCTTAGGGGATCTCGGGATTGGAAGGGACTTGAAGGTCGTCTAACTGAGCTTCCTCCAGTGCCTGAGTCCCTCTGAGAGGTGTCATCTGCTTGTATCCCCCCATTGCTGGAGAGCTCACTCTCCTGCAAGATAGCCCTTTCTCCCTTCAGAAAGCTTTGATGGAGAGAAAGATCTTTCTCAGGCTGAACTGAAATCCGTCATCCTCCCCTTTCCACCCACTGGCCCTGGCTGTGCCCCATGGGGCCCCAGAACCCAGCAGGCCCCCTATGGTGTCTTCCCAAGTCTGATCTTCTCCAGGATGAATGCACCCGGTATTTGCAGCCATCTCTTAGAAGACCCTGTATCCAGTTCCTCCTCCACCTCGTGACCACCTCTGAACACACTTCAGATCGTCACTGCCTCTTTCGCAAAGAGGGACTAGGCTGGGTGAAGCATTCCTGCAGGACCCTGGCTCGTACAGGGCAAGCATCGCATCATGCCGGAGCCCATGTGTTTCTGGCTGCCACGCCACCCCGCTGACTCCTTAGCATGTTGTCAGTGAGGCCCCCGTGTGGTTCCCAGGAGTTGCTGTGACTCCCGCCATTTCTACCTGGGATATTCTCTAAAAACCTCTGTGACTCCACCATCCACATTAACATGCTAAACCACAAATCTTTTGTTTTTTAATTGTGGTTAAAAAAACATATGGCATAGGAGTTCACATCGTGGCTCACTGGTTAATGAATCTGACTAGGAACCATGGGGTTGCAGGTTCGATCTCTGGCCTCGCTCAGTGGGTTAAGGATCCGGCATTGCCGTGAGCTCTGGTGTAGGTTGCAGATGCGGCTCGGATCCCATGTTGCTGTGGCTGTAGTGTAGGCCAGCAACAGCTCCTAGCCTGGGAACCTCCATATGCCGCGGGTGTGGCCCTAGGAAAAAAAGAGACAAGAAAAGAAAAGAAACAAACACATGGCATAGAATTTACCCTCTTCACCGATTTATTTATTTATTTATTTGTTTAGGCTTTTTAGGGCCGCACCCACGGCATATGGAAGTTTCTAGGCTAGGGGTCCAATCAGAGCTATAGCTGCCGGCCTACACCACAGTCACAGCAATGCCAGATCCGAGCTGCATCTGCAACCTACACCACAGCTCATGGCAACGCCGGATCCTTAACCCACTGAGCAAGGCCAGGGATTGAGCCTGTGTCCTCATGGATACTAGTCGGGTTCGTTAACCACTGAGCCACAACAGGAACTCTGGGACCAGTTTTAAGGACCCTCTGTGGCCCTCACTCATAACTCACCCAAGTCACTCCCCCTTGCCAGGAGGGGAACTCCCAGATTCCTAAGGCTGGCACTCAGTGCCTTCATAATCTTAGCCTGTCCGGCTACTGTCCAGACATTTGTGGGGGTCCCAAATCAGGGGCACCTTCCTGATCCCTCAGACCGTGTCAGGCTGTTTTTCTCCAAGTTCCTCTTGACCTGTGCTCACCTGCACCTTGGCCCTGCCACACTGTTGGCTAGTGTCTGTTTACAAGGCTGTCCCGTCTGTGTGTGAGCTCTTTGAGGGCAGGACATGACTGACTTGTCTCTGGAGCCCCAGCCTGTAATAGGGGTTAGATCACGAAGTGATAGCTGGTTGGATGAGTGATGGAGAAATGGATGGAGGATGCGGGATGGATGGAAGGTTCCATTTCAGTTTTTTTTTTTTTTTTTTTTTTTCCTTTTTAGGTCCACACCCATGGCATATGGAGGTTCCCAGGCTAGGGGTCCAATTGGAGCTGTAGCCGCCGGCCTACACCACAGCCACGGCAACGCGGGATCCGAGCCACGTCTGCAACCTACACCACAGCTCACGGCAGCGCCAGATCCTTAACCCACTGAGCAAGGCCAGGGATCGAACCCACAACCTCATAGTTCTTAGATTCGTTAACGACTGCGCCCCAATGGGAACTCCTGAAGGTTCCATTTCAGATCCAAATTGACATGACCTCTGTCGACTACTCACCTGGCCTGTCCCTGGCTTTACTTCCCTCGCTGCTCTAGTCCCCTCAGGAGGCTGTGACCCAGTGGGCACAGGTTCCACCTCTTCCCTCAGCGCAGCCCTGAGCCCAGCTCATCGCACCCCTCCCCCACCACGTTCTCTCCCACGCTCTCCCCTCTCACCGCTTGCCGCTGCTGCCCTGCCCCGGGGTCCTCTTCTCGTCAGCTGTCCCTCTGTCTTGGTCTCGCCAGCCCAGGGCAGGCACCTGTCTGCCCAGCCAGGCCTGTTCTCTCTGGTTTCCCACCTGCTGCCCCTTCCCATCAACCCCCACACACAATGAGCCATCCGTCCAGTCTCCTTGAAACACTGCTTTTCAGGAGTTCCCATTGTGGCTCAGTGGTTAACGAATCCAACTAGGAACCATGAGGTTGCGGGTTCGATCCCTAGCCTTGCTCAGTGGGTTAAAGATCTGGCGTTGCCGTGAGTTGTGGTGAAGTTTTGCAGACTGTGGTGTAGGCTGGCAGCTACAGCTCTGATTCGACCCCTAGTCTGGGAACCTCCATATGCCGTGGGTGCAGACCTAGAAAAGACAAAAAGACAAAACAGCAACAACAAAAAAAGAAACACTGTCTTTCAGAAGTCCTGCTGCCCCCGTCCAGCCCCGCAACACCTGCTTTGTGCCTTTAGCCCACCATCCCCTCAGCAGCCACCAGGGTCTTCCAGAAACACACTCACTCCCCTGCTTTCATTCAGTCGCTTCCCATTGCCTTGGATAAAGACCCAAATCCCTGACCCGCCCCATAGGGCCCTGCAGAGTCCAGGAGGTGTCTCTGCACAGAGGTGTGGGGGCAGAACCTGGCCACACAGCCCAAGGTTTAAGCTGGGTTCGCCCTAAAGTCTGCTGAAGTATTTTCAGTGGGTCTTTCCTGTCCATGCTGAAATGTTCTCCGTCTCGAAACCATTGCAGCTTCCAAGCAGTTTAATGACGAGGTCCTGAAGGCCCACAACGAGTACCGGCGGAAGCATGGTGTCCCCCCGCTGAAGCTCTGCAAGAAACTCAACCGGGAGGCTCAGCAGTGAGTCCCCCTAGCGCCCCGGGGCGACTCGGGCCCTTCAGGGTGGTGCCACTGCTGCAGTCACAGAAGGGCTCTGGGTGGCTAGAGGGACACGGGCTTGGGGGCAGATACAGCCACACTTGAAGAACCGCTTTGCCACTTACCTAGGTGGGTCCCTTTGTTCCTCTGAGCTCCCCTTTGCTCCTCTGTAAAATGGGGCTGAGGAGTTCCTATTGTGGCTCAGCGGGTTAAGAACCTAACTGGTATCCATGAGGACGTAGGTTCCATCCCTGGCCCTTGCTCAGTGGGTTAAGGATCCGGTGTTGCCACAAGCAGCTTTTAGGTTGCGGATGCAGCTCGGATCCCGAGTTGCTGTGGCTGTGGCGTAGGCTGGCTGCTGTAGCTCTGATTCCACCCCTAGCCTGGGAACTTCCATATGCCGCAGGTGCATCCCTAAAAAGAATAATTAATTAAATTTTAAAAATAAAATGACGGAGTTCCCGTCGTGGCTCAGTGGTTAACGAATCCGATTAGGAACGCTGAGGTTGCGGGTTGGATCCCTGGCCTTGCTCAGTGGGTTAAGGATCCGGTGTTGCCGTGAGCTGTGGCGTAGGTTGCAGACGCGGCTCGGATCCCGCATTGCTGTGGCTGTGGTGTAGGCCAGCGGCTACAGCTCCGATTAGACCCCTAGCCTGGGAATCGCCACATGCCGCGGGTGTGGCCCTAGATAAGGCAAAAAGACAAAAAATAAATAAAAAATAAAAATGAAATGAAATTTAAAAATAAAATGAAATGGGGCTGAGGGCAGGTGCTCAGAGGAGGTGCAGGTGTCATGCTTCTGACTGCTTGGCCAGCCCAGGGCAGGGAGGGGAGCTCAGCCACGCCCCATTAGGGCTCCTGCGTTGGGAGCTTCCCTGGGCTGTGCCTGCCCTAAGGAAGCACCCTGGACTCCTGCAGGTATTCGGAGGCCCTGGCCAGCACGAGGATCCTCAAACACAGCCCGGAGTCCAGTCGCGGCCAGTGTGGAGAGAACCTGGCCTGGGCATCCTATGATCAGACAGGTGGGTCAATTCTTGTCTCCCCGCCCCAGCCCCTGCCCGAGCTGGGCCTAGGACATCCATCCAACATTCAGGCCCCTCCTGGCCCCAGTGCCCTTGGCTGCAGCCGTGATGCAGCCACAGCCCAGAAAGGGAAAAGAAACCCAGAGCTCCCTGACTGCTCCCAGGGGCTGACAGCCGTTCACCCCAAGGTCTGTGATTGCCAGAGCTCAAGGCCAGACCTGTGCTGGGCGCCAGGGACACAGAGATGAGTCAGACTGCGCCCTCCCCCACTTCAGAAGCGTTCCGGCTGAGCGGTGGGGGCAGGGCAGACAGTTTCTGCGCTGAGTCTCAGCCTGACCCTCTGGGCACTGAAACGGCCCCAGCTACAGAAGAATTTTACTTTCCTCGCGTTTTTCTAAAGATGTTTACAGTGCCAGTGGATGAACTTTTTTCGCGAGAAAAAAAAAAAAATACGTTAGAACTTTTTCCATGTTGGAAGAAGTCGTCATAACGGGAAAGACCATTCCTCATCCCGTGTCACAGCCTGGAATGCCGATCCCACCACACTGACCGAACATTCCTGAGCTTCCTGGCTCAGCCGGAGCTGTCGTGGCTTTTTAGGAAAAATGCTGGAGAGAGCTACCTCGGGCTCTGAGGCTCTCTCCAAACCCCCACGGGAGCGTCACTGCTCCCTTCCTGGCCTCACATTCCTGGGAGTTCCCCAGGGCAGTCCCTCCAGGAGAAGTGTGCGCATGCTCCCGAGGAAGGCAGGAGCCCCGGGCCTGCAGCCCCTCCCCAGGCTCAGGCCTCGGGTCTTGGCGGGTCCAGGGAGATGGGATGGGAGTGGGAAAGAGCTGGCAGCAGACACTGCTCCATCCCAGTGGAGCCTTGAGCAAATCTGCTACCCTTCGCAGCCCCAGTTTCCCCATCTTTACAGAGAAGGGTTGAGCAGGCAATTTCTAAGACAGTGGCTTCCCACCCTGGCTGTATAGTGGGGTCTTTGGTGGAGATTTTATTTTATTCTATTTTATTTTATTTTTATTTTTTTAATTGATTTATTTTTTGGAGTTCTCATCGTGGCACAGCGGAAATGAACCCGACTAGGAACCATGAGGTTGCGGGTTTGATCCCTGGCCTCTCTCAGTGGGTTAAGGATCCGGCATTGTCATGAGCGGCGGTGTGGGTCGCAGATGCGGCTTGGATCCTAAGTTGCTGTGGCTGTGGTGAAGAGCGGCAGCTATAGCTCCGATTAGACCCCTAGCCTGGGAACTTCCATGTGCCACGCGTGCGGCCCCGAAAAGCAAAAAGTAAAAAAATAAAATGTATTTATTTTTTTGGCCATGCCTGAGGCAAGTGGAAGTTCCTGTGCCAGGGATCACACTGGCACCACAGGAGTAACCAGAGCCACAGTCGTGATAATGCTGGATCCTTAACCTGCTGCACCACCAGGGAGCTCCTTTTTTGTTTTATTTTGTTTTGTGGTGCTTTTGAAAATACTAGTGCCTATCTAGATCACTCCTCCAGAGGCACCGATATAGTTAGTCTGGGGCAGGTCTCAGGCACCAGTAATTTTCAAACGCTCCCCAGCGGAGGCCAGTGTGCAACCCCTGTTCTCGGAAGCCCTGCTACTCAAAGTATGGTCCACAGACCAGCAGCAGCACCTGGAAACTTGCTGGAAATGCAGACTCAAAGCATCCACCCTGGATCTACTGGAGTCAGAATCTGCATTTTAACAAGGGCCCCCAGTGATTCATGCACTCATTAAAGTTTGAGACTTACGCTCTGATGTCCAAGGCTCCTTGCTCTCTGGCCCTGAGATCATCAGTTTCAAGGGAAATTCTGTGGCCAGTGGATGCTGCCGGTGAGGACCCTGCTGCTGGTAGTGGAGATCCTGACCCACCAGCCCAATTGCATTTCCTCCGGATGTCTCAGGAGGCAGACTTGGGGTGGGATGAGGGCAGTCTCTTGGAAACTCAGAGAATCATTAAAAGCCCTTGAAGGGAGTTCCCGTCATGGCTCAGCGGAAATGAATCTGACGAGCATCCATGAGGACGCAGGTTCAACCCCTGGCCCCGCTCAGTGGGTTAAGGATCCGGCGTTGCTGTGAGCTGTGGTGTAGGTCGCAGATGTGGCTCCGATCTGGCTTTGCTGTGGCTGTGGCGAAGGCCGGCGGCTACAGCTCCGATTCGACCCCTATCCTGGGAACCTCCATATGCCTCGGGTGAGGGCCTAAAAAGAGTACGTTGTATTCAGCCCTATTGTACAGAGGCCCAGGATAGGGCAGGCCTTGCCCAGGATTACACAGCAAATTTGTGGCAAGGCGGGGACACAGATGCGGGTCCCCCAACCTCAGGCCAGGGCTCTTCCCTACCCAACAAGGCCCTCGCTTCAGCTTGAATGTGCTCACAGGCAGGAGTTCCTGTGTCAGCGCCTTGGTGCTTTATGAGACCTCTAACTGTGGGAGGTGTGATTTGGGGCTAATGGAGAAGAGGGGAGGAAGTTGGTTGATTTTGCTGGTGAGTATTTTGGTTTTTCTTTTTACGCCCTTACCTGTGGTATGTGGAAGTTCCCAGGCTACGGGTCAAATCAGAGCTGCAGCTGCCAGTCCACGCCACAGCCACAGCAATACCAGATCCGAGCTGCGTCTGCAACCTACACCACAGCTCATGGCATGGTCAGATCCTTAACCCACTGAGCAAGGCCAGGGATAGAACCCGCATCCTCATAGACATTATGTTGGGTTCTTAACCCAGTGAGCCACCATGGAAACTCCTTGCCGGTGAGCTTTAAACAGCGTCTTTTCCATACAGGAAAGGAGGTGGCTGATAGATGGTACAGTGAAATTAAGAACTACAACTTCCAGCAGCCTGGCTTCACCTCCGGGACAGGTGAGTGATGCAGTCACGCCGGTGACCTGACCCTGGGCTGGGTGGCAGTTTGGTTCTGATGTCAGAGAGGAACTAACCCTCGGAAAATCAGTCACTTCCCTCCTCTCTGTTTTACCTCTTCCTTATTTTGCTGGTTTGACTTGGCCCAGAGGGCAAAATTCTGTTTCCCCAACACACACGCACACGCACACACACACCCAAGGACAGCCAAGTTGTTGATTCCTTCCCCACCAGCTCAGACCTCTTCCAATGACTGGAGTGTGATCTAAGGAGACTGTGGATTTTAAAAGCTGCCAAGTAGGGGCGTTCCCGTCATGGCTCAGCAGTAACGAACCCAACTAGCATCCATGAGGATGCGGGTTCGATCCCTGGCCTCGCTCAGTGGGTTAAGGATCCAGCGTTGCCATGAGCTGTGGTGTAGGTTGCAGACGTGGTTCGGACCCCTTGTTGCTGTGGCTGTGGTGTAGGCTGGCGGCTACAGCTCCTGTTAGACCCCTAGCCTGGGAACCTCCATATGCCGCGGGTGCGGCCCTAAAAAGACCAAATAATAATAATAATAAATAAAAGCCGCTGAGTGTTTCTTTCCCCAGGAATGATGCCTCGGCACTTTTAACTGACTAGCCTACTTCTTCTGGGCCTGCTTCCCTCCGGTCCAGAGGCTCTGCAGCAGCCAGAATATTCCAAGACCCCCTCTGCCCATGTTGCTCTGATTAAACTGCCAACGGCTTCCTTCTTTGGAGAGAAGGGCCAAGCTGCTGCCGCCTCCTCTGTTCTTCACTCCCGCTTTCCCTTCACAGCCCCACATCCTTCCTTCCAGCGCCCCACTCCTCACAGCCCCCCAGGCACTCTCCCCTCACCTTTATGCTCTAGTTTGTGGCTCAGGCAAGCTTGAAAGGCAGAAAGCCTGGATCTAGTCTCGGCTCTGGTCCTATTAGTTGTGTGCACTTGGGTCACTGCCCCATCCCTCCCTGTCCCCAAGGGAGAGGGACAAGGTGGTAGCCTCTATGGGAAATTCTGAGGGCCAGTATTTAGGGGCAGGAAGGAGCTGGCCGTGGGCGCATCCAGCCTTTCCCTGGTTCGCTCACTAAAGCCCACGGCAGGTGTTCTGAGCTCTGGCCTCCCTCTTACCCCTCACCAGCCTCCTTTCTTTCGACTCACATCCCACCCAGGGCCGGGGATGGGTTGGAAGGGACTGGGGGTTTTCTGAGCAGAAGGCAGCAGGGCAACTGAAAAGGGGATTCTCTGATCACCCCGATTCCTCTACCCCTGCCCCCATCCCACCCATGGGTGGAGCCGCTAGCGGCCTCCCACCCTCTGGAGGATTCTTTAGAAACAGGAAGTGACATGGTCTCAGAGCCAGTCAGCGTTTCCTGTGGTTTGCGCCCAGGATTCTGAGCAGGGGATCTTGCAATCGTGTGGGCCGGACTCTGGGGCAGAGGTAGAAACATCTGCCCAGGCCCTTCTCCTCTCAGCCCTGCGGGGCTGGACAAGGAGGCCGCTGCAGAGCCCTGGATGAGAACTGCTGCTTCTGTGGCAATTAGATTTGAAAGGTGAGGAAGGAAATGGTGCCAACCTCTTACCAGTGATTAAGGGTATGGAGGCAGTATCCGATCTTCTTTTCATAAAGATCAGTGTCCAGAAGACATTTGATTTCACAGCATCTGGATCTGCCTTTCCCCTGAGCAAGGTTCTCGAGCAATCAAACGTGTGTCAGAGTGAGTTGTTAGCGTTGCTCACGTGTGTGCACCACTTGCAGTTCAAAGCCTCTCGGCCTCCACGGCCATGTAACCCTGCAACACCATTTGAAGGCGGGGCTCCATTCCACCCATTTTGCAGAGGAGCGAACTGAGGCCCCGAAAGGGGAAGAGACTTCTTTTCCTCTTCTGTCCTCAACCTGATGCTTTTTCTGTGGCTCCTGCTCCAAAGTGGGAATCTCTCAAGTGTCAGAGCTGGGAATGGGACTCAAGCTTCCAGTGATCACCGACCGCCAGTCCCACCTATCGCCCCACATCACCCCCACCCCCGCCACCTCTGCCCCCAAGGAGGAAAACCACAGAGCCACCAGCCCCTGTGCCATCCCTGGTGCCAGTGGGCAATGCCTGGTGTCTCACAGAGCCTGATCCTCAGACAGGAGCACAACTTTGGGTGGTGATGTAAGTGGGGCTCGCAAGACCCTTAAAATGCTTATGCCCATCCTCCAGGGGCCAGCCTCACTCCAAAGCCGCTTCTTGCCGCCCCTGACCTGAGTCCGTGTTGTCGGCAAAAGGGCCTTTGACATATCCTACAATCTCTCCCCACCCCACCCCCACCCTGATCAAAGTGTGGTGATGGAGGACCCAGTCAGTCCTCTGCTATGTGCTGAGCGGGCTGGAAATAGCTTCTTGCAGTCCCTTTGTCATGTTCTTTTATAACGAGTAGGTTTGTTTGTTTGTTTATTCTGAATTAGTAATACTTTTAACATGGACACAAATTTGCAAGATATATAAAGTGAAAAGTCTTCCATCCCTGGCCTCTAGCGCTTTCCCTTCCAACCAGTAATACCAGTTTCTGGTGTATCATTCTAGAGTTATTCTGAACCAGCATTTTGTGTCAGTGTTCTCTTTTGCCCCTTTTTTAATACTTTGGTGTCAGATAGATGATCTGCTTCGTGCTTGCTTTCTTCACACAGCAGATTGGCAGGGACTGTACCCTATCAGTACAGAAAGATTTATCTTTCTTACACATTATTCTCTTAGGAGGCTACCCTGAAACTTACTTAGGTGTTTTTTCAAATGTATATTCTAAGAAGCTTGTATCCACAGCAGGAAAGAAGATGTGATCCATTTAGGGAAAAAAAGAGAAAGGAAGCTGTTGGGAGTTATAAACCAGTGTGTATCTGATGGTTGCTAAGGAAGTTGTGTCCTTGAATTCGTCTCTAAATACCCAGAGCTAATTATCTCTGTGCAAACAGAAACCTCCTTAGTCAGAAGAGAGATCACTTAGTTTCATCTGTTTGGAAAAGGCTGCCACAGGCACTCATGACTCTGGTGCATATGTGGTGTCTGTAATCATTTTCTTGGCCATCAGTGGATAAATGGCAGCTCTTCCTTGTCTGAGCGACAGAGAGATTGGCTGGGTGTATGGCCAAAGCAGGTGGTTTCTTGGAGAAAAGGTGTGTATGGAAAGGGCTTGAGCTTGGAGTTCCCATTGTGGATCAGCAGTAACAAACCCAACTAGTATCCAAGAGGACGCAAGTTTGGAGTTCCCTTCGTGGCTCAGTGGTTAATGAATCTGACTAGGAACCAAGAGGTTGCGGGTTCGATCCCTGGCCTTGCTCAGTGAGTTAAGGATCCGGCATTGCCGTGAGCTGTGGTGTAGGTTGCAGATGCGGCTTGGATCCCACATTGCTGTGGCTGTGGTGAAGGCCGGCAGCGACAGCTCCTGTTAGACCCCTAGCCTGGGAACCTCCATATGCCGCGGGTGCGGCCCTAGATAAAAGGCAGAAAGGCAAAAAATAAATAAATAAGAGGATGCAAGTTCAATCGCTGGCCCTGCCCAGTGGGTTAAGGATCTGGTGTTGCCGTGAGCCGTAGTGTGGGTCACAGACGTGGCTGGGATCCCGTGTTGTTGTGGCTGTGGTGAAGGCCGGCAGCTGCAGCTCCAATTTAACCCCTAGCCTGGGAACTTATATATGCCAAGGGTGTGGCCCTAAAAAGCATAAAAATAAAGGGAGGGGCGGGTGAGTTTTAATGAAAAGACAGCCTCTAGAAACAGTGACACCTAGTAAAGCTGCTGAAGGGCAGGAGCTGTGACTCAAAAGTGTAAGGACCAAGGATGAGTTGGAAAGAAGGGTTTTTTTCTGTTCTCAGGTGAAAATCAGAGTTTATTGAGGAACAGCTGGCAAGAGTTTAAGGATAAGTGGTATTTGTTTTAATTTTTGTTTTGATTGTATCACATCAACCTTACTGATTAGTGTTTATGTTTAGTTATTTTTCTAGAGAAGTAAGGAAACCTCAAATCTTTTACAGATGTAGACGAAGAAATAAACGATAGCTAAATTTCAAAATTATAAAAATGGAGTTCATCAACAGGGGGAAAAAATCAGTGAACATTTATTAGTCCTTACCAAATGCAAGATACAGTGGAAATTATTGGCTTTGTTTCTTCCCTGTTTGGAAGGGTATGGATACCAGCCCCTCTCTTCTCCTTTCTGTTCCCTTGCTTCCTTCCTTCCTTTATTTTTTGGTGAAATACACTTAACATAAACTTGCTGGTTTAACCATTGTTAAGTACACAGTTCAGCGGGATTAAATACATTCGTATTGCTGTGCAGTCATTATCACCATCTGTCTCCTGAACTTTTTCATCATCCCAAAGTGAGACTCTAAACCCATTAAACAATAACTCCCATCCTTTCCTACCACCTCCTCCCCAAGCCCCCACCTCTCCCCAAGGCTAACTACTATTCTATTTTCTTTTTTTATCTTTTTAGGGCTGCACCCATGGCTTATGGAGGTTTCTAGGCTAGGGGTCCAATCAGAGCTATCGCTGCCGGCCACAGCCACCGCCACAGCAACGCTGGATACGAGCCACGTCTGCAACCCAAACTATAGCTCACGGCAGCACGGAATCCTTAACCCACTGAGCAAGGCCAGGGATCGAACCTGTGTCCTCATGGTTGCTAGTCAGGTTCATTAATTGCAGAGCTGTGACAGGAACTCCAACTATTCTATTTTCTGTTTCCATGAATTTGAGTATTGTACTTTTTACAGGTAACTTGTATAGGTTATCTACATACCTGTAAGAATCATACAATATTTATCCTTTTGTGCCTGGCTTATTTCACTTAGCATAGTACCCTCAAGGTTCACCCGTGTTGTAGCACGTATCAGAGTTTTATTCCTTTTTAAAGCTAAAAAATATTCCATTGTATGTATGTATCAACATTTTGTTTATCCATTCATCTATCAACACGTGTTTGGTTTTTTTCCCTCCTTTTGGCTATTGTGAATAATGCTGCTGTGAACACTGATGTACAAATATCTGAGCCCCTGCTTTCAATTCTTTTGGGTGTACACCTAGAAGTAGAATTACCAGATCATACGGTAATTCTATGGTTAATTTGTTTTAGGAAATGCCTTACTGTCTTCCAACCTGGCTGCACCATTTTACATTTCCAGGAACAAAGTAAAATTTCTTCCCATTCTCACCAACGTTTGTTATTTGGTTTAGTTTTTAAAATAATATCCATCTTAATGGGTGCCAAATGGTTTCTTTCTTTCTTTCTTTCTTTCTTTCTTTCTTTCTTTCTTTCTTTCTTTCTTTCCTTTTTTTGTCTTTTTAAGGCCACACCCATGGCACATGGAGGTTCCAGACTAGGGGTCCAGTAGGAGCTGTAGCTGCCAGCCTACACCACAGCCACAGCAATGTGGAATCCAAGCCCATACCACAGCTCACGGAAATGCCGGATCCTTAACCCACTGAGCGAGGCCAGGGATCGAACCCGCATCCTCATGGATGTTAATAGGGTTCATTAATCACTGAGCCACAATGGGAACTGCCTCCCTCTTTCTTAACCACCCAATGGGAAGCTTAACTACTCTGATCACAATTTTCCTCCTTCCTTCTTCCCTGTGTCTCTTTCTTTGTTTGTCAGATATTTATTGAGCATCTACTGTGTGCCAAGCCCAGTGGTCAATAAGACAGATGTGGTGCCCGCCCTCAAAAGGAACACATACTCTCTTCAGGTTGTTTTAGAAGTTGCTTGGCATCTTGTGCCATGGTAGTGAGTATCCCACTGACCTGTTAAAGGATCTCTCTGAGTCTTCAGCAGAAAGGTGGGAAGGATAAACTCCTGATTTCTACTCCCAGGAGATGAGAATTTATGGTCATTGAGCAAAGAGTATGTTACAGCATCAACTCTTTGACCCCAAAGCAGGAGGGGACTTAGCTAAACTATGTTAGTGGCTTGAAAAGACTGTTCAGGCTGCCAGAGGGTCAGGCAGCCTGAGCAGTAGGAGAGTGATGCTGAGAAGCTTCAGCTAACCCCACAGAAGTGTCTGGAGGAGCAGGCAGCACCTTGAGAAGGACCCGGGCTATTTGGCTCAGAGCAGAGGGAATTGAAGGAGGCTCTCACTTGTCAAAGTCTCAAAGAGCTCAAAACATAGAAGGCCTGGGAGTTCCTGTTGTGGCGCAGCAGAAACAATCTGACTAGTAACCATTAGGTTGCAGGTTCAATCCCTGGCCTTGCTCAGTGGGTTAAGGATCCAGTGTTGCTGTAAGCTGCTGTATAGGTCGCAGATGCGGCTCAGATCCTGCGTTGCTGTGGCTGTGATGAAGGTCAGCAGCTACAGCTCCGATTTGACCTCTAGCCTGGGAACCTCCATATGCTGCAGGTGTAGCCCTAAAAAAGCAAAGTAAATAAATAAATTAAATTTAAAAAAGAAAACATAGAAGGCCTGGATTCTTGTGAGGGCAGAACCAAGTGCAAGGTGGTTCTTCCATAGGCCTTCCATTCATTCATTTATTCATTCATGCATACACTTATGAAAGTGTCAGTCTTTGCCAGGGTACTTCAGTGAATAAACCAGTTCAGTTCCTGCCCATGGGGGGCTCATAGCCTGGTGAAGAAGCCAAGCAACTAGCAAATAACCAGTCAGACAAATATCATTGCAAATGTAAGAATGCTCTGAGGGGGAAAACGGTGCAATACGACTATCCTTGGAGGGAAGTGTTCAGGAAATAAGAGAAACTGCGAAAGACCTCTCTGAACAAGTGACATCTGGGCTGAGACCTAAGGGACAAAAAAAACACTGGTCATCAGAAGAGCTTCCAAGTGGGAAATAACCGCATACGTTCAAGGAATGAAAAGGAGGCCACGGGGCTAGAGCATTCGCTTTCGGTTTACGTGAAACTGGAAGCAATGGAAGGACTTTTTTAAGCAGGGAAGTAAACATATGATTTATGTCTGAAAGCGATCACTCTGGCTCCGTCAGTGGAAAGTAAATTGAAGAGGCAAGGGTGGAGTCTGGAGAACCAGTCGAAGGCTAGTGCAATAGTCCAAGTGAGAAAAGGGTTTTGGGAGTGGATGAACTTGAGGTAAATTGTGGAGACGGATTCTTCAGGATTGAATGGGCTTGTTGTGAGGAAATGAGGGAGAGGGAAGAAGGCAGAGCAACCCCAAGGACTGTGTGCATGGAGGTACCGTTCGAGAGACTGGGAGGAACCAAGATCAAGAGTGAGGTTTGGGTAGGTTCAGTTTGAGATGCTTGTGAGTCATCCAAGTGGAAATGTCAAGTAAGGAGTTGTGTTTGGAAGGCAGAGGAGGGATCTGGGCTGGAGATAGAAATTTGGGAGCCAGGGAAAGATGAAATTGCCTGAAGAGTGCAATAAGAAAAGCAAAGAGAGCCCAGGATTGAGCCTTGGGGGATGCAGGTCCTCCAGCATTCACAGATGAGATGGAAGGGGAGGAGGAAGAGGCAGTGAGATGGGAGGAATGCCAGAGAGGGTGGCATCATGGAAACCAGAAAGGAGAGTATTTTGAAAAAGGAGGAATCGATCCTTTTAATGTTCCTGAGATGTCAAGTAAGATGAAGACAAAAAGTGACCATGGGGAAACATGGAGCTTGTTGATGACCTTGAAGAGCGCCATCTAGGGGCGTGGGGGTGGTGGTGGTGGGTGGAAGCGGGTGCCAGGTATGGTGGCATCCTAATTTGGGAGGTCACTGGGCTTTCCCATCATCTCTGGGAGACTATGAAACCTTTGGGCATCAGAATGTCGTAAGATGAGTAGGGTCTGCGTGGCTGACTGTGGGGACCTGATGCATCAGAAGAACATTCAGTAGGTGTGTCTTGTGTCTCCTTCCTCTGACTGGTGGTTGAAGATCAAGCTTCCCCCCAGAACGGCAAGTGGTACCAGGACCCCAAGAGTTCCTTGAAACTCCAGGATTTGCACACTAACCTGTTTCTCCCCTCCTCATGCCCGCCCCACCCCAGGACACTTCACGGCCATGGTATGGAAGAATACTAAGAAGATGGGAGTGGGAAAGGCGTCCGCAAGTGATGGGTCCTCCTTCGTGGTGGCCAGATACTTCCCAGCAGGGAATGTCGTCAACCAGGGCTACTTCGAAGAGAATGTCCTGCCTCCAAAGAATTAATTGGCGCCATGTCACGGGAAGGTGGCAGACTTGAGAATGTGGAGATGAAGTGCCTAGAACAACAAAAACTCAGCTGTGTGTCTGTCCCTGCGGGTGTATGTGCTTGCGTATGTGATGGCTGTGAGTCTGGCTCACACACTCGGTTAGACAGTTGTGCATGAATTTCATTCTTATCCAAGGGATGAGCATAGGAAGCCTTCCCTCTGGTGAGTCCCTGGACCACAGTTATTGGGACTTTGGGGGGGAAAAATCACTTTTTGAACTTTTTTCAAAAAAAATTTTTAAGCCAACTTCTTTTGGACCTTTCTTACTTATAATATCCACCCCCTGGACTTTGGGTATTCCAAATGTTTTTGATGCTGAGAAAGCGAAGTTCGTTTTACGTGACCTTCATGCATTGTAATCTCCTTTTGGGAGATATTTAAGCATATGGAACCCTCATTGAAGCGTGACACAAACTACAGCTTTAAACACAGCTCCCACTGGAAACCTAGGGCAGGCCGGGGCTCTGTTTCACGGAATTATTGAGCTTTCTCAGTGGTAAGACATGATGTCATCTGCACGCCTCCTGGAATTCTCTAGTGGGATTGCCAAAGAACAAATGGAGAAAAAAAAGCTTCCTTGCATTTTTCTACCTTTACATAGGAAAATATCACTACCAGCACCCCTCCCTCTCCCCCACCCTGCCTCTTTTTTCTTAAAACCCTCTGACATTTCAGAGCTCATGGCCCGCCACCCCACCCCACCCCTCATCCTGGTTTCTAGGCCTGACACTCGTCCATCCCCCACTCTGCCTGGTGGCCCAGGGCCTGTTCTGAGAGAAAGCCCCTCATGCAGCCTGGGCTCTTGGCCAGGCTGCCTTGGACGATGAGGTCGGTGAGCGCGGGGGTGAGAGTGAGCTCACTCAGGGCCCCCAGAGGAAGCCCTCCAGCCTCTGCCCTCCCCCGACACAGGGTGGGAGCCCGGGCCTGTTCCTGGCAGCTGTGGCTGCAGCTGTGCTGCTGCTCCCTCCAGGAATGTGTGACCGGCCCAAATGTTCCAGGGAGATATCCCATGCGGGGACTTAAGAGTCACTAATTTAGTTCTGAGTTTTGCCTCAAACTACACAGAGTCCTTTCCTTTTTTTTTTTTTGTTGCTTTTTAGGGCCACACCCGCGGCAGATGGGGGTTCCCAGGCTAGGGGTCGAATCGGAGCTACGGCTGCCAACCACAGCCACAGCCACAGCCACGCTAGATCCGAGCCGCGTCTGCAACCCACACCACAGCTCCCAGCAACGCCAGATCGTTAACCCACAGAGCAAGGCCAGGGATCGAACCCGCAACCTCATGGTTCCTAGTCGGATTCGTTAACTGCTGCGCCATGACGGGAACTCCCAGAGTCCTCTTGACTAACGACTCTACCTGGTCTACATGGGAGGGGCCAGCCCAGGTGCCAGGCTGAACATCCCTGAAACCCTAGCATCTCCAGGGGGTAAGACAGCGTGGTCAGCCTTTGAAACGTGAATCCTGAAGGGCTCTGTTGCACTGTGAACAGTCTCATGCTGTGCCCTTCCTTTTACCCAGGGATACTGACTAAGGCAACAATAAAATCTTCTTCCTTTGTGAAATATCTTACTCCCACATTATTCATGCCTGATCCTTTTTTATGTATTTTTTTTTTGTTTTTTGGCCACACATGCGGAAGTTCCCGGTCCAGGGACTGAACCCATGCCACGGCAGTGACAGCGCCAGATCCTTAACCTGCTGAACCACCAGGAAACTCCTTGTGCCCGAGTCTTCATCAGTGACTTAAGTAATCCATAACTCTGAGTTCCACTCTCAGGTAACTGAAAAGTCTGAATAGCTCTAACCTCTCTTCTCTAGACTTCACTCCTTAGGTGGCCATGTTTTGAACCACATGACTTTCTATCACTCAGCTGACCGGACCAGAGTGGACACGTGATCCAAGGGCAGCCAATCCCTGGGCTGGCCATGGACCAGGGACTTGAACTAAAACGTATAGGTAGAATTTATCAGTTGAACTGAAAAAATAAGGATACCATGAATTTGAATTAGGGCCACGGCAAGCCAAAGCTATATGCAAGCCCTGTTGTAGGTCAGAAATATATAGAAGTGAGAAAGCCAGTTGTTAAGAGATATAAAATGGGTGGAAAGACTGAAAGACTCTTCCTGACCTTTTTAGTTCCAGGCCAAATCTAGCTTTAAAACATACCTTTCTTTTTTTTCAGGGCTTCCCAACAAATTGATATATCAACTGATGGCCCCAGAAGCTTAGAATATTAGAATCCCCTCCCCTAGGGAGTCTTCTGTGAACAGAAAATGCTGAGCTGGGCAGGAAACAGAATGAGTCGAGTAAAGAGACCCAGCTGAGGGCCTTGGGGCTGAGGTTCTATTCTTTCCACACCTGGGTTTGCAAGTTCTTGTTGAACTCGCGGGAGTTGCTGTCTCTAAGTCCATTAAGTTAGATTGGTGCCCATCACGAACAACATACACTCAATGACCAGTCATTTAACTTCCCAGTGGCTCCTAGAGAAGTGGTTCCTCTACCCAAGACACACACGTGCATAAACGGGTGGACACTCGCAGGCAACCAGCCTCTTTAGGCTGGAGTCTGCTTCCTCCGTTGGCTGGAGTAAGGAGAAAGCTGACTGGGGAGCTTTCAGGCTGATGACAAGCCACACAACAAGCTGGCTGAGCAGGTGGGCACTAATCTAACTTTAATGGACTTCAAGACGGCAACTCCCACAAGTTCAACAAGAGCAGATGAGCCAGGTGGCCAGCTCTCCTTTGCAGCCAGAGGGCAGAGGAAGGAGTCAGGAACCCTGGGTCCCAGCCCTAGTTCTGTGCACTCAGAGTTGAACAAGCCTCTGCCCGCAGCATGTGGAAGTTCCTGGGCCAAGGATCGAACCCCAGCCACAGCAGCAACCCAAGTCGCTGCTGTGGCAATGCCAGATCCTTAACGCTCTGCACCACAAGGTAACTCCGTAAGTCCAATTTTCTTAATTGGAAGGAAGCATCTGATGAGAAACCTTCCTGCCCCTGTGTTCCACAGCCTGAAAAAAAAAAAACAGGGGGCGGAACATGGCTACCTCCACCAAAGTGGGTGTGGGGCAAGGGAAGCACCCAGGCCTGATCCATCCATCTCCACTGGGTGGGCGGGCTTGGAGGCCAATGGGAGGGACAAGAGCCCAGCATCAGGACCAGGAGTCTTCATTCTCCATGCAAGTTACTGCTGCCTCTCGCCTCTCCTCTCCAGGCCTGGGCTGCGGAAGTAATTGGAGCTCACCTATCCTCACAGGGAGAGAACGGACCTGGCGGAACTCACCTAAGCCACAGAGCTAGTCTGTGGAGGGGAAATCTAAGCCTTGTTCCCTCAGAGAAAATAGAAGGTCTTAGCCCTGTGCAGTCACATATCTCAATCTGAGTGCCTCTAACTCATTCAGGCATCACAGTGAACAAATTCAGCACTAAAAGGTAAGTATCTTTTTTTCTTTTTTTCTTAATGGGCACACCTGTGGCATATGAAAGTTCCTGGGCTAGGATCAAATACAAGCTGCAGCTGATGGCCTACACCACAGCTACAGCCACATGAGCAGTATCTGCAGCCCACACTACAGCCTGCGGCAACGCTGGGCCCTTAACCCACTGAGTGAGACCAGGGATCAAACCTGCATCCTCATGGATACTCTGTCAGGTTCTTAACCCTCCGAGCCACAATGGGAACTCAAAAAGGTAAGTACTTTTAAACAATTCCTTTTTTTGTTTGTTTGTCTTTTGTCTTTAGGGCGGCACCCGCGGCATATGGAGATTCCCAGGCTAAGGGTCCAATCCAATCGGAGCAGTAGCTGCCCGCCTACACCACAGCCACAGCCACAGCCACAGCCACAGCCACCCCAGAGCCGAGCAGCGTCTGGGACCTACACCACGGCAACGCCGGATCCTTAACCCACTGAGAGAGGCCGGGGACCCAACCCACAGCCTTATGGTTCCTAGTCGGATTCGTTTCCCCTGCGCCACGGTGGGAACTCCTAAATAATTTTCAAATTACCAAATTCTCAAATAAAGAAAAGGCTAGGTCTGAAATGAAAGGATGAGGGAAGGAGTGAATAATAATGAGAAATTGACTATCCTAAGGGCGGTGGGGAGAGCTGGCAGGCCCACTTTCCCCAGACTCCAGTAACGAGAGTGTTTTCAGTAGGGGCGCTAAGGGTGGCCTGAGGGCAGGGGTGGGTAGAGCCGACGCTGGAGGGGATCGAGGGCTTGGGCCGAGCCCAGGTCCTCTCTGCAGATCTCGCCAATGCGACCAGGGTCTGCGTGTTGAGCCCTTTCCTGGTAGCCCTCTAAAAGGCTGGTCCGAGGAGGGCCTGCAGGAGCCAGCCCTCCTCCGTGGGAGGGTCCGGCTAGTCTATCCTTTCCAGGGCACAGCCGCGCCCCGGGAACTCGGGGAGCCCCACGTGTGCTCCGGAGGCGGGGCGGCGGCGCGCGCGCACGCGGGGGTGGGGCGCAGCGAAGTCCAAGCCCACGAACAAAGCGACCGGCGGGCTCTGAGGGGGAGGCACCCAGTCCTGATGGCTCGGCTCTGGTTTCCCGGCCATGCGCCTGCCATCTGGGGCTCAGTACCCCCGTCTGGAAAATGGGCACGGGCGTGCTTTGTGGCGATTGTAGGAGCCCCTGCCAAGGGAATCCCAGGGTCGCAGCGGGCGCCTACAAGGGGTGGCAGTTCCGCTGCTCTCCTCCCCGGGGGGCCCCGGGCGGGGCCGTGGGCGTTGGCGGCCCTACGGCTCCCAAGTGGGAGATGACCCTCCAGCGCCACCGCGTGGCCGGAGGAAGAGCAGGGAGCCTGCCGGGAGAGGACAGGGGATTCTAGGTCTCAACCACAGGGAACAGAACCAAGTAAACAAGTGTTAGTTACCAAAGGGAGCAGCCAGGAACGCCAGAGCTTGGCGAACTACTGTAATAATAATGGAAGCTAGCATTATTGAACATTTGTTTCGAACCAAATGCTCTGCTTTGATACTCTAGTCATTTTCTCTTGTAAACCCTTAACGATCTTTGAAGTGGGTACTATCATTATTCCCATCTCACAGATGAGAAAACTGAGTTTTAGGGAGAAAAAACAATCCGTCCCACACTTGAGAGCTGACGCATCACAGCCCCCCCCACACACACACATTTTACAGGCTTGGAAATGTGGAGACACTGTCTGCACGGTTTTTAGGGACTACTAAAATGATCGAGGGTTTCCAACGCACTCCCATCAACAACTCTTGGGTCCTTGCTCCAGTGACTGGCTTCTACTTCTTGATATCATAACGAATGTTTTCTGTGGATCCAAAGGTAAGACACCATAGAACAGAGCTCTCTTTCTCTGATAGCCAGGGGCTTTGGCAGAGAAGAGGGCTTTGGGGCTTGAGAATCAGAGACAGAGGAGAGCTGCGTAGCTAGGAGTGTCTTGGAAGAGTGGGAAAAGTCCTACATTACGGAAGGCCTGGGCTCCAGGCCCTGCTCTGCTTCTGGCTACATGACCTTGTACAAACCCCTTGTGTTCTCTGGGCCTCAGTTTCCCTCTTACACAAAGTACATTCTTCTGGGTGATCTAATAATCCCTTTCCTTCCCCCAGCCTCCCCCACCCCCCACCCCCCACCCCCGCCGCCCAAACTGGCTCTGATATTCTAGCAGCAGCCCTGAACCGTGGTTGAAGGTCCCAGGTGGGAGTTGCGACCTATCTCTGAGTTACCTCCTGAGTTCTGGACCCCGGCACTCGGTCCTGGCCTTGGCAGGTCAGGTCAGGGCCATCAGAGGGGAGAAAAGCCCTGTGCCTCTGAGAAAGGCCCGGAGGGGCAGGGGGCCCGCATTGTGATGACCTCATCCACTCTATGACATCATCCTCTCTCCCAGCGCCCCCTCCTCCCTGGTCAACTGCGCTGCAAACAACCATCAATCTGAATCCCAAAGGCCTGAGAAAGTCTGTTCTCTAGTACCTGATGCTGATCATCTGCCTCAGCCAGCAAGAAGCACCATGAAATTGGAATTCACCGAGAAAAACTACAACAGCTTTGTGCTGCAGAACCTGAACAAACAGAGGAAACGCAAAGAGTACTGGGACATGGCCCTGACAGTGGACCACCATGTCTTCTTTGCACATCGCAACGTGCTGGCCGCAGTCTCTCCACTGGTGAAGAGCCTCATCTCCAACCACGACATGAAAACCACCGATGAGCTGTTTATCACCATCGACCCCAACTACCTGAGTCCGACCACGGTGGACCACCTCCTGGACTACTTCTACAGCGGCAAAGTAGTGATCTCAGAGCAGAACGTGGAGGAGCTGCTTCGCGGGGCCCAGTATTTCAACACGCCGCGCCTTCGAATCCACTGCAACGACTTCCTGATCAAGTCCATCCGCCGTGCCAACTGCTTGCGCTACCTCTTCTTGGCTGAGTTGTTTGAACTCAAAGAGGTATCAGACCTGGCCTACTCCGGCATTCGCGACAACTTCCACTACTGGGCTAGCCCCGAGGGCTCCATGCACTTCATGCGCTGTCCACCTGTCATCTTCGGCCGCCTGCTGCGCGATGAAAACTTGCACGTGCTCAACGAGGACCAGGCTCTCAACGCGCTCATCAGTTGGGTATACTTCCGGAAGGACGAGCGGGAGAAGTATTTCAAGAAGTTCTTCAATTACATCAATCTCAATGCCGTCTCCAACAAGACGCTGATGTATGCCAGCAACAAGCTGATGGGCATAGAGAACAGCTCGGCCCACTCCACCCTGATCGAGAGTGTCCTCTTGGACCGCAAGCAGGAGAGGCCAACCAGCCTGCTAAACTACCAGCGGAAAGGGGCCCTGCTCGATTCAGTGGTCATCCTCGGAGGCCAGAAGGCCCACGGCAAGTTCAACGACGGAGTGTTCGCGTATATCATCCAGGAGAACCTGTGGCTGAAGCTCTCCGAGATGCCCTATCGGGCAGCAGCGCTTAGTGCCACCGCTGCCGGTCGCTACATCTACATCTCTGGTGGCACCACTGAGCAGATTTCAGGGTTGAAGACGGCTTGGCGGTATGACATGGATGACAACTCCTGGACCAAGTTGCCCGACCTGCCCATTGGGCTTGTCTTCCACACCATGGTGACCTGCGGGGGGACAGTGTATTCAGTGGGTGGGAGCATCGCCCCAAGGCGGTACGTCTCTAACATCTTTCGCTATGATGAGCGCAAGGAGGCCTGGTGCCTGGCAGGGAAGATGAGCATCCCCATGGACGGCACAGCTGTGATCACCAAGGGTGACCGGAACCTGTACATTGTCACCGGGCGGTGCCTGGTGAAGGGCTACATCTCCCGGGTCGGGGTGGTGGACTGCTTTGACACCATCACGGGGGATGTGGTCCAGTGTATCACCTTCCCCATTGAGTTCAACCACCGGCCCCTGCTCTCTTTTCATCAGGACAACATCCTCTGCGTGTACAGCCACCGGCAGAGCGTGGAAATCAACCTGCAGAAGATAAAGGCCAACAAGACCACCACCTCGGTGCCCCTCTTGCCCAACAGCTGCCCCTTGGATGTGTCCCACGCTATCTGCTCCATTGGAGACAACAAGGTGTTTGTATGTGGAGGTGTCACCACAGCCAGCGATGCCCAGACAAAGGACTACACCATCAATCCAAATGCCTACCTGCTGGACCAAAACACAGGCGAGTGGAAGACCCTGGCCCCACCACCAGAGGCACTGGACTGTCCCGCCTGCTGTCTGGCCAAGCTACCTTGCAAGATTCTTCAAAGGATTTAAACAGCTTTTTAAGTGGGAGAATAAGTAAATTCATTATTATTCACAATTTAACGAGAGAGAGAAAGAGAGGAGGGTGGCCTGTCGGTTCCTTCTTAGTCTGTGTTTGGCCCTGAAGGTGGAGATCCTGGGCTCCTGCTGGTGGGGGGAATTCAGGGCCCGGCTGTCACTGGAGGGATCCCATCTGAGGCTGGAAACGAGTCCCTGGTGGGTGGGATTTTGAGGCGTCTCCTGGGCACTGACTTCCGGTGGGTGGAAATTCAGGGTCACTCTGTCACTGGAGGGTTCCAAGCAGAGGCTGGAAAGGAGTCCCTGGTGAGTGATGGTGCGTGAGATTGAGGCGTCTCCTGGGCACTGGCCAAGGTGATGTCTGGAAGGTCCCTATTCTGTACCCAGGCAGTCACCGTGCAGACATCTGCTAGACTGACAGGTAAAGCATTTGCTTAGAGTCATGAAGCCTCAGGCTCCTTCGACGCTGATTTCCTTTGAGTCTTCCCGGGAAAGTAGGGGAGGGCCAATTCCAGGTCTTGGAGGGGAGCCTCCTGGGCTGGGGAGGGAGGAGGTGGGGTGTAGGCAGGCTCAGGGATGGGAGCAGAAGGAACAGTGTTGGGATGGGAGAGGAGGCAACGTTCCTTGGCTCTTGTGCTTGATTGTGCAGCTATGGTGTGTTTGTGTCTCATAATGCAGGGAAGTTGGGGTTTACTTACAACTATTCTCACTTAGGCAAGGTTCTCTGGGAACTTTCTCCAGGAATACAAGGTCTGAGGAACTAGGGCTGGAAGAGAGGTGAATAACAGGAGAAAAAAGAAACCGACATCTCTACTGGAGAGAAGCTTAGGCAAGATGACAGGATGACAGACAGGATGGTGTCGTGATTAGGGGTTTGGACATTGGGGACAGATGGCCTGGTTCAAATACCAGTTCCCTCATTTACTGGGTAATCCTGGAAAAGTTATTAACATCTTTGTGCCTTAGTTTCCTCATCTGTAAAAAGAGGACAATAAGAGTGCCCACCTCCTAGGATGATAGGATGTGCAAAATGCCTAGGACCCTCCCTGGCATCTATTAAAGTGCCACAGCAGGACATTTTTAAAAGAAAAAGAAAGATGGGTAACACAAGGTTCCAGGTTCATGGGCCCTTATATTAAGTGAGGTTCCCGTAAAATATTCTCTGAGACTCCCTATTTCAAAGCCTTAGTGAGCTCTCCTCACTTCTAACTACCTCTGTTCCCCTTTGATTTATTTCTGTTACTTACATACAATCCTTGGCAAATTAGAAGAAACTGACCGTCTATAACCCCTATTCATTCACTCATTCATTCATGAATGTACTCATCAATTCACACACACACACACACACACACACACACACACACACACACACACACACACATACAGCAACCACTCACTGAGGCTTCTCTGTGCAGGTCCCTGTGCTGGGGGCTAGGGTTGTAGAGTTGACACAGTCCCCGTGCTGGGGGGAGAGTGTCTACACCAGCACCATGATGCAACAGGAATATTATGCAAACCACCCATGTTCATTTCAATTTTTTCCTAGTAGCCATGTTAAAAAGGTAAAAAGAGGGAGTTCCCGTTGTGGCTCAGTGGAAAAGAATCTGACTAGCATCCATGAGGACGCAGATTCGATTCCTGGCCTCGCTCAGTGGGTTAAGGATCAGGCATTGCCATGAGCTGTGATGTAGGTCACAGACGCAGCTCAGATCTGACGTGGCTGTGGCTGTGGCGTAGGCCAGCAACTACAGCTCCGATTTGCCCCTAGCCTGGGAACCGCCATATGCTGCAGGTGCAGCCCTAAAAAGACACACACACACACACACACACACAAAGTAAAAAGAAACAGGTGAAATTAACTTTAATAATATATTTCATCTAATTCAATATATCTAAAAATTATTATTTAAACAAGTAGTGAGTGTAAACATTGACTTTTTTCCTAAAATCGATCTGAGACTAGACCTGTGGTGGAGATTTCTTTCTAGTTCTCTTTTCTCATCATCCCTTTCAAAAGTATTTGTCAAATGCTTTACATATACACACACAGAGCAAACTTTACAGGTCCCAGATATTCCCAGGATGCCACATAAGGGTATGTTAGAAAATATCCACTGCTAAGCATGTCCTCTCTGCATTTTCACCATACCCAGCAATGAGGTAGAACTCCATTCTCTTGGTTCTATGTGCATGTGTACCATTTAAGGGAAAACATAAAAAAGTTCCACATTTACTTTCAAAAGAAATTTGAATAAAAGTAAATATATCACATGTAAGCTAGAAAGCTTATTATTAGAAGGCTTTATTCAGACTCCTAAGAAACCTTTAAAACCTTTTTAAGAATATAACACACATAGATGAAGTTCCCATTGTGGCTCAGTGGTTAAATGAAGCCGACTAGCATCCATGAGAATGTGGGTTCCATCCCTGGCCTTGCTCAGAGGGTTAAGGATCCGGCGTTGCTGTGAGCTGTGCTGTAGGTTGCAGACACGGCTCGGATCCCGCGATGTTGTGGATTTGGTGTAGGCCGGTGGCTCCAGCTCCAATAGGACCCCTAGCCTGGGAACCTCCGTATGCTGTGGGTGTGGCCCTAAAAAGGCAAAAAGACCAAAAACAATAACACACATAGGAAAACGACAATTCATAACTGTATAGCTTAACAAATTATTTTAAATATCGTATACATCCATGTAATCTTTATGGAGTATAAGGACAAAAAAAAAAAAGTTTTTTTGTCCAGATAGGAAAATAACCTAAACAAAAAAAAAAAAAAAAAAGGAAATACAATATTGCTAATAACTCAAGAGTCTCCTTTGTGGCCCCCTTCCTGATTTTAATCCCTTCTCTCCCCTCCGATCTTTATAATGTATCCCTTGCTTCTCTATACAGGTTTGCCCATCTAAATAGGCATTTCTAAAACATACATTAGTTCAGGCTGTTTTTGAACTTGACATGAGAGAATTATACCATATGAATTATTCTGTGTCTGGCTTCTTTCGCTCAAACTGTGTCTTTACAATTCATCCGTGTTGTATGTAGGTGTAGTTCTGCCCATTCCTCATCTGTATAGTATTCTGTCATATGAGCATATCCTCTCATTTATTCAGTCTCCTCTCGATAGCTATCTGGGTTGTTTCCATTTTGGACAATTACAAGCAATGCTATTCTCT
>PVHT021183634.1:36637160-36653424 GCA_004024745.2 Catagonus wagneri | reverse complement strand
TAGGGGTCTAATCGGAGCTGTGGCCACTGGCCTGCGCCGCAGCCACAGCAACGCAGGATCCGAGCCGCGTCTGCAACCTACACCACAGCTCACGGCAACGCCGGATCGTTAACCCACTGAGCAAGGGCAGGGATCGAACCCGCAACCTCATGGTTCTTAGTCGGATTCGTTAACCACTGCGCCACGACGGGAACTCCCAAACCTATCTATTAAATTCTTTCTTTTTCCTTTTTTCCCTTTTAGGGCCACACCTGCGACATATGGAAGCTCCCAGGCTAGGGGTCAAATCATAGCAGCAGCTGCGGGCCTACATCACGTCAGAGCAATGCAGGATCCAAGCCGCATCTGTGAGCTACAGCACAGTTCATGGCAATGCCTGATCCTTAACCCAAATGAGTGAGGCCATGGATTGAACCCGCATCCTCATGGATACTAGTTGAGTTCATTACCGCTGAGCCACAACAGGAACTCCCTCTATTCCCTTTTTTTTTTCCTTTTGTCATTTTAGGGCTGTACCCACAGCATGTGGAGGTTCTCAGGCTAAGGGTTGAATTGGAGCTACAGCTGCCGACCCACGCCACAGCCACAGCAATGCGGGATCCGAGCTGCGTCTGCGACCTACACCACAGCTCAGAGCAACGCTGGATCCTTAACCCACTGAACGAGGCCAGGGATCGAACCTGCAACCTCATGGTTCCCAGTCAGATTTGTTTCCGCTGCGCCACGATGGGAACTCCTCTATTGAATTCTTACTATCAGATACTGTAAATTTTAGTTCTCAAATTTTTAAACTGCTGAAATTCTCAATATTTTAATTCCTTAAACTTATTAATCATAGTTTAAGTCTGGGTCTGATAACTCCATTATCTGAATCCCATGGGATTTCTATTGTATGTTTGTCCCTGAAAACATCTCCGAGCATGTTTTGTCTTTACATGCTTAGTTATTTTTGGATGAAAAATTTTTCCTATCAGAGAGCATTTACTCTGGCAAATAGCTCCAGGCTAAGGGGAACCAGAAAGCCTTGATCATTTTAATTCAAAGAGTGACTTTTCTCCCTTTTATTCCTAGTGTATAGCCCTTTGGGGGTCCCAACAAAAATCCTGACACATTTATGAAGACACCTCCTTCTTGCTAGGCCCTCAGCTATTTTCTTCTCCCAGTCTTGTTTGTTTTTTAGGGCTGTACCTACGGCATACGGAAGTTCCCAGACTAGGGGATGAATCGGAGCTGTAGTGGCCACAGCAACGAAAGATCTGAGCTGCATCTGCGACCTACACCACAGCTCACGGCAACGCCGGATCCTTAACCCACTGAGCGATGCCAGGGATTGAACTCGCATCCTCATGGATACTAGCTGTGCTCATTATGCTTAGCCACGATGGAAACTCCACTCGGCTTCTCATCCTCTAGTTTTAGAACTAACAGTTCTAAGAGGAAAACTGGCTCAAAATGTCCCGCTCACTTTTCTTGGCTTCCTTCCCCTCCTAGAACAGGGGCCCTCATACAGTTAGTTCCTCCCTGCTTTGGTAGTCCTCTGAAGCCTTCAAAGAGATTTTAGAAACTTTCTGCTCAGCTCTTCTAGTGGTTTTCAACAGGACAGCTGGCCCTAAACAACTTGCCCAGCATTGCTGGAATGAGGGCCTTACTCTTGAATTTCAGACCTAGATTTCCAGTACCCTGTTGAAAGTCCCCTGAATACCGCCACAATGCCCTTGTGCTCACCATGTCCACACTGAACTCTTCATTTATCTTATCTCCTTCCCCATTCCACACAACCAGATTTTCCTGTTGTGGCTATTTCTGTCCGTGGTTTTCCAAGCTATAAATATTACCTGTGAATCTCCTCTCTCTCTGCCTTCTAAATGCTATCACTCACCAAGTACTAATTAGAGAACCTCCATTATTTTCCTTCCACCTGAGCCCACTGCTCGGTTCCCTAGATTGCCATCCTCAGTGCCCCACGACTCCCTCTGAACCACGGCAGCAGTCTTTCCTAATTGTCCTTCCTGCTTTCATAACCCTCTCCTGTTCTACACTGCCTGAGATGCCAGAAGAGTCTTCCTAAACAGAGTTCTGAGCAACTCGTTGGCTTCCTAAAGTCCTTTGAAGGCGCCTCCTCTGTAAATTTGGTAATAATCCTCACCTGGCCATTTAAGCCCTCCATGATTTGACACCAACACACTTTCTTCAGCTGTATCCATTTATATCCATTTACTTTCCTGACCTTCCATCATCTAGCCAAATAACTTCCCAGAGCACAGCACCACCCTCTGACTTTCTCCCTCTCCATCATCTCGCTCAACACTTCTTTGCGATCCATCTCAAATGCTACTCCCTTCCATCAATACATATTTACTGAACACCTGCCATGTGCCAGGCATAATGCTAGACCCTGAGAATACAAAGATGAGCAAGGCAGACACAGTCCCTGCCTTCATTTAAAGGTCTACAGGGAGAGACAGGACACTGAGGAAGAACTCTCCTGTATGAAACGATTTCTATATACACAAATATGACCTGCCTCCCTTCCGTCTTTTCAGTTCTTTGCTTGCTCTCTGCCCTCCCCACACCCCTACCGCAGCACTATCTGTCCCTCTCTTAGAGAAATTTGTATGCATTTCTTACTGCCCTGCTCCTGCATCAGATCCTTTTGGGGTACCGAGGGTGGGGACCGTGAATCGGAGCTGTAGCCACTGGCCTACACCACAGCCAGAGCAACACCAGATCCTAGACACATCTTAGACTTACACGCAGCTCATGGCAATGCTGGATCATTAACCCACTGAGCAAGGCCAGGGATCGAAACTGTGTCCTCATGAATACGAGTCAGATTGGTTTCAACTGAGTCACGATGGGAACTCCTGTCTCCAGATTTACCTTTAATTATTCCTCTTTGTAAGAACCTCAAACTAACTTACTTTCCCTCCTCCAAATATGCCAAGCTATGAAACTCTGCACAACAGCAATATTAGGCCACTGAAGCAACTCTTTTTTTTTTTTTTTTGTCTTTTTGCCTTTATGTAGAGCTGCACCTGTGGCATATGGAGGTTCCCAGGCTAGGGGTCTAATTGGAGCTGTTGCTACCAGCCTTCGCCACAGCCACAGCAACGCGGGATCCGAGCCGCGTCTGCAACCTACACCACAGCTCATGGCAACGCCGGATCCTTAACCCACTGAGCAAGGCCAGGGATCGAACCCTCAACCTCATGGTTCTTAGTCGGATTCGTTAACCACTGAGCCACGAAGGGAACTCCAACTCTTCTAAACTTACCCATACTCCATAACTGAGCTCCAAGCCACCTCCTCTGTGACATCATCATCCCTAAACAACTCAGCTGAATTTTCCCAATTTTGAGTGTATAATTACTTGCTGATTTTGGATGACGGGAGGTGGTAACTCCTCTAGCAAGTGACGCTCAGAACAGCTTCCCCAGAGTGATACAATTTGCTGTGGAGAGAATGCTAACTGTCACTTGCTACTACTACTCTTGTTAGCAACCAAAAGTTGTCTTCCTTGAACCCTTGCATGGTAGTCACTGTCCCTTATACTCCTAATAGGAACAGGATAGGTTGTTTTAAGGAGAAGGTGAATGTGAAATCACTTCATATATTGTTGCCAATTTGTTAGAATGAGATTAAAACAAGGAGAGAGAGGAGGAAATTGAGTCAGCTGCAGGCTCTAAAGTTTTAAATTTCTTAAACGTTTTTCTTCAAAACTTTCCTACACTCCATACTTGAAATGACTTTAAAAATAAATACATATTGTAAGGAAATAATTACCCTTTTGTGTCAACAAAGGTACATGATTATTTTCAAAATCCACTTTTTTCTTCTTTGCTGACTACCTCTGGAGGCAGCTTTGACTTTTGGCTGTTTTCTAGGTCTGTCTCTGCTTTTGACTTTTTACTTTTTAGGATGGTGGAGAAAGGTCCTTCTATTAGCCAATGCATAAACACCCCCCCACACACACACACACACATATGAGCATGAGTAACTGGAATCATTTTATTAGCTTGTTTACGGTATAGACAAAATTAACTAGCCATGTTATTAACATGCCCCTGAGTTTAAAGAAATACTGACAGAAATTTTGTTTTTAAAGAAAGTTCCTGCCACCCTTAGGTGGGAAAGGAATGTACATCAAAAGGTTGGGGCTAGGAGTTCCCGTGGTGGCTCAGTGGTTAACGAATCTGACTAGGAACCATGAGGTTGCAGGTTCGATCCCTGGCCTTGCTCAGTGGGTTAAGGATCCGGCATTGCAGTGAGCTGTGGTGTAGGTCACAGACGCAGCTCAGATCCCGCGTTGCTGTGGCTGTGGCGAAGGCCGGCAGCTACAGCTCCTGTTAGACCCCTAGCCTGGGAACCTCCATATGCCCAGGGTGCGGCCCTAGATAAGGCAAAAAGACGAAACAAAACGAAACAAAAAAAAGGTTGTGGCTAGTACTATTTCGAGTTGCCCAAGAAACCTGGGTTTCCTCTGGGCCACCGAGTCCCTGTGAAACCAACGCCTTCCCATGCCGCGGGCCTCAGCTTCCCAGTGAAGCAGATAATCCTTAAGGAATCTTTCAGTTCTAGAAATTTCTGTCGAGCTCTGAAAAGAGTACTGAATGCCAAAGGCTTTGTAAAGGGGGACATATTCTCCGTTTTATAACACAATGGAGGAGAAAAGTCAGAGTGAATGGGAATCAATTACGTTAAAGTCAGGCAGCTGTAAAGGACAAAATAACCCCTGGGTGAATGGGTTAACAAACTTTTTTTTTTTTCTTTAGAAAGCCCGTACAGAGCCATAAAAGGATTCCGTTTTCTCAGCAATCCTGGAAGGAGGTAACGCAAGATCCTTGTTCCCATTTTACAAATGCGGGAAATGAGATCCAAAAAGCCTAAGTGTATAGACTCTACCGCAATCAGCCAATCATCGCCGCCCTAGCTTCACCTCACTTCCCGGTTCAGTCAGAGGTGGCTGTGCCGGGTCAGTCCAGCCCCTAAGGCGGGTCGGGCAAGGCTCCCTTAAGTCACACACCACTTCCGGCTCCCGGGGCTGGAGGGGCTCAGCGCCTTCCACGCAGGTGCTTCCCGAGTCACGAGTTTTATTCGGGGGGGGGGCCCTCCCCTCTTCCTGCTGATTGGTTAGCACTTGAACCATTTCTGCCCTCTGATTGGTTGTTACCTTTTCGGCTCTCCAACACTGCCTCTATCAACCGGATATTGGGGTAGGGTTTCCGCTTCCGTCTTCTCCCTCCTCCAGCTTGTCCTCCGATCGCAGTTGCCACTACAGCGGCCGCTGCCGGGCGCGGTGACGGCGGGGCGGTTGGTGTGTCTTTCAGCGTCGGTTTCTGTGCCGTTGAACGCCTGCCATGGCTGATTTAGATCCCTTCGGCGCCCCCGCTGGCGCCCCCGGCGGCCCCTCGCTGGGGAACGGAGTGGCCAGCGAGGAGGACCCGGCCGCGGCCTTCTTGGCGCAGCAGGAGAGCGAGATTGCTGGCATCGAGAACGACGAGGCCTTCGCCATCCTGGACGGCGGCGCTCCTGGGCCCCAGCCGCACGGCGAGCCGCCGGGGGGTCCGGGTGAGTGCGGGCGCGTTCGGGGCGGGAACATTTGTCTGCAAACTCGGTCCGGAGTGATTCTCAGAGTTCCGTGTATAACTCTTGTTCTTTGCTTACCGGGAGGTTTAAGGAGGCTCGCAAAGAGGAAACGAGACCCTGGTTCAATCATACAGAAACCCTGGCTCGAGAAGCCTAGTTCATTCTGTGAGTGTGTTTGAACCCTCCTGGGCACAGGCGGAGCCAGAAAGCCAAGAAAAGAAGGTAACAGGCTGAGGAGCCTGAAGAAGCCTGTTCAATTCAAGAACTTTTAATTGACCACTTACTTTGCCTTGAGTCTGGCTTCTGAGGCACAGCCGCATTGGCGCAGTTGGCCAGACTTAACAGGCAAGCCTGAGCTTAACACAGACCAGTTAGTAGGAAGGAAGACAGAAGAAAAGAAATAAAAATAGAAGTATTATTTTTGAGACGCACAGAAAATTGCAGTGCAATTCTACATTTAAGCACTTAACGTACAGAAAATTGGGTTAGAGGGAGGAAAGGAGGAGTGAATAAGGAATGCAGGAAAGATGGTCTAACTCTGGAGAGAGAAACTCTGACTAAAGAGGGTAAGAGTTTTACCATTTGTCGAACGTCTTGCGGCTAGGACTTACGAAGCTCAGCTTCCTCCGGGAACAGCTTTGGTAGGCAGTGCTGCCGAAGCAGAACCTGAGATTAGCCTGGACGAGTCTCCCAAGAGGTGAATAGAAAATGTAGTGTGGACTTTCCCCACACAGACTGGAGCAAAAAGGAGGGAAAGTGAGCAAGCACGTGGTAAGCTTCCCGTGTGACCTTTGAATGCCTTACTGGTATGCAGTGCTTAGGATTGTGGTGGTGGGAGGAAAAGAGGAATGCAGGAGGCCTTTTTAATCGTTTAGGGAAGTAGGAAATTAGGTAGAAGAAAGACTTGGCTTTTCATTTGCTTAAAAAAAATGCCAGTTAAGGGAGAATAGGGTACTAGTGGGGCAGATAGGTGTATTTACACTAAACTCAAACCTTCAAGGGGCCAGGCAGGTGACATGAATGAGAAGAACCTGCTGGGAGTGAGATAATGAGAAATTTTGGAGACTGAGGCTTTGGTTCGCTAGACTAGTGGTCTTCCTGAAAGCAGTCAGACTAAGAAGTCTCAGTCTTCTGGCAACCAGAACCTTGGGGGGGGGGGCTTGAGGATGGGGAGACTGCTAGGTTGCAGCATGATTTTTTTTTTTTTTTTAATACACCATGCTGCCTTCTGAGCAAGTCGTTTCCCAATACCAACTTACAGGACAGGTAAAAGGCCTAAAAATGTAACTTACAGTCAACATGTTGGGCTGGCCTAGGCTTTAGTGGGAAAATGAAGTTGGCTTTAAGTAATTAGGGTTTCTTTGTTGTTGTGGGTGGTCTTCACCATTTGCCTGAGAATCAAAATTTATTTTAGATCCTTAGTTCATCTCCCTCATTTAATAGACAGTAGCGTGAGTCTTACAGAGAAGTGACGTGCTTAAGGAAACAGAGCAAGTTAATAGCTGAGCCCCGAGTCTCCCCGCCTTAAATTGTGCCATATTCTGTTGTAGTTTTTAAGCAGAGGTGGGGCGGGATAAGAGATTGTCATCTCTGAAAGGCAGTTGTGGATGCCATGGGGAGGACAGAGTTGGGAGAATCAGGACTCATGGAAGACTGACCTGATTCAGGACAGTGTTAACTCTTGCTCGCTGTTGTATCCCCAGTGCCTAGCAGGTTGTCTGGCACATAGTAGATTCACAGGAATGTGTGAAAATGTCGGGTACAGCGTTCCTGTTGAGAACCAGCAGACATTGGTGATGGGCAGTTTGGAAGAGGCTGAAGGGAAAGAGTAAAGTTGGATATGGATTGCTTGTGCATCAAGCTTTCAGCAAAGGGAAGGAAGGGATGATTGCTGACTTATTTCCTAGAAGGGACTTTCTTAGTAAAATAAGCATTTAGTGACAGCCAGATTTCTGACAGTGTAGTTGAGGTTGGTAATAGTGCAGTGGTCAGAAAAAAAATCTTGCAGTGGTCAGCACTTCCTTTGGGGAGTAGAGATGTGGTTGAACATTTTCTTTTCCTCTTCACTCTCTTTCTCCTTGCCTCCCTCCCTCTCTGTTTCTCCCTCTCTCAGTCACTCACTCTTGTGGCTAAGATTCTCTGCTGTTCTAGACTGCTTGAATGTGAGTTTAGCTTTGTGGTCTCAGACAATTTATATAACCAGCACGATTGCCACTGCCCTGCCTTGGTTTTCTCTTCTGTAAAAGGTGCAGACATAAACCACCCAGAGTTGCTAGGATTATGTTAGCACCTGTAAAGTGCTTACACACACAACCTGGTGTGTTATTAACACAGTACCTATTATTCCTTGGGAGTGGGATGAGAAAGGCGTTAACAAACTCTAAAGGCTTTGGAGTGTAGTGAAGAAACAGATTTTAGGAGGGATCTCTGTATCTGATGTGTTATATATAGGGCTGTATAGGCAGGAGGTTCCAAGAGTGACTGGGGAGTGGGGAACATCGCTCAACTTAGGGAAAACTCCCGTGGAGGAAGCGCTAGGTCTGGCCTTGGATGATGCACTCAGGAGATGCGAAGAACTGAAGTTAAGAGGTAACAGCTGATTGAAGTAGCTTGGGGTTATTGAGGAAAGAGGCAGCTAAGGAAAAGCCCTCAGTCATGAGGGCTGAGGATGGTGCAGAAGAGCTGTGATTAAGGAGGTGCTGCTGAGAGTATGGCAGTGAGGCACTTACTGTGGGAAGGGAGAGGTACATAAATTAAAGGAAAGCTTTCTGGAAGTGGAGAGTAATTTTCTCGGTAGCAGTGGTGGAAGGAAGTCTAGGGAAATCTTGTGCATGATACTTAGTGCACATCTGCTGTATGCCAGGTTCTCTGTGCACTTTCAGATCCATGCAACAGTAGCTGTGCAGGCAGAGTGGTAGTGTCATCCTCCTTCAGGTGAGAACTGACCATTGTGGCAGTTAGGCAGTGTTCCTAAGGCAGCGAGCTAATACGGGACTCCACAGCAATTCACACCCAGGTCTGCTTGATTTCCAGTGGTTGGGGAACATGGGAAGTTGAAGGTGAGTTTGGGACAGAGTCTTTCATCTCTGGAAACTTATTCTGGCCCTTGTTTCTGTCTAGAGTTCCTGATGCCCTAGAAAGTTTGCTTCTGGAGCATCAAGTTGCTTGGCTTAGTTGTCCTTAATAAATCAAGATCCCGGATAGCCTTTCTTCTGCATGTTTTGACTGGAGCCGTTGAATGTCTGCACAGTAGTACAGTAACAAATAAAAGCTCAAAGCACTTGCCAGTGGATCTGAATGAGTCTTCAGACCTAGAGGACAGGCAGCATGTGACCTGGAAGGAGCTATGGGCTAAGAATTGCTTCTAGTTTTGTGTCTGGAGTAGTGATCAAAGTCTCTCCTACTGGCAGTGGCCCTGGGTTGGAATATATTATTAACTGGATAGTTGGGGTATTAGCTGTAATATATTAAGCAGAATGTAGGCCTGGGTAGACTAGCTATTGTACGCTCTAAGATTTAAAATTATCTCTCTTTTCTTACACAAAAACAAGTTTCAGGAGGATTAAGAGAGGCTTTTTTTTGGGGGGGGGGGGGGGGGAATCACACCCACAGCATATGGAGTTCCCTGGCTAGGGATGGACTTCAGATGTCAGCTTCAGCCTATGCCACAGCTGTGGCAACGCTGTATCCTTAACCAACCCACTGCATCAGGCAGGGGATCAAACCTGTACCATTGCGGAGATAATGCAGGATCCTTAACCTGCCATGCCACAGTGGGAACTCCCAAGCTTTCTGTCTCCCTGCCTGCCTGCCTTCCTCCCTCCCTTCCCCGAAGCATATGGAGCTTCTGGGCCAGGTATCAGATCCGAGCTGCAGTCTTGACCTCAGCTGCAGCAACTCCGGATCTGTAACCCACTATGCCAGGCCCGGGATCAAACCTTGGTCCCAGTCCTCCCAAGACACTACCAATTCCATTGCACCACCATGGGAACTCAGACTTTTTTTTTTTTTAAGTACCAGAGGAAAAGTGAGTATTAGAGTAGAAGAGTCCCTCAGCATAAAAGCCTATAGAGAAATCATAAAAGAAAAAAACTGGATAGTGTCTAATACAAGTTCAGTAGTTCTAGGTATTAAAGATCATAAACCATACAAAAAGATAGGGAAAATATTTTTAGCATGAGAGGGCAAATAATTAGTATGGAGAGAATCCTTAGAGATCAAAAGATAGCAGAAAAATGGGGGAAACTCAGGTACTTTAGTAAAGAAGAAAATCAAGTGTCACATAAATACCTCACAGGAAAGAAGATTGGCACAGCAAAGCCACCTAAAGATTTCTTTTTCCTGCTATCACATTAGCACAAATTTTAAAACATGATAAAACAGTCTGTAGTATCACTGAAGGCCTGAAAAATGAGGTGCTTGTGCTGATGATGGAAATACACATGATAGACCAAAGGGGGCAAAAATGGCTTGTGTTTAGAGGTCTTTAAAATAAATGTTCTGGCTTATTCAGTGGGTTAACGATCCGGCATTGCTGTGAGTTGTGGTGTAGATCGCAGACGCAGCTCGGATCTGGAGTGCCTGTGGCTGTGGTGTAGGCCAGCAGCTCTAGCTCCGATTCGACCTCTAGCCTGGGAGCCTCCATATGCTGTGGGGTGCGGCCCTAAAAAGCAAAAAAAAAAAAAAAATAATAATAGTAATGTTTTTTTCTGCATCAATTCTGCATCAACTAATTTATTACCGAGGAGCAATTGAATACGCCCCACAGATACTTTGATTAGTTTTTTGCTAAACTTCATAGTTCCAAAATCTGATAGAATACTTTAAATTTCTGTGGGTAGATGGCATACAAACCGCTTAAAGTAGTAAAAAGCCATTGACAGAAAAAAAATGCTTTTTTGGAGGGGGAATGCTGTGCCCACAGCATTTAGAAGTTCCTAAGCCAGGGATCATACCCACACCACAGCAGCCACCTGAGCCACTGCAGTGACAACGCCAGGTCCTTAACCACAAGGGAACTATAGGAAATTCATTTTTGTAGTATCATTAATAAAGCATGGAAGTAAAACAATTAGGGAAATTAAGAAAAGCATGAGAAATATGTTGAAATAATTGATACAGAACCAGCAAATGAAATGTGGATCACAGCTGTGGTGGGTTGGTAATTGCTTAGATCCCGTGGTTTGTTTTCATGCCTGAGATTATCAGAGGATCCTTCTTCTGACTTCCTGCTCAGTCAGGTGTTCCACCAGTTTTTTAAACGCTGATTACCTCCTAATACATGCATTTAATATTTTTTTGGATGTCTTAAACATAAAAAGTTAGAATATTGGAGTTCCCATCATGGCTCAGGGGAAATTAATCTAGCTAGTATCCATGAGGACACAGGAATGATCCCTGGCCTCCCTCAGTGGGTTAAGGATCCGGTGTTGTTCTGAGCTGTGGTGTAGATGGCAGACGTGGCTCAGATCTGACATTGCTGTGGCTGTGGTGTAGGTTAGCAGATACAGCTCCAATTCAACCCCTAGCCTGGGAACCTTGGGTGCAGCCCTAAAGAGCAAAAAAAAAAGAAAAGAAAAGAAAAATTAGAATATTGCCATTAATTACCAGCCCCTTCAAGATTACCTTTCTACTCTCAAGGAAGCCACCCTACACATATGTTAAGGTTGTTTGTGAAGTGCTGATAGAGATTTGTTCTGAGGATTAAAATTTAATATATAGAAAGTGTTTAACATTGTGTCTGGCACACTGGAAGCAGTAAGTAGTAGGTGTTTTCATATTCAAAGTTGAGAATTTTTAATGATACAAATGAATTACTAAAAAGCATATGTTATAGGAGTCAAATTTTGCTGAGAGAAATTTCATGTATATGCATTAGATAAACCAAAGAAAAGAGAGAAAGAAACCAATAGGCTGAGTAATGAAATGATAATAGCATTTTTTCTGTCTCCATTCTCCTTTTTGTAAAAATGTTTTGTTATCAAGGAGACATGCTGGGGAAAGGAAAGTTTTCAATTCTCCCAAAGCCAAGAGGAGGATAATTGGAAGGAGCAAGAGAATGAAAAGAATGGATAAAGTGTTAGGGCTGATTTGCAAAATAGGCAGTTTATGTTGGATTTAATTTGATAACAGCCCAGAAGTCTAGAGGAGTGGTTTGATGGAGTCTTCATCTGTTCCCAGGGAAGAATGAGGCTGAGAGACCCTGCCTCTGGCTTCTAGGAAAAGCTCTGATGTTTTGAGGGCCTTGTGATGGTGACCCACACTAGCTTCTCTGCATTCCTTTTACTGCTTGGGTTCTTGTATCTTTTAGTTTCATCTCCTCTACGCTTCCTCTCCCACCCCATGTGATGACATGATCATTGTACTATGAAAACTACATAGTAAGCAATAAATAGGGGTCAGCCAACAGATTGATTATGTAGTATATGTAGGTGGAAGCTCCTTTTTTTTTTTAAGGGCCTCTCCCACAGTATATAGAGATTCCTCGTCTGTGACCTATACCATAGCTTACGGCAATGCCAGATCATTAACCCACTGAGTGAGGCCAGGGATTGAACCCACAACCTCATGGTTCCTAGCCAGATTCATTTCTGCTGTGCCATGATGGGAACTCCCTGAGGCTCCATTTTTATGGTACCTGTATTGAAGCTTTCAGGGGAGGCAGAGCAGGTGCTCCAAAGGGTTGTGTGGAGCCCTGCACAGACTGATCTCAGTGATGGCTCTTGGGTCAGGGCATGGGTTAGAAACACATGCTTATTGGGCCAATCAGGTAACTGAACTAGGGACACACAGAATGGGTTTTAAAAGAGGAAATGAGGCTAGCAGGGTCTGGCAAATCAGCCAGAGCATGCTGAACCTAAGGCTGCCTTTGTGTCAGGAATGCAGGCCCAGTATTGTCTGTACCCGCCAAACCTGGAAATCCTGATTTTGTGACATTTCCTGATTTAGTACTTTGTATTTTAAGTAAAATATGTTCAGCCTGTGGACCACCAGTTAGCACTGTATAGATTGATAATCTCTGGCTCTTACCTAGCTTATGAGCAATTAATTGTGCTAATAAGATCAGATTGTACACACTTTGAGTTTTTGTAACTTGTATCCTTAAAAACACTGAATTAATTTGGTATGTCCAGATCTTACTGTTTTGGGCTAATTCCACATTCCAAGTGGACTAGAGGAATTAGCAAGAAGTCTCAACTGTAGACCCTCAGGTGCCAAATCTACTCCACAGGATGGAGAGTCCTGACCCTCCAAAAAACATCTTGGTTTAAACATGAAGCTGCACGTCTCTGCTCACTGTGCAGGATTCCATGCCTCACTTCTCCTTTGCTTTCTCCAGAACTTTCATAGAGAAACTGTTGCTCTATGAAACTCTTCTGCCAGTCTCCTAAATGTTACCTCTCTGACCCAGAAGACAATATCAAAAGCTTTGGGCCTTGGGGGCTTGAGCCAGATTTGTCCACATTTTGGTGAAGTCTTTTGTCTATGAGCACATCTCAATTTCATTAACTAGAAAGTTGTGCATCATTCTATCTTGTAGCTAGCATGGGGATAGCATTTGGTACCTTACAGTGCCTACAGCATACAATACTGTATCATACTCTGAAACTATTTGGCCCAGCCCTGATTGACAGACTGAAATCTTATGTCTTGCAGATGCTGTTGATGGAGTGATGAATGGCGAATACTACCAGGTACAGAATACTCTGTGATTATGTTGAATGATAGTGCTTGAGAGTCTTTCTTTCCTGTGATTTGAATTGATTGGCCTAGAGAGGACTGCAGTCCTTTGACTTTCCTGGATATATTAGTAACTGGTATGTTACCTGCCAAAGTAGAAGGATTTGAAGAGAAGTGACATTGATAGAGCCCTCTTTTAAAATGTGATTGACCTGGCCCTGGTGTTACCAACTTTATTCTCAAGAAATGACCCTTCATGATGATGATGGTGGTGGTGGCGTCAGCAGTAACCACAGCTAATTTAAACACTATGTGCCATGTGCTGTGTCAAACACTGTTTATGCCGAATCTTCAGTTCTCTCAACAGCCTGAGGGACCTATACTATTGTTATTCCCATTTACAGATGAATAAACTGAGGCACACAGAGGTTAAACCAGGAGCCTGAAAATAACAAAGGTAGTATGTGGTGGGCCCAGCATTTGATCCTTTGAGCTTTCAGATTGTATTGAGGGTGAGGGTGGATGGTATTTGTGATGACTGCTGTTATTTTCCCGCTATATTGCTAAGCTTTGGTTATCAGATCACCTTGCATCGGCTTTAAATATAGAAAATTTGCTAGTTGATGTAAGCGAAAGAGTTCTGAGCAAGGCTCAGGGTCCTGGGATTGGGACTCGGACTCGTTTCCTCTAGGATTCTGTTTCTGCAGGCTCAGTGTGCAGTTTTGTACTTTCATAGTGGAAGAATAGCTCTAGCACTTCTGGGCCTCTTGTGTGCATGTCATACTAGCTAGAACAACATGGAGGTTTTTCTCAACCACTTAACGAAGTCCTATATTTCCATCTGGACCAGATGGAGGTGTTCACCGTAGCCTGGGGAAATAGCCTGGTGCTTTGCTTCTGCATGGGTTTATGCCCACTCTTCAACCAATTAACTGTCAAGAAGGATGAGGTTAGTCTAATTGGTTTAAGCAAAGATGAACTGTCAAGGGCCAGGTAGTAAACATTTTAAGTTCTGTGGGTCATGGGGTCCCTGTCAAACAATTCTGTTGCTGAACGTGAAAGCATCTGTGGACAGTATGTAAGTGAATGAGCACAGCTATGTTCCAGTAAAAGTTAATTATAAAAATGGGTGGCCGACCTGGCTGTAGTTTCCAGTCCCTGGTTTAGAGCTTGGCCTTTAGAGTAAAACAGAAATGGGGTTCAGTCTTGGCTTTATCCCTTACTGGGTTGTGAATTTGAACATGTCATTTCTCTGTGCCTCTGTTTAATCCCTCAACTGTGACATGGGAGTAAAAACTTGCCTTACAAGATGTTTGGGAAATATAGCTTTTATGTGACTTACACATGGAAAGTGCTAATTCGTTACTTATACTACTGTAAATAAGTTCTTTTTTTTTTTTTTTAACGGCCACACCCATGGCACATGGAGGTTCTCAGGCAAGGGATTGAATCCAAACCAAAACTGCAACCTACACTGCAGCTGTGGCAATTCAGGATCCTTTACCCACTGCACCTGGCCTGGGATTGAACCCGAGCCTCCGCAGTAACCCGAGCCATTGCAGTTGGATTCTTAACCCACTGTGCCACAGTGGGAGCTCCTCTTTCCATCTTTGTTTATAGTCTCATTAGGTTAAGCTGGTAATATTCCCTCATTCAATAGGTGAAATAATTCTCTGAAGATTAGATTCTGGAGTTCCCATCTTGGCTTGGTGGTAACAGTCCCAACTAGCATCTATAAGTATGTGGATCCATTGTGTGTGGGTTCAATCCCTGGCCTCGCTCAGTGGGTTAACCAGGATTTTACGTTGCTGTGACTGTGGTGTAGGCCGGCAGCTGTAGCTCAGATTGGACCCCAAACCTGGGAACTCCCTTATGCTGTGGGTGCAGCACTAAAAAGACCAAAGGAAAAAAAAAAGGAAACCACCTGATAACATGGTTTCCTAGTAAGTCCACTACCCACTTCCCAAACTTTCCTATGTCCCACTTATTTGCAGGATAACAACCGCTCTGCCTCCCTTGTGGGTTGCAAGGATTGAGTGCGTAATTGTGAAAGCTCCCTGTCAGCATTTAAGGTTGTGCTTTTGCTCTTGAGGTCCATCCTTCAAGAGGTTATCCCTTGGGGTCATCTCCTCCACATTACCAGGGGTTCTTACTGGGATGAAATGTATTTCTGGGGGGGAGGTTTCAGTACTGATAAAGTGCAATTGTGTTTTGTGTTAAGGAGAGTAATGGGCCGACAGACAGTTACGCAGCTATTTCACAAGTGGATCGATTGCAGTCAGAGCCTGAAAGTATCCGTAAATGGAGAGAAGAGCAGACGGAACGCTTGGAAGCCCTTGGTAAGGCATCCCTTTCTATTTTTTATTTTTGTTTTTATTTTTACATTATAGCTGGTTTACAGTTTTCTGTCAACTGTACAGCATGGTGACCCAGTTACGCATACATATATAGATTCATCACAAGTGATTAGACATAGTTCCTGGTGCTATACAGCAGGGTCTCCTTGCTTTTCCATCCCAGAGGCAATAGTCTACAACTATTAACCCCTAACCTCCCTACCATCCCACTCCCTCCCCCACCCTCTTGGCAACCACAAGTCTGTTCTCCAAGTCCGTGATTTTCTTTTCTGTAGAAAGGTTCATTTGTGCAATATATTAGATTCCAGTTAAAAGTGATATCTTACGCTATTTGTCTTTCTCTTTCTGACTTCACTCAGTATGAGGGTCTCTAATTCCATCCATGTTGCTGCAAATGGCATTATTTTATTCTTTTTTATGGCTGAGTATTATTCCATAGTGTATATATACCACACCTTCCTAATCCAATCATCTGTCGATGGACATTTGGGTTGTTTCCCTGTCTTGGCTATTGTGAACAGTGCTGCAGTGAACATGCGTGTGCAAGTGTCTTTTTCAAGGAAATTTTTGTCCGGGTATATGCCCGAGAGTGGGATTGCTGGGTCATATGGTAGTTCTATGTATAGTTTTCTAAGGTACCT
>PVHT021183634.1:36617388-36632494 GCA_004024745.2 Catagonus wagneri | reverse complement strand
ATTTTTCTTTTCATTGTCATTACTCTAACAGGTGGATCTGAGAAGATGTTGCTGTCATTTCTGTTGGAGATTGTTTGGCCTATGTTTTCCTCTAAGAGTTTTATAGTCTCTGGTCTTACATCTAGGTCTTTAATCCATTTTGAGTTTATTTTTGTATATGGTGTTAGGAAGTGTTCTAATTTCATTTTTTTACATGTGGCTGTCCAGTTTTCCCAGCACCACTTATTGAAGAGGCTGTCTTTTCTCCATTGTACATTCTTGCCTCCTTTGTCATAGATTAATTGACTATAGGTGTGTGGGTTTAATCCTGGGCTTTGTATCCTGTTCCACTGATCTGTACTTCTGTCTTTGTGCCAATACCATATGGTTTTGATGACTGTAGGTTTGTAATATAGTCTGAAGTCAGGGAGCCTGATTCCTCGAGCTCCATTTTTCTTTTTCAGGATGTCTTTGACTATTCTGGGTCTTTTGTGTTTCCAGACAAACTTTAAAATATTTTGTTCTAGTTCTGTGAAAAATGTCCTCCGTACTTTGATAGGGAATGCACTGAATCTGTAGATTGCCTTGGGTAGCATAGTCTTTTTGATAAAATTGACTCTTACAGTGCAAGAGCATGGTTTCTGTTTCCATCTGTTCATGTCATCCTTGATTTCTTTCATCTTATAGTTTTCAGAGTACAGGTCTTTTGTCTCTTTAGGTAGGTTTATTCCTAAGTATTTGATTCTTTTTGATATGATGGTAAACGGGATTGCCTCCCTAATTTCTCTTTCTGATCTTTCATTGTTAGTATATAGAAATGCAGTTGATTTCTGTGTATTAATTTTGTATCCTTCGACTTCGCCAAATTCATTGATGAGCTCTAACAGTTTTCTGGTAGAGTCTTTAGGGTTCTCTAAAGTATAGTATAGTACAGTACAGTACAGTATAGTATAGTATAGTATCATGTCATTTGCAAATAATGATACTTCTTCTTTTCCAATTTGGATTCCTTTTATTTCTTTTTCTTCTCTGATTGCTGTGGCTAGGGACTTCCAGAACCATGTTGAATAGTAGTGGCGAGAGTGGACATCCTGTTTTTTCCTGATCTCAGCAGGAATTCTTTCAGCTTTTCACCACTGAGAATGATGTTAGCTCTGGGTTTGTCATATATGACCTTTACCATGTTGAGGTAGGTTCCCCCTATGCCCACTTTCTGGAGGGTTTTTATCAGAAGTGGGTTTTGATTTTGTCAAAGGTTTTCTCTGCATCTATTGAGAGGATCATATGGTTTTTATTCTTCAGTTTGTTAACGTGGTATATCTCACAGACTGATTTGCGGATATTGAAGAATCCTTGCATCCCTGGGATAAATCCCACTTGCATCCCTGGGATAAATCCCACTTGACCGTGATTTACAGTCCTTTGAATGTATTGTTGGATTTGGTTTGCTAGTATTTTGTTGAGGATTTTTGCATCTATGTTCATCAGTGAGATTGGCCTGTGATTTTCTTTTATTGTGGTATCTGATTTTGGTATCAGGGTGATGCTTGCCTCATAGAATGAGTTTGGGAGTGTCCCTTCCTCTGCAATTTTTTGGAAGAGTTTCAGAAGGGTAGGTGTTAGCTCTTCTCTAAATGTTTGATAGAATTCACCTGTGAAGCCATCTTGTCCTGGACTTTTGTTTATGGGAAGTTTTTTAATCACAGTTTCAATTTCAGAACTTGTGATTGGTCTGTTCATCTTTTCTATTTCATCTTGGTTTAGTCTTGGAAGATTGTGCTTTTCTAAGAATCTCTCCATTTCTTCTAGGTTTTCTATTTTATTGATGTATAGTTGCATAGAGTAGTATCTTATGATCCTTTGTATTTCTGTGATGTCTGATATTACTTCTCCTTTTTAATTTCTAATTTTGATTTGTGTCCTTTTTTTTTTCCTGATAGGTCTGGCAATTTTGTTGATCTTTTCAAAGAACCAGCTTTTAGTTTCATTGATCTTTAATATGGTTTTCTTCGTTTGTTTCCTTGATTTCTGCTCTGATCTTTATGATTTCTTTCCTTCTACTAACTTTAGGTCTAGTTTGTTCTTCACTCTCTAGCTGCTTTAAATGTGAAGTGAAGTTGATTATTTGAGCTTTTTCTCGTTTCCTGAGGTAGGCTTGTATTGCTATAAACTTTCCTCTTATAACTGCTTTTGCTGCATCCCAGAGGTTTTGGAGTGTCATATCTTTGTTGTCATTTGCTTCTAGGTATTTTTAAATTTCCTCTTTGATTCTTTTCAGTGATCCATTGGTTGTTTAGTAGCATGTTGTTTAGTCTCCATGTGTTTGTGTTTTTACCTGTTTTTTTCTTGTTGTTGATTTCCAATCATATACCATTGTGGTCAGAAAAGATGCTTGATATGATTTCAATTTTCTTAAAGTTACTGAGGCTTGATTTGTAGCCCAGGATGTGATCAATCTTAGAGACTGTTGCGTGTGCACTTGAGAAGAATGTGTATTCTGTTGGTTTTGAATGGAATGTCCTATAAATATCTATTAAGTCCATCTGCTCTAATGCTTCATTCATGGCCTGTGTTTCCTTATTGATTTTCTGTCTGGATGATCTATCCATTGCTGTAAGTGGGGTGTTAAAGTCCCCCACTATGATTGTGTTACTACTGATTTCTCCTTTTAAGGTTATTAGCAGTTGCTTATATATTGTGGTGATCCTATGTTGGGTGCATAGATATTTAAAATTGTTATATCTTCTTGGACTGATCCTTTGATCATTATGTAGTGCCCTTCCTTGTCTCTTAAAATGTTCTTCATTTCAAGGTCTATTTTGTCTGATATGAGTATTGCTACTCCAGCTTTCTTTTGATTTCTGTTTGCATGGAATATTTTCTTCTGTCCTCTCACTTTCAATTTGTATGTGTCCCTAGAAGTGAAGTGGGTCTCTTGAAGGCAGCATGTATATGGGTCTTGTTTTTGTATCCATTCAGCTAGTCTGTCTTTTGGTTGGGGCATTCAGTCCATTGACATTTAAGGTAATTATTGATATGTATGTTCTTATTGCCATTTTATTAACTGTTTTGGATTTCTGTTGCTCTTTTTTCTTCCTTTCTTGTTGTCTCCTCTTGTGATTTGATGACTATCTTTAATGTTGTATTTAAGTTGATTTTTCTTATTTGTGTATCAGTTGTGGATCTTTGATCTTTAGTCATCCTGAAGTTCCGATACACGGCATGTGGAGGTTCCCAGGCTAGGGGGTACGTCACAGCCACAGCAATGCGGGATCCGAGTTGCGTCTACAGCCTACACCACAGCTCACAGTAACGCCGGATCGTTAACCCACTGAGCAAGGCCAGGGATCAAACCCGCAATTCTCATGGTTCCTAGTTGGATTCGTTTCCACTGAGCCACGACGGGAACTCCAAATTGTTGGTTTCTTAATTGCAAGTGCGTCTCCAGAGTCTTGCATTTGTTCTCTCTTCTCACATTTTCTGATTTTGTTATCACAATTGTGCATGGATGATTTAGTATCTTTACTGTATATATGCCTTTACTGGTAAACCTTGTCATTTGTGTTGTCTTTGTTTCTGGTTGTAGCCTTTTCTTTTCTGCCTAGAGAAGTTCCTTTAGTATTTGTTGTAAAGCTGGTTTAATGTTGCAGAATTCTCTTAGTTTTTGCTTATCTGTAAAGGTTTTGATTTTTCATTTAAATATGAATGAGAGCCTTGCTGGGTAAAGTAATCTTGGGTGGAAGTTTTTTCTTTTCATCTAGGTTACTATATCATGCCACTCCCTTCTGGCCTGCAGAGTTTCAGCTGAGAAATCTGCTGATGACCTTATTGGGGTTCCCTTGTATGTTATTTGTTTCTTTTCCCTAGCTGCTTTCGATATTTTCTTTTTGTCTTTAATTTTGGTCATTTTGATTAATATGTGTCTCGGGGTGTTCCTCCTTGGGTTTATTTTATATGGTACTCATTGCACTTCCTGGATTTGACTGAGTGGTTCTTTTCCCATGTTAGGGAAGTTTTTGGCTATTACCTCTTAGAATATTTTTTCTGTCCCCTTTTTTCTCTCTTCTCCCTCTGGCACTCCCTATAATATGGATATTGTTGCGTTTAATGTTATCCCAGAGTTCTCTGAGTCTCATTTCCTTTTCAATCTTTTATCTCTTTTCTGTTCCACATTAGTGATTTCTAATAATCTCCACCTTGCTTATTCGTTCTTCTGTTTCCTATATTCTACTGTCAGCTGCTTCTAGTGAAATTTTTATTTCAGTTATTGTATTTTGCATCTCTTCTTGATTTTTACATCTTAGTATTTCTTTGCTCATTGTTTCCTGTAAATTATCCGTCTTTGCCTCCAGTTTATTTCCAATGTCTTGCATAATCTTCAGCATCAACAGTCTAAAGTCTTTTTCTGGGAGGCTGATAATCTCCTCCTCACTGAGCTGTTTTTCTCTTTGTCCCTTATCTGAGTTATAGTTTTCTGTCTTTTCATTTTTATAGGTTTTTGGTGTAGTGACCTTTTTTGCAGACAATAGAGTTGTAGCCTCTCTTACTTCTGGTGTCTGCCTCTCGTGGGGCTTGCTGTAGGCTTCCTGATGGGAGGGACTGGCGCCTGCCCTCTGGTAGGTGGGGCTGATTCCTATCCCTCTGGTGGGTTGGGCTTTGTCTCTGGGTGAGATTAGAGGGCTGTGTGCCTGCGGGGTCTTTAGGCTGCCTGTTTACTGATGGGTGAGGCTGTGATCCCACTTGGATAATTGTTTGGCCTGGGGCTTCTCAGCACTGATGGGAGGGGCCAGATTTTCCCAAAAATGGCTACCTCCAGAGAAATGCAGGCTGTTCCCGAGAGCTTTGCCTCTAGTGCCCTTCCCCCACAACAGGCCACAGTCACCCCTGTTTTCTAGAATGTCCTCCAAGAATTGCAGTCAGGTTCCACTCAGATTCCTATGGAGACTTTGCTTTGCCACGGGACCCAGTGCATGTGAAAGTCTGTGTGCGCCTTTCAAGAATAGGGTCTCCATTTCCCTCAGTCCCGTGGAGCTCCTATACACAAGCCCCACTGGCCTTCAATGCCAGATGCTCTGGGGGCTCTTTTTCCCAGTGCCAGATCCCCAGGCATGGGGATTGGACGTGGTGCTAGGAACTCTCAGTCCTGTAGGTGAGTCTCTGTGATAAAAGTTACTTTCCAGTCTGTGGGGTTCCCAGCCAAGAGGTATGAGATTGCTTATCACATAATCACCCCTCCTACCTCTTGATGTGGTCTCCTCTTTGTCTTCTGAGTAGAATATCTTTTTGAAAGTTTCCAGTCCATTTGGTTGAAGGTGGGCTTGGCATTTGGTTGTAATTTTGTTGTTTTTATGAGAGAAGTTGAGCTCCAGTCCTTCTATTCCTCCATCTTAATCCTTGGTGTGCTATTTTAATTTTTTATTTATTTTTTAATTTTTCATTTTTCCATTATAGCTGGTTTACATATTTCCGACTGCACAGCATGGTGACTCAGTTACACATACATGTATGGATTTGTCACAAGAGATTAGACGGAGTTCCCGGTGCTATACAGCAGGGTCTCCTTGCTTTTCCATCCCAGAGGCAATAGTCTACAACTATTAACCCCTGTCCCCCCTCTAACATCCCACTCCCTCCCCCACCCTCTTGGCAAGCACAAGTCTGTTCTCCAAGTCTGTGATTGTCTTTTCTGTAGAAAGGTTCATTTGTGCAGTATATTAGATTCCAGATATAAGTGATATCATATGGTATTTCTTTGTCTTTCTGACTTACTTCACTCAGTGTGAGGGTCTCTAATTCCATCCATGTTGCTGCAAATGACATTATTTTATTCTTTTTTTGGCTGAGTAGTATTCCATAGTGTATATATACCACACCTTCCTAATCCAATCATCTGTCCATGGACATTTGGGTTGTTGCCATGTCTTGGCTATTGTGAACAGTGCTGCAGTGAACATGCGTGTGCAAGTGTCTCTTTCAAGGAAATTTTTGTCCGGGTATATGCCCAAGAGTGGGATTGCTGGGTCATATGGTAGTTCTAGGTATAGTTTTCTAAGGTACCTCCATACTGTTTTCCCTAATGGTTGTACCAGCTTACATTCCCACCAACAGTGCAGGAGGGTTCCCTATTCACCACACCCGCTCCAGTATTAGTTGTTTGTGGACTTATTAATGATGGCCATTCTGACTGGTGTAGGTGGTACCTCAGTGGTTTTGATTTGCTAATAATCACTGATGTTGAGCTTTTTTTCATGTGCTTGTTGGCTTGTTGGCCATCTGCATATCTTCTTTGGAGAAATGTCTTTTCAGGTCTTTTGCCCATTTTTCAGTTGGGTTGTAGGCTTTTTTGCTGATGAGTTGTATAAATTGTGTATTTTAGAGATTAAGCCCTTGTCAGTTGCATCATTTGACACTATTTTCTCCCATTCTGTAAGTTGTCTTTTAGTTTTCTTTTTGGTTTCCTTTGCTGTGCAAAAGCGTATCAGCTTCATTAGGTCTCACTGGTTTATCTTTGCTTTTATTTCTGTTGCTTTGGGAGACTGACCTGAGAAAACGTTTGTAAGGTTGATGTCAGAAAATGTTTTGCCTATGTTCTCTTCCAGGAGTTTAATGGTGTCTTAAGTCTTTAAGCCATTTAGAGTTTATTTTTGTGCATGGTGTGAGAGTGTGTTTTAGTTTCATTGATTTGCATGCAGCTGTCCAGGTTTCCCAGCAATGCTTACTGAACAGACTGCCTTTTTCCCATTTTATGTTCTTGCCTCCTTTGTCAAAGATTAATTGACTGTAGGTGTCTGGGTTTATTTCTGGGTTCTCTGTTCTGTTCCATTGGTCCGTATGTCTGTTTTGGTACCAGTACCAAACTGTCTTCATTACTGTGGCCCTGTAATATTGCCTGAAGTCTGGGAGAGTTATGCCTCCTGCTTGGTTTTTGTTCCTCAGGATTGCTTTGGCAATTCTGGGTATTTTGTTGTTCCATAAATTTTTGGATTGTTTGTTCTAGTTCTGTGAAGAATGTCATGGGTAATTTGATAGGGATTGCACTGAATCCATAGATTGCTTTGGGTAGTATGGCCATTTTTACAGTATTTATTTTTCCATCCCGTGAGCATGTAAATTTCCATTTCTTTGTATCCTCTTTGATCTCCTTGATTAATGTTTTGTAGTTCTCCGCATATAAGTCTTTCACCTCCTTGGTCAGGTTTACTCCCAGTTATTTGATTTTTTGAGGTGCTATTTTAAAAGGTACAGTATTTTGATATTCTTTTTCTAATATTTCATTGTTAGTATACAAAAATGCGATTGATTTCTGAAAGCTAACATTATATCCTGCTACTTTGCTGGATTTGTTGATCAGTTCAAGTAATTTTGGGGTTGAGTCCTTGGGGTTTTCTATATATAGTATCATGTCATCTGCATACAGTGACAGTTTTACCTCTTCTCTTCCTATTTGGATGCCTTTTATTTCTTTTGTTTGTCTGATTGCTGCAGCTAGGATTTCCAATACTATGTTGAATAACAGTGGTGAGAGTGGGCATCTTTGTCCTGTTGCAGATTTTAGTGGGAAGGCTTTCAGCTTTTCTCCATTGAGTATGGCTTTTATTATGTTAAGGAATGTTCCCTCTGTACCCACTTTGGTAAGAGTTTTGATCATGAATGGATGTTGGACTTTGTCGAGTGCTTTTTCTGCATCTGTTGAGATGATCATGTAGTTGTTCACTTTTCTTTTGTTAATGTGGTGTATGATGTTAATTGATTTGCATAGATTGAACCATCCTTGTGCACCTGGGATAAATCCCACCTGGTCGTGGTGTATGATCTTTTTTTTATATGTTATTGGATTCGGTTGGCTAGAATTTTTTTTGAGAATTTTTCCATCTATATTCATCAAAGATATTGGCCTGTAGTTTTCTTTTTTCATGGTGTCTGTCTGGTTTTGGAATTAAGGTGATGTTGGCATCATAGAATGTCTTTGGGAATGTTCCTTCTTCAGCCATTTGGAAAAGTTTAAGGAGGATGGGTATGAATTCCTCTTTGTACGTTTGGTGGAATTCACCTGTGAAGCCATCTGGTCCTGGACTTTTGTTTGTAGTGAGTGTTTTTATGAGATACTCAGTTTCATTTCTAGTGATCTTTCTGTTCAGTTGATCTGTTTCTTCTTGATTCAGTTTTGGCAGGATGTAAGTCTCTAGAAAGTTGTCTATTTCTTCTAGGTTGTCAAATTTGTTGGTGTACAATTGTCCATAGTATTCTCTCATGGTTTTTTGTATTTCTGTAATATCTGCTGTGACTTTTCTTTTTTCATTTCATATTTTGTTTATTTGGGTTTTTTCTCTCCTCTCTTGGTGAGTCTAGCCAGAGAGGTTTGTCAATTTTGTTTACCTTTTCAAAGAACTAGCTCTTGGTTTTATTTTGTTTTTTCTATTGTTTTCTGAATCTCTATTTTATTGATTTCCTCTCTGATCCTTATGATTTCCTTCCTTCTGCTGACTTTAGGGTTTTTTTGTTCTTCTTTTTCTAATTCTTTTAGGTGATGGGTTAAGTTGTCAATTTGATATTTTTCTTCTTTTTTTGAGGAAGGCCTATATTACTATGAACTTCCCTCTGAGCACTGCTTTTGCAGCATCCCATAGATTTGGAGTGGTTGTGTCTTATCATTTGTCTCAAGGTACTTTTTAATTTCCTTCTTGATTTCCTCATTGACCCATTCGTTTTTTAGTAGCATGTTGTTTAGTCTCCATGTAGTGTGTTTTTTCTCGTTTCCTTTCCTGTGGTTGATTTCTAGTTTCATGCCTTTGTGGTCAGAGAAGATACTTGAAATAATTTCTATACTTTTAAATTTGTTGAGGTTAGCTTTGTGACCCAGTATGTGATCTGTCCTTGAGAATGTTCCATGTGCACTTGAGAAGAATGTATATTCTCATTTTTTTGGATGTAATGTCCTGGAAATGTCAGTAAGGTCTAACTTTTCTGTTGTGTCATTTAGGATCTCTTTTGCCTTACTGATTTTCTGCCCAGAGGATCTGTCCATTGATGTGAGTGGAGTGTTAAAGTCTCCTACTACTATTGTATTGCCATCTATTTCTCCTTTTATGTCTGATAGTACTTGTTGTAGGTACTTGGGTGCTCCTATACTAGGGGCATATATATTGACACTTGTAATATCCTTTTCTTGAATGGATCCTTTAACCATTAAATAGTGTCCTTCTTTGTCTTTCTTTATGGCTTTCATCTTAAGGTCTGTTTTGTCTGATATGAGTATTGCAACTCCTGCTTTCCTGTCTTGTCCATTGGCATGAAATAATCTTTTTCCATCCCCTCACTTTCAGCCTATGTCCTTTGCCCTAAGGTGAGTCTCTTGTAGGCAGTATATTGTAGGTTTTTCCTTTTTATCCAGTCTGCCACTCTGTGTCTTTTGATTGGAGCATTCAGACCATTGACATTTAAGGTGATTATTGAAAGATATGTATTTATTGTCATTTTAGACCTTGTTTTCCAGTTGATTCTATGTTTCTCTTCTTTTTCTTTTTTTGGTTGGATGGTTTCCATTTATTTTATGCCTGAGTGCTTTTCTTTCCAGTGTTTGTAGATGTGGTGTTCCATTTTGATTTGTGGTTACCCTGTTTTTTAAGTATGTTAACACCTTCTTATATCTGCTTGCTGCAGCCCGATATCCATATAGGCTTAAACACATCATTGAAAAGGAAAAAATTTTTTTAAGTTAAAAAAGAGAATGTGTATTTTATTTTCCCTCCCTATAATGTATGATTTTGTTGTCATTTTTTTAATTTTTTTTTTTTTTAGCATCTTCATGTTTAGATCTGTATACTGGCTTATTTGAAAGATTGCTTTCCATTTACGATTTCCTCCATTCTATTTCTTTTTACTTTTTTTTTTTGTAGGAACCCTTTCAGCATTTGTTTTTGAAAGGGTTTAGTTTTGCTGTACTCTCTAAGCTTTTGTTTGTTGGAGAAATTCTTTATTTCCCCTTCTATTTTAAATGATATTCTTGCTGGGTAGAGTATTCTTGGTTGCAGATTCTTTCCTTTCAGCACTTTTTAAGTATATCTTGCCACTCCCTTCTGGCCTGTAGTGTTTCTGTAGAGAAATCAGCTGACAGCCTCGTGGGGGATCCCTTATACTTAATGCTTTGCTTTTCTCTTGCTGTCTTTAGGATCCTGTCTTTATCTTTAATTCTTGCCATTTTTAATATAATATGTGGGTTGGTGTGGGTCTCTCTGGGTTCAGCTTGTTTGGGGCCCTCTGTGTTTCCTGTATCTTGATGTTAGATTCCTTCAGATTTGGAAAGTTTTCAGACAAAATTTCTTCAAATATATTTTCAGTCCCCCTTTTTTTTCTTCTCCTTCTGGAATTCCTATTATGCGTAAATTGGGCTGCTTTATATTATCCCATAGATCTCTTATATTGCTTTCATGTTTTTTCATTTGGTTTTCTGTCTTCTGTCCTAACTGGGTGATTCCATTATTCTATCTTCCGCGTCACTGATTTGTTCTTCTGCATTATTAAAACTGTTCTTTATTGCCTTTAGCTCAGGTTGCATCTTTGCAAATGAGTTTTCTAGCTTTTCTTGGCTCCTCCTTATATTTTCTAGTTCCTTTCTAAGGGAATCTGCATTGCTGTTTGCATCCTCTCAATTCCTGAATATCCAGCCTTAATTCCTCACGTATTTTCACTACCTCCCTTCTGAACTCCATTTCTGTCAGACTGCAGAGGTCTGTTTCATTGTTGGCTGCTTTAGGTGACTTGTCCTGTTCTTTTAACTGGGAATGGTTTCTGAGCTTCTTCATCTTGCTCGTGGTTTTCTTTTTCTGTGAGTTTGAGGAAGCCATACTGTAGTCTTGTAAGGCTACTTCTAGGCAAGAGCACCCCTTTGTATTTTTTTGCCAGGGGTACTATTTATTTTTGGTGTGGGAGTTTGAATATTTGGTGTCTCTTTCTTTGGTGTGGGCAGGCTGTTATCTCCCTGGTGCTCCGTGTGTTTTCGGGGAGAAAGAAGCAATGGAAAGGGCCAGCAGTTGGTGCCTGGTCTCTGGGCTCTCAATAGCAGCAAGGACCTGCAGGAAGGTGGCACTGGCTACTCCTAGTTGCAGGGCCCTGGGAAGTGGTAATGAGCTCTAGGCAGACCTAACAGGTGTCCAGAGAAATTGGCAGTAGCAGCAGCAGGATATGTGAGTTCCCAGGGGAGTGAGAGCCATAATGGCTAGAGTTCGTTTGCGAAGCCCTCCTCTGAGGTGATTGGAACCACAGGTGGTACCTGTTCAGGTCCTCCTAGTGGCAGCGGGCCATGATTGTCTCTAGAGGCAGTGATGACTGTGGTGGTTTGGCCCCTCCACCCGTAGACCATGTATGAAGCAGCCCATCTCACTTAGCCCACATAGGAGGTGCTGTACAGGTTGTTCCTAGTTGCAGGGTCCTGGGAAGTGATAGAGATCAGGCATATGGGTACTGCCCAGAGCACTTAGCAGTGGGAGCAGCAGGGTTGGTGTGTTCCCAGGAGTGCAAGAGCACCCACAGGTGGTATTCAGTCCCAATGCCTTCCCTGTAGTGCCCTTGAGGTGACCGGGGCTGCAGGTGGTGCCTATTCACGGACCCCGAGGGGTAACATGTCATTCCCATCTCTGGAGCCAGAGATAACTGTTGTGGTTTGCCTCTGCCTCCTGTAGCCCATGCAGGAAGTACCTTGTCCTGCTTATCCCCTAAAGGATGTGCTGCACTAGGAGCTCTTAGTTACAGGTTCCTGGGAAGGGAGAAGCCTCTGGGCACTACCCAGAATATTTGTTAATGGCGGGTGTGCTCCGAGGGGAGCAAGAGCGACAGCAGGTCGTGTCGTAATGTCCTTCTCTGTAGTGCACGCTGAGGTGGTTGGGGCTGCAAGTAATTTTTGTTCAGGTGTCTCCTGTGGCGGTGGGCCACGCCCTCCTCTGGAGTCAGGGATGACCGTGGTGGTTTGCTCCTGCCCCCTGTGGCCACCAGGAAGTACCCTGTCCCACTTAGACCACAAAGGAGATGCCTCACCAGCTGCAGCTAGTTGTATGGACTTGCGAGGGGACAGCAAACAAGTGTCTGGGCACTGCCCCGAGGGTTTGACAGTGGCAGCTGCAGGGTGGGTGCGTTCCCAGGGTAGTGATAGCAAAAGTCTCTGGTGCTTGGCGATGCCTGTGTCCCACTTAGCCCCCTGATGTCCTTAGCCCATGCTAGAGGTGCCTGGTCACCGGTAGCCTGCACAAGAAGTGCTCTATCTCTGGTATAGGAGTAAAAATCTTATGGATGGTTGCTCCAGAGATGCAGGACCACTGTGGACAAGTAAGTGGCCTCAATGTTGGGGGCAGTCTGTGCCTCAGGAAGGCTAGTCCACCACGGTCAAGCAAGCTGCTTCCTGTCGTGGGTGAATTGTGCCCAGAGACGCCTGAGCCACAGCAGCCTAGCAAGGGGCTTCTGGTCACGCAGCCCAGGCAGGGTGTGTCCAGAAGACACTGGGGCAGCAGCGATCTAGCAGGCAGCCTCAGCTACCCAGGTTACCGAGGTTTGCTCTTGGGTCTCCCTGCCCTTTGCAAGGTCCTCTCCAGTGGCTGCTGGAGTTTTGCGCTTAATCCGACCAGTGGGGGATACTTGAGTCCCCCCACCCCCCACCAGCTAGTCTCAGGCTGCTGGAGGCCTGAGCCCCATCCGCCCCGCCCTCCGCGCTGGTTCAAGGCACTTCCTATGGCGGTCAGCCCCTCCTCCTCCTCCCCAACAATGGAGCCTTGCCTCTCCTGCGGGTCCAGACCTCTCCGGTTCTCTCTGTCCTGGTGTTCCACTCCCCAGCCCGTAGACTATCGTTCTCCCACCCGTAGCGCACTGCTTTCTAGCCCCCTAGTCTCTTTCCACCCCGCTAACCCCAGCCCTCTCCCTGGGACTAACCTCCGGAGCCTAAGTCTCAGCTCCCAGCCCCCGCCCAAGCGCCTCAGGCTGTGGTGTCTGTGCTGGTGTTCAGTTGATCTGTGTGTGAGGCTCTAACTCCGCGTTGCCACTCTCAGTCCAGCTGCTGTGTTTTTCTCAGGCTTTGAGGTCCCTCTAGCTTGGCTGATGTTTCATCGGTTAGGTGACTTCCCCCGGTGTGGGTTCCTTTTCTCCTTCACAGCTCCTTCCCTGGAGTGCTGGTGCTGTCCTGTTTCCTTTTCCTTTTTTTTTTTTTTCTGTCCTACCCAGTTATGTCAAGAGTTTCTTGCAGTTTTTGGAGGTTTAAGTTCTGTCAGCATTCAGTTGATATTTTGTCCAAGTTGTTTTACATTTAGATGTGTTTTTTTGATGTGTTTGTGGGAGAGGGTGAGCAGGACCTCTTACTCCTCCACCATCTTGCCGCAACCCCCTAGGGGTGCTATTTTTTTTTTTGTCTTTTTGCCTTATCTAGAGCCACACCCACAGCATATGGAGGCTCCCAGGATAGGGGTCTAACAGGAGCTATAGCTGCCGGCCTCCACCACAGCCACAGCAACGCGGGATCCGAGCCGCGTCCGCAACCTTCACCACAGCTCACAGCAACGCCGGATCCTTAACCCACTGAGCAAGGCCAGGGATCGAACCCGCAACCTCATGGTTCTTAGTCGGATTCGTTAACCACTGAGCCACGACGGGAACTCCTGGGGGTGCTATTTTAAAAGGTACAGTATTTTGGTATTCTTTTTCTAATATATCATTGTTAGTATACAGAAATGCGATTGCTTTCTGAAGGTTAATCTTATATCCTGCTACTTTGCTGAATTTGTTGATCGGTTCAAGTAATTTTGGGGTTTTCTGTATATAGTATCATGTCATCTGCATACAGTGACAGTTTTACCTCTTCTTTTCCTTTTTGGATGCCTTTTATTTCTTTTGTCTGTCTGATTGCTGTAGCTAGGATTTCCAATACTATGTTGAATAACAGTAGTGAGAGTGGGCATCCTTGTCTTGTTGCAGATTTTAGTGGGAAGACTTTCAGCTTTTCTCCATTGAGTATTATATTTGCTGTGGGATTGTTGTAAATGGCTTCTTTTATGTTAAGGTATGTTCCTTCTGTACCTGCTTTGGTAAGAGTTTTGATCATGAATGGATGTTGAGGAATCCCTTTCTGTCTTGGGGTGTCTGTTTTCAGTGGAGTAGTTGACCTTGACTCTTCTTTGATCTGTTTTTAACCTGAATTAGCTATAATGTCCTTGTCCAGTTTTGGGGAAGATAACTTTCTCATTGTGAAGATCACAGGCCACTCAGATGGATGCTTGATCACAGGCCACTGTATGGAGATTGAGGCAGCCCAGAGAGCTACAGTGCATCCTCTCCTCTCAGGAAGGGCAGAGTGGTGCTGCGGAAAGAGCCTGGGAGACTTGGAATAAATGACTAGGGTACCAGGCCTGGCCCTAACTCTTAGCAGCTGTGGGCACTTGGTTGCTCAAACCAAGTGTGTTTCTTCATCAGTGAAGTAAGATCAATGTTATGCCAAGGGGAGTCTGAGATGGTATTTATGAGAGTGCTTTGTAAACTTAAAGCTATTATATCCACGTGAGGGACTTCACAGCCCTATTTACCATTTGAAGGCTGAGTTTAAGGTAATACTTAAGAGGAAAATGTGAGTAATGACAGGAAACATGTACAATTGGGTTTTCTTACCCTGATATCCTTGTAAGGTGTTTACATTTTTATGAGTCAGAGTGAGGATCATAGGAAGAGTAAGTTTTTGAATCACATAGCTAGAGGTTGGTAGAGTCAGAATTTCAGCTTAAGATTGTCCTGCATCAGAATCCACACCCATCCCTTTGGCCGCATTGCCTTTAGCCTACACTATCTCTAGGGTCCTAGAGATGGTTCTGTTTGTTCTGAGCCTGAGATCAGTGCCAGCCAGCCTGGCCTTTCATGAAGAGCCTTTTCCAGGGAGCGTTATCTCTTAGTCAAGATCAGAAATGGGAGTTCCCGTTGTGGCGCAGTGGTTAACGAATCCGACTAGGAACCATGAGGTTGCGGGTTCGATCCCTGGCCTTGCTCAGTGGGTTAAAGATCCGGCGTTGCCGTGAGCTGTGGTGTAGGTCACAGACGCGGCTCGGATCCTGCGTTGCTGTGGCTGCGGCGTAGGCCAGTGGCTACAGCTCCGATTAGACCCCTA
>PVHT021183634.1:36596093-36616388 GCA_004024745.2 Catagonus wagneri | reverse complement strand
CATGAGGTTGCGGGTTCGATCCCTGGCCTTGCTCAGTGGGTTAAAGATCCGGCGTTGCCGTGAGCTGTGGTGTAGGTCACAGACGCGGCTCGGATCCTGCGTTGCTGTGGCTGCGGCGTAGGCCAGTGGCTACAGCTCCGATTAGACCCCTAGCCTGGGAACCTCCACATGCCGCAGGTGCGGCCCTAAAATGACAAAAGGCAAAAAAAAAAAAAGATCAGAAATGACTTGGTATCTGTACTTGAGGGCTGGAAAGATGTGGGGGATGTTATCCACAGGATGTTGGTTTCTCGACTTTTTATTAAAATTTCAAACAGAATAGTAAGAGTAAAGCAAATGTTGTGCCCCTCCTCCAGATTCAGTGATAAATATTTTTCCATATTGGGTTACCTTTATATAAGTGAGGCATGTACTTGTGTTTGTGTATGTTTTATACATTCCTGTGCATACACCATTATATGTATTGTGAATATACATGTAATTTTTTCCTGATCCACTTTAAGATAAAGATATCACATACTTCATATTGAAATAGCTTATTGTACATCTAGAAATGCCATTCTTCTATGTAGCCACAGTGTCGGCATTATTATTCCTTCTTGTGAATCACTAAACTAGTAAAAACATGACTCAAATGGTGTAACTGACACCTAGAAATAGGAAAGACCTGACCCGGATAATATAGCCAATTGAATGTCAAATCTTTTCTCTCTCCAGCTCAATTTCTATGGCTTTCAGAACAAAAGGCATACTTAGGTTTGAACCTTTACAGCACTATCCAATAGTAGTTTCTTTGATGATGGAAATATTCTGCACCTGTGCTGTTCAGTATGGTAGCCACTAGCTACATGTGGCTAGTATGACTGAGAAATTGAATTTTAAATTTTATGTAATTTTAATCACTTTAAACAGCTCTCCGAGGCTAGTAGCCACTGTACTGGATAGCAGCTTTAGAAAGACGAAAATAGGTCTTCATGGTGCTAGCTAGCAGCCTTCATCCTTGCCTATTCTTTGAGTATCTCTTCTGAGTAGTCCTAGAGGAACACTTAGCTGGTATTAGTACTACTGGAGTATTTTTCATGTTGCAGAACCCAGCTTTATCTTTTCCCTTTCCCCAAAATGTAGCAAAATTATTTTCTCCATGGAGGGAGTAGAGCACAGTTTGGTATCTAGAACATTTGCATCTTCTTTTTCAATTTTTAATTAACCTCTTTGGGAATATTCCATGAACGGTTGTTTTCTTGGGATGCCTTCCTGAGGGAGGTCAAACATTTGGCCTCACATTCCAATAGAATCAAATTAAATTGGTCCATGAATTAGGTGTTTCTGCAGTTTCACCTTTTACACTTGTAAGAACTGGGAGAAAGTGCAAGATGCTAAAAATAGAGAAGCATGGTTGTCCATGGTTTTCAGCTCAGCTGCAGGCTGCGTTCTCCAATAATTTTCTGTGAGCAGTAATGAGGATGGCCAGAGAAGACAGCTGTCAGTGTGCCCTGTTCTCTAAGAGGATTTTTCACCCTCCCTCCCTCTTCTCAAAGAGGTTGCATTATAGCTTGGACCTTTCTTTGTCCCATAAAGCTAAGCATTTAAGAATTGTAAATTCTTACTACCAGCATCACTTGATAAGTCTGTAAAAACAAGGCGATTTCTTTTTGTCTTTTTAGGGCCACACCCACGGCATATGGAGGTTCCCAGGCTAGGGGTCTAATCGGAGCTGCAGCTGCCTGCCTACACCACAGCCACAGCAATGCCAGATGCAAGCTGCATCTGCAGCCTACACCACAGCATACCACAGCTCACTGCAAGGCTGGATCCTTAACCCACTGAGTGAGGCCAGGGATTGAACGTGTATCCTCATGGATGCTAGTCAGATTTGTTTCCACTGAGCCACAATGGGAATTCCCAAGATGATGATTTAAAGGAACTATTTTATGCACAATCTGTGCAGATGGACACAATTTCTGTTAATTTTTCAGCAATAAATTTCCATCTTTTGATCCTAATATATAATAACATTTAAAATGTGATCAATAGACAATACAGAAAGACTCTCCAATCAAAAAGTAGTTTTTCAGAAGTAATTTCACAACTCTGAAAAGGAGACCTTTATTTTAAATTTTTTTCTGTCTTGTCTACAGGGTACAATTGGCCCACAGCATCTCTCCCTGCATTGCTTCACAGTGCCTTCTATTCCACATACACCTGATGCCACGGACAGACACACATCACACTAGAGTATTCAGTGGAAAATTTGAGCAAAATATTTCTGCTTTTGAGTGATAGGTCACCTTCTGCTAAGCTAACAGAGTAAAAAGTTCTTTATTAATCTGAAACTTTAGGGTAGATTCTGGCTGCTACTAGGCTGTATCTAGAAGTGCAGACACGGATTGTTATTTTAAGAATTTTCTTGCAAATGCCTGCAACTGCCCCTATATGCTTCATTTCTTCGAGTGGTTGTTTGCTTCTGCTCTTCTCAAGGATGCTCATTAGAGGTTGGGCTCTAGCTCTGCACTGTCCAAAACTCCAGTCTGGATCACTGGTGCCCACCTGCTGGTCACATCTCGTGATTATTGCTGGGCCTGCTTCCCTTTTTTCCTTCCCTCTGGAGGCAGCATAATCAAGTACAAACGTGCACTTCAGAAGTTGACCCTGGGTTTGAATCTTGGCTCTGCTGTTTATAACCTTTGGGAAAGTTGCTCAGACTTGCTGCTGAATATGGGACTAGTTTGCCTTCTTGGGATTTCTGTAAAGATTAAATGAGGCATCTATAAAACACCTACCAGAGAGGACATCCATTTACTTATTTATTTACTTATTTATTTACCTACCTACCCACCCACCTTTTTTATGGCCATAGTCACAGCATATGGAGGTTCCCAGGCTAGGGGTCGAATCAGAGCTACAGCTACCGGCCTACACCACATATCATGGCAACACCCGATCCTTAACCCACTGAGCAAGGCCAGGGGTCAAACCCATATCCTCATGGTTCCTCGTCGGATTCATTTCCACTGTGCCACGATAGGAACTCCAGAACATCTTTAAGAATATGCTTAAAATGGAGTTCCTGTCATGACTCAGTGGTAACAAACCCAACTAGCATCCATGAGGACGAGGGTTCAATTCTGGCCTTGCTCAGTGGTTTAAGGATCCAGCATTGCTGTGAACTGTGGTGGAGGTCATAGATGTGGCTTGGATCCTGTGTTGGCTGTGGCTGTGGTGCAAGCCGGTATCTACAGCTCTGATTCAACACCTAGCCTGGGAACTTAAATATGTTGTGCATGCGGCCCTTAAAGAAAAAAGAATATGCTTAAATTGAAACATTGGGATAACTTGAAGTGTCAGCTGCGGCAATAGTATGACCTGTACTTCTTTCTTTTCTACCATTTACTAACATGTTTCTTTAGCTTAGTGTCTTAGGGAAGCCCCATATTTGGTCCCGAGAAAGTTCATGGTTCAGAAACAATCTGGCAGACCTGCTAGGTGTGCATTTTCTCTCTCTCGTCTAGGATCTTTTGGAGAGCTATTAAGAATGAACCCTTACCCTGCCGCCTGCTTCAGAGAAGTACACCTCTACCATATTTAGTGAAGAGAGTGCCACCTTGTGTTTTACAAAACCATTCACTGTCCAGGCTGGGGTGTGGAATATAGCTTATGAGATTTTATTAAAAGATTATCTGATGGAATGGATGGGCAATGGGATCCTACTGTACAGCACAGGGAAATGTGTTTGGGTCACTTTGTTGTACATGAGAACTTGACGAAACATTGTAAATCAACTTATAATAATAATAAAAGATTATTTAATAGTCCACCCTGAACTAATATTGGCAGCATTATTAAAGAATTGTCTGTAATTGCATTTTCCCCATTTGGTGCCCCCAAAGCCTTTTTTTAAATAAAAAGTCAGTACTTCTGCCTCTCTCTCCTCCCTCAAGAAAAAAAAACCCAAACTAGTTAGTGATCCACTAAAGGGTAGGTAGACCAGGATAAATCGTGGTGAAACATTTTGACTAGATAGCTGGACGTACAAACAGGGATAGAATTTTATCTTGCCTCCTGACTGTTCTCCTCTAACACACACATGCACTCGCACATAGCATAAGATTAATAAACTCCAAATAAACAGCGAAGTAAACTTCAGTTTGCATTTTGCCTCATTTGTGTTGTCTTTCCTTTCATTCCCTTTAAAGATGCCAATTCTCGGAAGCAGGAAGCAGAGTGGAAAGAAAAAGCAATAAAGGAGCTGGAAGAGTGGTATGCAAGGCAGGACGAGCAGCTACAGAAGACAAAAGCAAACAACAGGTCAGTCCGCGCCGCTTCTAGCACAGCTAGTTGGCTGAGACGGAGTCGGGTCCATTTCCAGCAGCCACTGTGGGCTTTCAGCTGCTGCCTCTAGTAGTGTGGAATGTCTTTGCAGGTTTTCTAAAAAAATACTTAAAACGTGAAGGTTGCGAGTCTTTGGGGTCTTGCGAGTAGTTCAGCCTGTTTTTTTTGACACCCCTGTTGTAATGAGTCTAGCTCTGCCACTTAGTTAATATGCACGCCCTGTAATGTTTAGTTATATGCACATCCCGAAGTGATATGGTTCCGCAGAAGGAAGAGTTATCTCACAGGTCAAGCCACAGGTAAATATGTAACCCTGGAGTGAAAGGCCGCTTTCATGACTCCGGCAGGATTTCAGTATTTGGAGGTGATTGTAGACTTGGTTGTGTCACATCCTGTAAATATAGCCCAGCCCTCTGAGGGCTGCTTCCCAAAGGGTCTACCAGCAGGGACATGTGCTTTTTCATTAGGTGGCCAAGATAATCCAACACAGTGACTTCAGCATTAAGGATTCTCTGGTTGCTTATTAGCTGTGTCTCAAAATCTTGAGTTGACTTTCTTTAAATGTTCTTTTCAGAATTTACTCACTTACCAAAGGTTAAATAGTTGCAGGAGAAAATTCGTCATTCTCGTATTACCACCAACCAGCAGCTGTGGTCTTAAATGCTTTGTGCTCGGAATCCACTGCTAGAAAAGAGGGAGCTGACCGCTTTGCCAGACAGCTTCTGTCATTGTGGGGCAGCTGTGGCAGAACAGACGGACTGTTTGTGTAGCAGCCTTCAGCCACCTGTCTCCCGTTGGCTGTCCTTATTTCTGTCATTGCCTCAGGTGCCAGGCTCAAGCCTGTGTCATGTTGGATTCCATTTGAAGGTCTGTGACAAGTACGGTGGGGGCTGTTGTCTGGTTGGGGTTGAGTTGCTATGGGTGACATTAGCTACTGGGGCCTCTGCTGAGATTGTGGTCATTTTGAAGTGCTGACAGGTCCAGGCTCCTGTGCTTATTCAAGATGATTTCCCCCAGAGGCAAGTTCAGATTTCTACAGATGGGTAGGAACTTTGTGCAAGGATCCTCCAAGGCCTCGTTTGCCCTGGTGAGTTAGCTCGGCTGTGAGTTTGCTCTGAAGAACATGGTGAAACAGGGCTGGCCCTCCATGTTCGGCGTCCCTAATGTTTTAAGCACATTGACACACGGATTCTCAGGCTTAAAAAAAATTGTAATTTTGGCTTCCCATTGCAAAAATTTTTTTCAAGCCAGTGTTGCTAACTTGTATCTATTCTGTTAAAAAAAAAAAAAAAAGAAAAAAAAGCTGTCTCTGTATATAGTCATTGGTTCTTGGAGAGAGTAGTGACACCTGGTTTTAGGAGCTCAGTCGTCAAGGTTTAGTCCCTCCAAGCGTTGAGAGTTTGGGAACCTTTCTTAGAATTGTAGACTGTTGGTTTGTATGGTTTTATAGACGAAGCTTTCAGATTCCAGAGGGGGGAAGAGACTGAAACTCGCCACTCGCTGAGAATGTAGGGCTCCTTAGAAGTAAGTCCCTTAGTTGCATCACAGGGCTGACCCTGAGTATGTAAAGCTAGTGACACAGTAGTCACTGTCAGCAGGGTTCCAGGCCACAGGGGTTGGTTTTCACACTTTATTCCCATTACTGTTCAGTGGGCTGGGCTGGGAGCCATCATAGAACGCTTGGAGGGACTTCTTTGAGTGGTCCATACCTTCCCCTGGAGATTTTGGAGTGCTGAGTGCTGCCCCTTTTCCCCTCTAACCTTAATGTTTATAGATGTAAAGTGACTCATGTGACTCATGTTTCTCATTATCTGTCCTCAGGTGAATAGTGAATAGCTTGAGAAAAGAAAACAAAGGGGCTCTCACCAGGCAGTGGCAATTTTCGAAACAGTAACATATTCCCCCTTTCATGGGTAGCTTTAGTGCTGACGTTTCACCTGTTTCAGGGCTTGTAAAAATGTGGGGAATCCTTGATTCTCAGTGGTGGCATACATTTTCCATGCCCACTCTGGGCTGTTCATGTTGGCCTCCTGAGCTCAAGGTCAGGCCCGAAGCCGTTCCTCCCCTCCCCTCTCCCAGCTTTCCCGAAGCTCCTTCCCGCCTCACCTGAGGGGTGCTGCTTTCGGGTAGGTGAAGAACAGAACAGGTGGAGGGCCCGCCTGTGTTTGTGTGCTTTGCCTTTTCTTCTGGGGCCATAGCCATATGTCGTGGCTGTGCTGTCACTGCAGAGGAGCAAAAAGCCTGACATGCAAGCTTTTGTTGTCTCAGTGATGCCTTGAACAGGAGTCAGGAATCCTTTATTCTCTCCCAGTAGAAGCAAGCACAAGTTGAGATTGATTAGATTTAGCCCTTTGTGTAAACTAAAAGGATTATAGGCTTACAAGTTGGCCTGCCTTTCCTTTCACTCCCACTCATTGTGCCCACAAACAGCTCTGTTTTCCTGCTGACTCACTTGGAGTTAAAATCAGGTTGTTCTTTTTGCTTTCTTTAAATTTCCACAAAACACCTCCTATGTATAAACCAAAATGAGAAAACAGCAGGGGTATGTGTAAGTTTAAAAATAAATTAAAATTACTAGAATTTCTCTTCAAATAAATACATGAGCTTAGGTTAATGACCAGTTATGACTGTCCTTAAAAAAACACCCCTCCCACTCCTACCCCGCAAAACGGACCTGGCAAAGGACACAGTAAGACTCCTGGAGGGAGGCTCCCTGTCACCCAGGGGGGATGAGGGGGGCCGGCTGGGCCCAGGGACTTAGCTTGGGGCCAGGGTCTAGTCCAGCGCTTGTCCCCTGTGGTGTAAACTCGACCCAGGCTTGCGCCCCTTTGCTTCTTGTCCCAGAGTTGCAGTTTTGATCCTTTCCCGTGTGAGGGGTAAGGGGGCTGAAGCTCTGCCTTCTGGGTTGTACTTGGATAAAGCAGCCGGGTCTGGAAGGGCCTGAGCGGACAGGAGCCGGGGTGAGGAGCGCTCCGGAGCCCAGACCCTCGTCTGCGGGGCTTCCCGCCACTTGCTTCCAGATGCTTTTTTCTTGTTAAGGTGAGAATTTTGAACCGACCCCGGGATACTGGACGTGGTCCCAGGCAGCCAGTGTGGGGAAGCAGTAGTTGGATAATCTGAGATCAAGCTAGCGGGCTTCGGGACCTAGCGTGCCTGGTGTCTGGCAGGACGGGTGCCCAGTGAGCTGGCGAGGCTGGCAGGGAGGGGGCGAGGCTTGCTGCGCGCGCACCAGCTGGGCAGCAGCAAGGGCCCAGTGCGGCCTTGGTTCTGAGTTCTGCCACTCCTGTTGTCACTGGCTGCCTATCAAGTTGCTTCATCTCTAGGCCTCCATTCCCTGTTACCTCATCTGTACGGTAGGGGTGAACACTAGGTTGTTGGGGTCGAGGGCTGGACACACGTCTATCAAGAGGCTCTGTCTGGAAGCTGGTGCCAAGGAAGTGCTCGCCGTTGCTGGGGCAAGGCCTGGGGATGAAGCTGGCAGCACTCACTGAGGAGAACCCCTCCTGCGGGGAAGACCAGCAGGAAGACTCCCCTGCTGGAGGGTCTGGCGCTGGAAGCCTTGCTGGGCTAGGATGGTGCCTTGGGAGCAGGTCCCCGGAGCACAGTCGTGCCTCTATTGTGGATTTGAGATGTTTCTGCTTCTCAATGTTCTCTCTTTTTTCCTGCCTGCTTGCCTGCCTTTTGGACCTCTTGCTGTCTAGGGTGGCAGATGAAGCTTTCTACAAACAACCCTTCGCTGACGTGATTGGTTATGTGTATGTTGCAAAACTAATTCCTTTTTCTTGTTTTGATTGTTTCTACTTTTCATTTAGTTAATGCTCCTTTTATGTCACAAGTTTCTTTGCTTTTAAACTTAATTTTCAGATTGGCACTATGGGGGCTGCCTAAGGGTTGATAAGCTGGGGTTCTGTTCCATTGTTTGTCTCTTAAGAACCACAACTCCCTGCAACTCTGGGTGCCATTTTCTGTTTCGGGGTTTAGGAGGGATGGAAGCTGACACCCTTCCAACACGTGGGTCACTCGCGATACTGTCTGGGAAGGCTTGGGACTGGGGAGGGCTCTGACCTCTCACTGTTGCTGTCACCACCCTGCCCCAGGCGGATGTTGGAATGTCCCCCGAGGGGGAGGCCTGGGTTAGGAGCCAGTGAGGGCAGCATTTTCTGTACTTGGTGTGCCTTTGAAGAATGTGGAGTTGGTTGCCTCTCCCTCAGGGCAGAAGAGTGAGACCAGAGGGGGCTGTGTAAGTGCTTCTCTGTGGGCTCACCACCTATCAGAAAGTGATGTTTGGTGGCCGGCTTCTGATGCCCTGTCTCCCACCCTGGCATAAAGAGACCTGCCCCTCTACTCCCAACTTTGAGGTCAAGATAGCCAGAGCTGACAATTTGGGCAACTTTGGCTTTCCCCCTCAAGAAAACTGCATCTTCTCTGGAAAAGTCTTGTGTTTAAGAATCCCTGTTACCAAAACAGCATTCCCGAATCACTTCCATTTCCTCAAAAGTAGGACTAGCTTTTGACAGAAGGGAGGCGAGGGTGGAATGGAGCGAGAGGAACTTGGCGGAAGAACAGACGCCAGGCCGAGGTCTGTAGAGCCTCTTGAGCTCTTCCTCCCAGCAGGAGACAGAGCTGGGGCCCCTGGGTGCATTTGCAGCGAGACTTGTGAAATGCTGGATTTACAGGTGGTGTTGGGTTTGCTTTTTGCACATTCTCTCTGGAGTAGAAATGGAGACTGGAAAGGTCGAGTCTGGGTTTGCTGGGCAGCAGGGTGGCCCAGCAAAGCCAGCGGCACGTCCCCAAGCGTACAGCGTGGCAGGGGCATGTCTAGCTTACTGACCATCTGCATTGAGCTCATTCTCATTTTCTGTATCTGACCTAAAGTTTCTCTCGTTTCTTTTCTTCTCTTCACCTTTAAGCACAAACATAAACCATCCTTGCTACAGCCTAGAACAGTTAAGTAAACTTTTCTCACCGCCCCTGTGTGTGCCATGAAGTCGCAGTGTTGTAGTGGCTCTGGGCTTCAGCGGTGTTTGCCACGGCCATCCCTGTGAGAGTGCCACCCCCCGTACCCACAGACCAGTCATCTCCATCGCTTTCGCTTTGCCCGTGATGCCTGTTGGAGTAGATGAAGTAGTGTGTCTTCCCTCCTCTTACCACTCTCCTTTTAGGCTGTAGCTCCTACCAGTTGGGGATGGGCTGACCTTGGTGTGAAAGAATGTTGGAGCAGCATCCTACCAAAAAGCGACTAACACAGATTGGCTCAGCCACTGGGCGCCTGCCGCTGCCAGAGTGCACCCCGAGAGGCCCACGGCACTAGGCTGGAGGGAAAATGGCAAACTTTTGGCTGAACCGGAGAATGTCCTAACAAACCCCTTCCAGAATGGCTTTTAGTCTCTAGTGCCTGCTAGCATGGGAGCTTTGTCTTGAATTCCTTTTGATCTGCCCTGTTTCTCTCCAGCCTTAGGAATAAATCTAGAGGCTATTGTGCAGAGGCTATCGGGCTTCTTAGAAGTCTCTAAATTTACTTGAAACTTAGTATTAGCCCAACAAACTACTGAAGTTCTTGGCCAGCCTGCTGCTTTGCCCTTGAAGGCAGTGAGTAGCTGGCTAAGGACTTTTCAAATTCTCTGTACCAACAGAGAGAGTGAGCCCTGAACCAAACACCTGTATTCCAACATTTTACATAGCAGTCCAGGCACCCCGTGCCTAGGAAAGCTGGCCATGCATCTGCTCCCAAGTCTTACCTGGGCCAGGGGCTGTTACTCTTTGGAAAACCAGAATGCCATTCAGTCAGGCATGAAGGGGCAGTTGCTTCCATAACAAGGCAGCCACAGGTAGCGCACAGGGCAGGGGGGATTCGACATTCAATCAACATCTTTTGTTGTTGCTTCCAGGGCAGCAGAAGAAGCCTTTGTAAATGACATTGAAGAGTCATCCCCAGGCACTGAGTGGGAACGGGTGGCCCGGCTGTGTGACTTTAACCCCAAGTCCAGCAAGCAGGCCAAAGACGTCTCCCGCATGCGTTCTGTCCTCATCTCCCTCAAGCAGGCCCCCCTGGTGCACTGAAGAGCCACCCTGTGGAAACACTAGGTCTGCAGTATCTTAATCCTACTCAGTGAAGCTCTTCACAGTAATTGGATTAATTATGTTGAGTTCTTTTGGACCAAACCTTTTGTCTTTAGAGTTGATCATTGTTTGTGATTGCATGTTTCCTTCAACTGTGTTCTCCCTGGCATTCAGAGAGGAGGGGAGGCGCCCGAGGAAGGGAGGGAGGCCTCCCAAGGGCAGCCTCAACCTCTGCTTTTGTGCATTATTCTGAGAATAAATTTCTGTTTAAAACTATGAACACCAAGCATAATTATTGACCTCAAGATGTGCTGCAGTTCGGAGTGAGGGTGGTAAGGAATTTCCTTTTCTCTAGGGGAGAGGAGGTCCAGCCCTTGGGTGCCCACACCTGTCTTGAACTAAAATAGCTTCTGTCTGTGGAAGTTTCCATTGGAAAAAGGAGTTCCCCTTGCCTAAAAGCCCTTCACTGCCTGCCAAAGACGGAGCTGTGAATGCCCTCACCATCCTAGACATTTTGGCTTTGTCCTGTATTGTAGGACCTTGGATAGTACGTTTCAGCTAGGGTTTCTCTGGGGGATAGAGGCTAGTGAGACCTTTTATTCCTTTGGATTTGGCCAGGAAGCCTGAGTCAGGATGGCCTGTGTGGCTGGCCCCTTACTCTGAATCCCCATAGCGTACTCTGGGGTCTGTGCCACCCCTAGCACTTTGCTTATTATATTTCTCTTGTCACATCCTTCCTCTAGACCTTGCTAGCCAGTACAGTAGCCACATGTGGCTATTTAAATCAGTGAAAAATCAGTTCTGGCCCTAACTTCAGTTCCTATGCTCTGGCCACATGTGGTTAGGTCACACCTGCACTGCAGAGGACAGATTATAGAACATTTGCATCATCACAAAGTTCTGGACTATGCTTATCAGGTGCATGAAGGAGACGGTATATTCTATTCAGACATCAACACACTGATTATCTGCCCTCAGAACCTATCACATTTTAGGTTACAGTTTCAGGAACCAACAGAGCTGTATTTCAGAAATCTAGTAGTTACCTGATCCTAGTTCCAAGTTGGAAACTGATGTAAACTCCTGTAACACCACACTCAGGATAGGTCTTGCCACTGCCGAAAAGGAAAGTCCACCATCTCTCCTATGGTAATTTTGTCTGTAAGGGAAAGGAAGTTTTACTTTTCTGCCTGCCTCCCCCATCCAGGCTTCTCAGTTGGGCATTCCTTGATCTGGCCCAGTTTCTGGCCTCTTTGCTTATTCCTCCCCTTCAGCTACTTTGGATTGCAATCAAGCAATCACTTGCTCTTGTTCACCAACCATTTGTTTCTTCTGGGCCTGGCTGATGCCGTTGAGAATGTCAAAATCTGGTTTAGGAACTAACTCAAAGGCAATGTCCACCATGTCTTTCCTTAATTCCTCCCCCTGAGCTCCACCACCGCCTACGTGGGACAGCTTACCTTCCAATAGTCTTGGTGGTTATCATCTGGACTGGTCTTGCCTCCCACACGGGATGGGCTTCATGAGGGTGGATGTGGCAGTTATAAGGTGTCGGTAAAGTTTATGACTTTCTCCAAATCAAGAAGTAACTGGGTAATGACAAAAGTAATGCTATATGACTTCCAAGGCTAGGTCGTAAAAGGCAATGCAGCTTTCTGCTGGTTTGCTGGAACACACAAGCTGGTAGTCCTTGAGCCACCATGTATAAAAAGCTCTACCACCCTGAAGCATCCATGCTATGAGGAAGCCCAGTCAGCCCACGTGGAGAGACCACATTAAAAGGCCCTGAAACTTCAAGCAAAGGAGATGCATGGCCAGTCCCTAGTTTTCCAGCTGCCTCCTATTCGTGCTCCAGCCACTGTCTAAGGGTAAGTGCATCAGATGCTCTGAGTCAGAACTGCCAGGTAGAGCTTTTTCCTAAATTCTTAACCCACAGAAACCCTGAGAGAAGGTGATTACTGTTTAAACCTTTTAAGTTCTAAGGTGGTTTGTTACACAGCAGTAGTAACTCAGGATTGTTTCTGATGCCTCTGTTACCCACATGGGGCTTCATAAAAAAGAGTTGATCCAGGAAATCACTTAGTTTCAGACTACTTTCTTGGGGCCACTCTGCCTTTTATGTCAAATTTTAAAGGTTATTCAACATAGTATTGGAAGTCCTAGCCAGAGCACTTAGGCAATCAAAGAAGAAAAGGAAAAGAAAAAATAAAACTATTTTTAGATGGCATGACTTTATATATAGGAAACCCTAAAGACCCCACCAAAAACCTGTTAGAATAAACGAAGTAAATGAATTAAGTTGCAGGATACAAAATCAGTACACCGAAATCGGTATAATATATAATATCGGACCATCAGAAAGAGAAGTTAATGCCATGTATAATTTCATCAAAAAGAATGAAATACCTCAGAATAAATTTAACCAAGGAGGTGAAAGAACTGTACACTGAAAACTTTCAGACACCGATGAAAGAAACTGAAGACAAAAACAGATCCCCGTGCTTTAGGACTGGAAGAGTTAATAATGTTAAAATGTCCACACTGGAGTTCCCGTTGGGGCTCAGCGGAAACGAACCCGACTAGGAACCATGAGGTTGTGGGTTCGATCCCTGGCCTCGCTCAGTGGGTTAAGGATCCAGCATTGCCGTGAGCTGTGGTGTAGGTCGCAGACGTGGCCTGGATCCCGCGTTGCTGTGGCTGTGGTGTAGGCCAGCGGTTACAGCTCCAATTCGACCCCTAGCCTGGGAACCTCCATATGCCACAGGTATGGCCCTAAAAAGACAAAAGCCAAAAAAATAAATAAAATCAAATGTCCATACTCTCCAGAGTAATCTACAAATTCCATGTAGTCCCTATCAAAATTACAGTGGCATTTTTCACTAAACTAGAACAAACAGTCCTAAATTTTGCATGTAAACACAAAAGACACCAAATAGCGAAAGTAATCTTGAGAGAACAAAAAGTAGAGAATCTCTCTCCTTGATTTCAAACCATATTACACAAAGCTATAGTAATCAAAACAGTATGACATTGGCATAAAAAGGCACATAGATCAACGAAACAGGGAGCCCAGAAATAAACCTACTACATAGATGGTTAATTTATGACAAAGGAGCCAAGAATACACAATGGGAAAAGGACAGTCACTTCAATAAATGATATGGGGAAAACTGGATCATTACCTTACACTGTATACAAAAATTAACTCAAAATGGATTTAAGACTTGACTGAAAGACCTGAAACCATAACAATCCTAGAGAAAACATGCGGTAAGCTCCCTGACATCCATCTTGGGATTTTTGGGGATCTGACATCAAAAGCAAAGGCAATAAGAGCAAAAATAAGTGGGACTACATCAAATTTAAAAATAAACCATCAAAATGAAAAGACAACCTACTGAAAGGGAGAAAATGTTTGCACATCATCTATCTGATAAGGGTTTCATATCCAAGTATATGAAGAACTCTTAAAATTCAATAGCATAAAACCAATCTAGTTTAAAAATAAGCAGAAGATCTGAATAGACAATTTCCAAAGAAGCCAATAGGTAAGGAAAAGGTGTTCAACATCACCAAACATGAAGGAAAATAAAAATCAAAACCACAACGAAGAGTTCTCATTGTGGCTCAGTGGAAACGAATCTGACCAGTATCCATGATGATGTGGGTCCCATCTCTGGCCTTCCTCAGTGGGTTAAGGATCTGGTGTTGCCATGAGCTGTGGTGTAGGTCGCAGATGCAGCTCGGATCTGGCGTGGCTGTGACAGAGGCCAGCAGCTGTAGCTCCAATTCAACTCCTAGCCTGGGAACTTCCATATGCCACAGGTATGGCCCTAAAAAGCAAAAAAAAAAAATTTCTTTTGAATAAACGGCAATGAGATGTCACCTCTCTTAGACTGGTGATTATAAAAAAGATAAATAACAAGTGGTGGTAAAAGGGAACCTTGTGCACTGTTTGGGAATGTAAATTGGTGTAGCCACTATGGAAAACAGTATAGAGGTTCCTCAAAAAATTTTAAATGGAACTACTACCATATGATCCAGCAATTCCACTTCTGAGTATTTATCTGAGGAAAACCAAACCACTAACTCAAAAAGATACATGCATCCTTTTATGCAACATTATTTACATGTCAAGATATGGCAAGTGTCCAACAATGGAGGAATGGATAAAGAAAATGGATAAATATATACACTACAGTATAGTATTCAACCATAAAAAAAATGAAGTCTTGGGAGTTCCATTGTGCCTTGGCGATAGTGAACCCAACTAGTATCCATGAGGATGCAGGTTCAATCCCTGGGTTAAGGATTCGGCCTTGTCGTGAGCTGCGATGTAGGTTGGAGACATGGCTCAGATCTAGCATGGCTATGGCTGTGGGGGCTCCAATTCAACCCCTAGCCTGGGAACTTCCTTCCATACGCTAAAAGTACAGCCCTAAAAAGACCAAAAAAAAATCTTGCCACTTATGAAACACGGACAGACCTGAGGGCATTACGCTAAGTAAAATAAATCCGACTGAGACAAATACCCTATGATCTCACTTCTGTGTAGAATCTAAAAAAAATCCCAGAACCAAGCACATAGAGACCAGATTGGTGGTTGCCAAAGGCAGGGGGTGGGGAAATGGGAAGTGGATGAAATGAGTGAAGAGGGCCTAAAGGTACAAACTTCCAGTTATAAAGTAAGTCATGAAGATGTAATGTACACCGTGGTGACTATAGTTACTAACACTACATGGCATATTTGACAGTTGCCATAACAGTAGATCTTAAAAGTTATCATCACAAAAAAATATATCAATTATGTATGGTGACCATGTTAGCTAGATAGGGGAGTGATCATTTTGCAATATAATATATACATTTTAAAGTTAAATACCCATGCTTGGAGTTCCCATCGTGGCTCGGTGGAAACGAATCCGACTAGGAACCATGAGGTTGTGGGTTCGATCCCTGGCCTTGCTCAGTGGGTTAAAGATCCAGCGTTGCCGTGAGCTGTGGTGTAGGTTGCAGATGCGGCTCAGATCCCGCATTGCTGTGGCTGTGGCGTAGGCTGGCGGCTACAGCTCTGATTGGACCCCAAGCCTGGGAACCTCCACATGCCGTGGATGCGGCCCTAAAACTACAAAAGGCAAAATAAATAAAGTTATATATCCATGCTTTCTATGATCAAAGGTTTTGGGGGGTTGTTAAATCAATATTAAATGCCTTAAAAAAGTTACGTGCCCTTCACAAAGTAAGCAACACAACAAATCTCTTTTGGGAAGGGAAATGCTTTTAGCTAATGAGTTAATTAAGAACAAAACAAAATACAAAAATGTCGGGATTTCCACAAGGAAAGATATTTATTTTTTTCTTTAGAACGTGGCTCAGAATAGTACCATACGTACATTAAAATAAATTAAGAAGTGATCACTTAGTTATAAGTAAGAATTATGTTGGAATATTAGCCTTTCCATGAATTCAGTGAAAACAAAGATTTGGCTTTAGATTCGATACCGTCCTTCCAACTGTTTGGTATGAAACGTGGTAGCAACACAACTGTCTGGTGTATGGACTGGTTGTAGATTTCACAACCAGGAATGACTAATGCCCCGTCACAGTACACCAACTTGCCCCAGACACTGCTAAGGCCAAGCCAGATAGCGTCCTTCCCAGGAATTGATGTGGAATGTTTCAGCCGTAACCAGGTCCTGGAGTTTATCGAGCTAATAGAGTTCTAGGAGTCAACCAACCTACCTCTTCACCTCAACCCACCAGGAAGGAAGTACTTCAGATGCAGTCTTGATTCCTTTACTTTATATGCTAACACTGAAACAATGTGTCATAGAAACCCTCAGGTTTTCCTAAAATAATAATCTGGAAAACATATGCATATGCTTTTTTAAGTCACTGAAAACTACCCATGAAAACCTGTCACTAGACCAAATACTGCACTGGCAAAATTTCCACATGCTACAGGAATACTATTAAATTCACCACTGAGAGAGGTGTCAAGGATAAAACACTTCATTTGCTAATGAGATAGTCTTGTGAAAGCTTTTGGTAGCCTGGAGTAAAATCAGAATATATTTGCACATTGAAAATTTTTTATATGAATAGAGGTTGGGTGACTTAGCAGAAAAAGCACAGAGCAACCCCAGATCAAACTGTGTCTCTAAGACTAGCCACACGGCTTTTGGCATGCCCCTTAAAACTTAGTTTTGGGTTCTATAAAATGGGAATTAAAACACCTGCCTGTGAGAATTTAGAATAATGTATATGAAGCACCAAGTTCAGAGCCTGGCACACAGTAGGCACTTAATAAATGGTGGCTATTAGTATTTCTTCCAGGTTGAGATTTATATAGCAAGCCCCTTGGCCTTTGTAACTTGACACCAATGCGAGTGTGGAATCTTATTTAGGCAGAATCCAGATTCACAGATGTGGCCTCTAGGTCTGACACACAACAAACACTACTTTAATGAACATGCTAGGGTCATATTCCACATAGTATAAGAAGCTACTGAACAGAGAGGTGTCTATTTTTCAGTATCAAAGATCCTTTGGGGATGGTTAAAATTTTTTTTTTTTTTTTGAATGGCTGCACCCATGGCATATGGAAGTTCCAGGGCCAAGGACTGAATCCAAGCGACAGGCATGGCAACTCCAGATCCTTTGACCCACTGTGTCTGGCCAGGGATGAAACCTGCCCCTCCGCAGATACTCAAGCCGCTGCCATCCAATTCGTAACCCACTGTGCAACAGTGACAACTCCTGGGAAGGCTAATCTTGCAGAGGCTCTAAGTCCTAGTATCTTCTCAGCTGTCCTTAAGAAGATAAGGACAAGGTCAAAAAGGCCACTGTAATTCAGATCCCTCTTCTAGAGCTGCTCAAGGTTCTGCGAGAATAATAGGAAATAACATCTTTCAACAGGTGTCCCGTGGGGGTGGGGGAGATTCATTTGAGTCTTGATTGTGGTCATGGTTTCATAGGTATATATGTACGTCAGAGCTTTTCAAATTTTTTTTCAAACGGTAAAAAAAACACCCTGATAAAACTGTCTTCACAAAGTTTACATAAGCCTTTCGTGATGAGATTTCCTTCTGTTCCCTGACTAGATCCATTTATGTGTCCTGAATTTAGGGTCAGAGGAAGAAGGATTAATAAGCCAAACTCTGGTATCAAGGTCACACTCAAGCAAGGCCTATAGGTCTAAGCGCTACATCTGGAAAGCAGAGCCCTAAGACTTCCTCACTGCTGTTGCAACTCCTTTTGGTACAGAAGATTGTGACTGGTACACTTCCAAGGTATGAGCTGAAATGACCCCCAGAAGGAGCAGCAGCTACAAAAATGGGGGTTGGGAGAAGGGATTTTGGAAGATGAGACTGAAAGTAAAACCTTCCCTGCCAAATGACAAATATAAGTACCAAATTTGCCTTTTTAAGAAATGTTCATCGAGAAGACAACCTGATTCCACCAAGGAGCTCTTGAGTCTTTGACTAGGTCCGCTCCCGGGAAGGCTAGTAGATCCTGCGCGTTGTGTAGTCCAGGACCATGCTGGCGGCGCCAAGCAGGGCAGGTTCCACCAAATCCGAAACCACCACATCCACGTCCTGAACCGAGGACAGGGCTTGCTGGCGGATGACATCTTTGACAGTGTGGACGTAGTGGCTGGCCAGGACTCCAGAGAGGATCACGAGGGAGGGATTCATGGTGTGGAGGATGTTCACGACACCAAGACCTAAAGCTGTTCCGGCTACAGGAAAACAAAAATTACAGTAAGTTTTGGAGCTCCCTTCGGGTGCAGTGGGTTGGCAACCTGGTGATGTCACTGTAGCAGCTTGGGGTGCTGCTGTGGCATGGGGTCAATCCCTGGCAGAGCCAAAAAAAAAATTAAACAGGTTCTGAGGAGAGAGCCCAATCAAAAGTCAAAGACATTGGAGTTCTCGTTGTGATGCAGTAGGTTAAGAATGTGACTGCAGCAGCTCAGACTGCTGTGGAGGCACGGGTTCAATCCCTGGCCTGGCCCCATAGGTTAAAGGATCCAGCACTGCATCTTCCATATGCTGTGGGTGAAGCCATTAAAAAAAAAAAAAATCAAAGAAGAGAGTGAAAAGAGCACCAGCCAGGATACAGTTTGTTTGCATTACCTCATAGGAAGCTGCACTTTTAAAGCTATTTATGACTTACCCTTAATATGAAAAGATGATCATGTAATACTTTGAAATGAACAAAGCTGGGTAAAAAACTGTATAGCTACTGTACTGTATGATCTTTGTTGAAAATAACAGATTGGAAGGAAATGTTAATAGTTGCTATCTCTGAATGGTAAAACCAAAAGATACCTTTTCTCACTCTTCTGTATTTCCCTAAATTCCCAGAAAATGAACAAGTAGTTTTTGCATAGTTGTAAAACAAAACAAAGTCACCCCAGAGATCACGGAGGCAGACAGCCTTGCAACTGAGCGCCGCCTGTTGTACACACCTCCCCGGGAACTCACGGGTCCTGCCATGAGAGTTCTTGCTGTGATCAATCCCTTGGGAAAGACCATGAAGGAAAATATTTTTTTAAAAAAGAATGTATATACATATATATATGAATGAGTCACTGTGCTGTATAGCAGAAATTGGCGTAACACTGTAAATCAATATACTTTTAAATAAATAAATGTTTTAAAAGGCAATGTTGCTGAATACCTTGAACACAATTCCTTTTGTTTGTCTCCCATCCAAGTATCAACCAGGCTCGACCCTGCTTAGCTTCCGAGATCAGACGGGATAGGGCATGTTCAGGGTGGTATGGCTATAAACTTCTATTTGTCTCAGTAAGTAGGGAAATTACTGGGAGTTCGCTTCATGGCTCAGCAGTTAACAATCTCGACTAGGATCCATGAGGATGCGGGTTGGATCCCTGGCCTTGCTCATGGGTTAAGGATCCAGTCTTGCCGTGAGCTGTGGCGTAGGTCACAGAGGCGGCTCGGATCCCGCATTGCTGGGGCTGTGGTGTAGGCCGGCAGCTGCAGCTCCCGTTGGACCCCTAGCCTGGGAACCTCCATATGGCATGGGTGTGGCCCTAAAATGCAAAAAAAAAAAAAAAAAAACCACGAAAGAAAGAAAAAGCAATTACCTTCGGAGACACATCCCTTAGCACTGGTCCTGAGGGCTCGCTCTCCCCAGCCCCCGCACCCGAGCCGCCCAGAGCTGCATGCTCACCTGTCCTCAAGATGCTCTGGGCCTTGGCGTTGCCAAGTTTCGCGGCTTGGATGAGATGGAGTGCACCCACGGCTTCGTCTTTGGGCACTGACATCCCTTCCACCAAAAGCTGGTCCTCTGTTTAAGCAGAAGTGAGAAGCGGCAGTCATTCTGTGGTGGCCCTGTGGGAGGTCAAGCTCACAACTGTGCCTGTGGCCACCGAGCCCTCATATCCGTATTCCCTTTGCCGCCCGGTTATACACCATCCAAAACTCTCCTGACTGGAGAACACTCAACTCCGACCAGAGCCGCCCTCACTCCTCTCTTCCATATTAAACAGAGTCTTGAAGTGTTTCTTCCCCCAAATTACCGGAACTCCTGTGCATTCATCTCCCTCCTTATCTGTCCCAGCGCAGTGCGGCGTGACTTGCCAGCGTCCATCCGGGCAGGAAGGTGCAGCTGCGCTGAAGACCCGGCTCGGCGGCCAGCTCTGCCACCGCTGCCTGCACTGCCCTGTCCATGTCATGTCCCCTCCACGCACTTCTAAAGCCGGGGTATTAGTACTACCCCTCGTGGGATTCTTTGAGGGATTAAATGAGAAAATGACATCAAGCACTGAGTCAAGTGCTGGCCAAAGTAAACGCTGAATGAACGGCAGGTGTCTCTGTTATTATCTGTCCCTGCCTTTCTGCCGCTCACTCTGCCCGTCACCAGCCCAGATCAAGCTGC
>PVHT021183634.1:36566653-36595093 GCA_004024745.2 Catagonus wagneri | reverse complement strand
GGGAAGTTCCCGACATGGCACAGCGGAAAGGAATCCAACTAAGAACCATGAGGATGCAGGTTCCATCCCTGGCCTCACTCGGTGGGTTAAGGATCCGGCGTTGCCGTGAGCTATGGGTAGGTCACAGATGCAGCTCAGATCTGGCATTGCTGTGGCTGTGCTGTAGACCGGCAGCTGCAGCTCCGATTCAACCCCTAGCCTGGGAACCTCCATATGCCGCTGGTGCAGCCCTAAAAAGCAAAAAAATTTAAAAAATTAAAAAAAAAATTCAACACTGTTTTCAGGACTTCAAATGACCCTTTCTCGCGGTCAAAGCCAATGAACTGTTCTGGTTTTCTCTTACTCTACACTTAACACCACTGACTACTGTCTCCTTGAAACACTCCCTTTTTGGTTCCCGTGACTTTACCCTTTTCTGGTTTTCCTCCCTGTCCTGCTGACGTTTCAGAGGATTCCACTCCTAACTCTTGTCCCCCCTCCAAGCCTCATGCACAGGCTGAATGGCCACCTCAAGGCCGAGGATTCCAGATCCCTACCTCCGGCCCACTCACCTGTCCCCAGCAGCAGCCCCCTGCGGCCAGCTGCCCCCTATCCATTTCCACCTGGATGGCACCCTGGTTCCCAGCCACCACCTGCCAAGCTCTGTTCCTCCTCTTTCATTCCCAACCCCAAAGTTGTCCGAAGGGAGCACTTTCAGAAAACAGGAAGTCATGCCAGAAATGTCATAAAAGCCTTCCTCCACTCAACTACCATTTTGGCCCCAGGAAACACAAGTTACAGTTTGGTGAAGAGTCTAAAATTCCGATCTGTGTCTTTTCCCTAAAAATTTCCAGCAGCTACTCCATTAACTGCTGGTCCTGGCTTACCTCTAACTACGCTATACCCAGCCTTACCCTTTATGCACCAAACCCACTGTTTCCTGTGCTTGGAAGTGCTCCCTTGCTCATCCACTTTTGACTTGCTAATTCTATTTACCCTCTGACTCTCGAACCCAAGGGCTGCCCACCTAATGCTCCCTTCTCTGTATGGAGAGGGTGGGGAGGGAACACGGGTGTCCTTCCTGCATGGATGGCCTCCCTGGCCATCATTCTCATTGCACTTGACACACCATGTTGTAATGATAGTAAATGACTCCCTCTTGCCAGAGACTGGAAACCATCCTGACTTTTCTAACATGTCCAGAAACAGCTGTAATTCAAATACGCCTCTCAGAATTCGAAAACCGTAATATATCCATCCATTTAATTCTCCATCGAAATCTGTATTAAGTACCCAACCCGTGCTAGGGGCCAAGAAAACAAAAATGAAAGAAATCTTGGAGTTCCCATCGTGGCTCAGTGGTTAATGAACCCGACCAGCATCCATGAGGATGTGGGTTTGATCCCTGGCCTCACTCAGTGAGTTAAGGATCCGAGGTTGCTGGGAGCTGTGGTGTAGGTCGCAGACATGGGACGGATCCCACGTTGCTGTGGCTGTGGCGAAGGCCGGTGGCTACAGCTCCGATTCGACCCTTAGCCTGGGAACCTCCATATGCTGCAGGTGCAGCCCTAAAAAGAAGAAAAAACAACAGCAAAGAAATCTCCCCTGCTGTCCTGAAGCTCGAGACCCCAGTCCACCTTCACTGCTGGAGACTAAGAGTGTTAATACAGGTCAGGTCCAAGGAGTCTCAGAGCTGCAGTAAGAGGGAACCCACTTCTGCTCTAAGGGGTGAAAAAGCTAAAAGTTCTGACTTCGGCCTTCAGCTTTCTCTGGAACATCTGCTTGGAAGTACTCGTCTACTGAATGCCTCGGCTGAAAGAAACTGACCGTCGTGGAGCTTTTTTGCTTCCCTCTGCAAGGCCATCCCAGAGGCGTAGGCTTCAATACACCCGTGGCTCCCACAGGAACAGTCAGGCCCATCCAGGGACACCACGATGTGGCCAAGCTCTGCAGCGCAGAACGAGCTTCCGTGGATCAGTTCATGCTGATGGATGATCCCCCCGCCGATTCCTACAGGGAGAGATGACAACAACCTGAAACAAAAGACCCTGCTATGGCAATGCCTCCTCTGCTGATTATAAAGCTTCGGGATGTGAGCTTCTGTGTAGGGCCTACTTTCCTAGATAGCTGAAACTTACTAAGAACCAGAACTTTACCTGGAATCCTTCTGGATGGAAGTATTTTTAGCTGGTCTTCCGATGCCCTGTATCTGCTTAGCTAAGGTTTTATTTCAGCCACGGCTGTGGTGGACAGTCCGCGCGAGCTCAGACCCCCATTGCGGTGGCAGGGTACCACCTCAGGCACACACGGCTGCCGTTCTCACCAAGGCCTCCTTCTCCAACACACGGGTGAGAGCTTCGCAGCCATGCAAGCACAGTGCCCAGAGGTAACCCTCAACCAAGGTGAGACTGGAGCCAGCAGATTAGGTAGGTAACTCTGGAAGGCGCCAGGCAGGCTTCCTGGGAGGTTCCGGTCTGCATGAGCCCCGGTACCCTCCAGGCAATTTTGATAATTCATCCTCTGATGGCTCGCCTGCTCTGTTCCAGCTTGCCTGCTCTGTTCCAGCTCGCCTGCTCTGTTCCACTCTTCCCACTTCGTCACTCCTGCCTCTCAGGATCACCTCCAAAATAAAATACCCCCACCGAAACCCCTGTCTCAGGCTCTGCTTTAGGGGGAAACCCAAGAAGATAAGACAACCTAAAAGGTATTATGTATCACCCGTTTTCCTAAACAGAGAATATGAAATACGGTTTTGCTTCTACTTAATACCACCATGTCTAAAAATCTATGATTTCAGGAGTTCCCTTGTGGCCCGGCAGGTTAAGGATCTGGTGTTGCCACTACTGTGGCTCTCGTCACCGATATGGTGTGTGAGTTTGATTCCCAGCCCAGGAAGTTCTGAATGACATGGGCATGGCCAAAAAAAAAAAAAAAAAAAATCTATGATTCAATAATTATGAGTATCAATGATTATCTTTTGTTGTGGAGTTTAGGTGTTACTAAAGAGTAAAGGGCATGTTGCCTTAACGGGCTCTGCATTTGAGAGTTGTCCTGCCATCTCTTAGTTCCTGTGGCACCTACTCCTCAACCCCAGCCCCTGTCATCTAAAGGTTATTACTACTCTGAACTAGGAAATGATATCCAGGCTTGCTAAAACTTCCAGGAACCTAGGACAAGTGCATGAGCTTAGTGTAGGGAAGCAGTTTATGTGGAGTTTAAGAGCACACAAGTTTTGCAGTCCAGCACATATGGGATCAGGTGCTGCCTCATACACTTACTAGCTGAATCTGTTTCCTCACTTAAAAAATGAATTGGGATATTAGCAAAAGGGGCAGAGTACAGAACCCCCAAAGTCCACCCTTCCTCTAAAGCAGTGAATAAAGTGGCAAAGCCTGTCAGAATCAACTTTTTTGCAACTCTGAGAACCAAAAGTTTACAACCAAGAGAATAATTCATCAGGAAAAAAAACAGCTGAACCATTTTTTTGGGGGGGGTACTTTTAGGGCTCATCGGTGGCATATGGAGGTTCCCAGGGTAGGGATCTGGAGCTGAGCCTACATCACAGCCACAGCAACGTCATATCGAGCCATGTCTGCGACCTGTACCACAGCTCACAGCAACACCAGATCCTTGACCCCTGAGCAAGGCCAGGGATCGAACCTGCGTCTTCATGCATGCTAGTCAGATTCGTTTCTGCTGAGCCACGACAGGAACTCCAAAAACAGCTGAATCTTAAGGAGAGATTTCTGGCATTTTCTGGTCCCATCACCCCCCTCCCCTCACCTAGTCAGTGGCTTCCAACAACAGCCTCCATGCCCAAAACAGATGGCAGTACTGGAGGAAGCAGACTGAACCCTACCATCAAAGAACTGTGGTGGCTCCTGGAGGGCCAGCACTAAGGGCTTGCCTTTCTCTCACCCACCTCAGAACTCTCCAAGGGCAGAGGGGGACTACCCGGGGGCCCCTTGTCAAAAACATTTTTAATATATTTTTTTTCAAGTTTTACTGAGGAAGTATTGCTTTACAATGTTGTGATAAATTTCTGCTGCCGCAATGAAGTGATTTGGTTATACACAATCCATTCTTTTTCAGATTCTTTTACCATATAGATTATCACAGAATATAGGGAAGAGTTCCCTGTGTTACCCAGCAGGTCTCTGCTGGCCAGACATTCCATACACCAAAGTGTGTCAAAAACATTTAAAAGCAAAATGTATTTTTCGGACCCTGCTGCCCAGGGCCATAGACCACAGTTGGACAAATGATATATTAACCAAAGAGAGTGGGAGGAAAAGCTGGGCAATGAGAAATGAGAAGCTACAAAATGGAAGAGACTCACAGACCTAGAGAACAGACTTGTGGCTGCCGGTGGAGGGGGCAGTGGGATGGACTGGGAGTTTGGGGTTAGTAGATGCAAACTGTTACATTTAGAATAGATAAGCTACCAAGTCCTAGTATGTAGGACAGAGAACTACATTCAGTCTCTTGGGACAGATCATAAAGGCAGAATATGAGACTCTGTGTTTATGTGTGACTGGGTCACTTTGCTCTATAAGCAGAAATTGGTGGAGTTCCCGTTGTGGCACAGCAGAAACGAATCCGACCAGGAACCATGAGGTTGCGGGTTCAATCCCTTGTCTCACTCAGTGGGTTAAGGATCCGGCGTTGCCGTGAACTATGGTGTAGGTTGCAGACGCGGCTCAGATCTGGCGTTGCTGTGGCTGTGGTGTAGGCTGGCAGCTGTAGCTCTGATTAGACCCGTAGCCTGGGAACCTCCACATGCTACGAGTGAGGCCCCAAAAAGCAAAGGATAAAAAAAAAATGGAAAGAAATTAGAACAACATTGTAAATCAACTAAACTCTGAAAAAAGAAAAAAAAGAAAACGTGAAAAAAAAATGAAACAAAAAAGAAATGAGAAGCTTTGGAGAATAAGGGCTTTGAATAGCTCTGACAAGTTCCTGGGAATTTAGAAGGCCGCATGCATGCATGGGGTCAAGCACGAGCTCAGAAAGACCTGGGCGGGCCCTCAGCTCTCACCTTCAGGCTCTACTCAAGCGGGGAGTGAAGGCGACAGCGGACTTGTCAACTACCTGGCTGAGCGGTGCCCGCATGCGAGCTCCTGAGGCCAAAACCTTGTGCTCCTCTTACCTGTGCCTGTGATAAGAGTCACGAAGTTTTCCAGGCCCTTTCCTTGGCCAAATTTCCTTTCTGCCAGGGCGGCACAGTTGCCGTCATTGTCCACCCACACGGGGAGGTGTAAAGTGTCAGACAGGGGCGTCCTGAGATCCACGGAGTTCCATTCTTGAATCAGTTTGGTTGAATGCAGCACGATTCCTTCCCGAGGGTTTACCCGGCCACCTGTGGAGATGCCTGAGCTCCGCCACAGACGCAAGGAAAATAATTCCCATTAGCAACCTCAGAAAAGTGTGCCGACGTTCTGGGCTTGGGACCTAAATGAATTCATTCACCCCAGGTCTCCTGAGACAAACGTTACCAAGGACGGAAGGCAGTTCTGAGCTAAACCTCTGGCTCCCCATAGACTGATGGCTCCATCACCGCTTCTCCCATGAGGCTCGCTGGGGGCCCAGCAAGGCCCCGCTCCAGGACCTGGAGCCACCTACACACACGCAGTGACTTCCGCCTTCCGTCATGCATCGCAACGCAGCGAGCTTTGTGCATTAAAATGAACATTGCCTGGATATGTGACTCCCAGTCTCACCTACTCCCAAAATTCTGCAGTTCAGTTTCACAGCTTCTGCTGCAGCTTCTACACACATCTGCAGGATTAAATTAATCCTCTCTTCATAGGTTTTCGGATTGAACTGCGTATACTTCTTAACTACTTCACCCTAAAAGAGAAACACAGAGCTGTCTCACAGGTCTTAGGTAAGCAGCAGACAGCGCGTCTTTTGACCTTTTTCAAGGTCAGTCAGGCATTGCTGTAGGACAATGCTGCAGATTCAGATGACTGCTAGGGAAAGGGGCCACTGTCTGGACACATCCACGTAGCTTCCTGGGAAGCCAGGCTGGCATAAGGCTGCTGAAGCAGTGACAACTCCAGTCACCCAGATGGGCCCCTCTCTTAAGCATAAGGTACATGTTAGCTCGTCTGAATCTTCATTAAAATGTCCTATTTTACTCTTTCAGGTTGACAAAATGTCCTTGTTTATATACTGAGGCAATTAAGTAAATATCCTAAGTAGTTAAGCTTTAATCATCTCCCATACTGAAGCCAATACAGGTATGTACTATGATGTTTCTATTACTGTGCTCTGTGATATGTTTGAATATTCATCAAGGATAGTCCCCAACATTCTTGCTTTCCAATTTTTTGCTTCGCTTTTCTCGCTTGGGCATTATTTAAGTAAATTTCAGAATGTTGTTAAGCTTTAAAAAAAACCAGAACCTCACTGAGGAGTTCATGTTGTGGCTTAGAGGGTTAAGAACCTGACATAGTATCTGTGAGGATGTGGGTTTGATCCCTGGCCTCACTCAGTGGGTTAAGGATCCCCCAGTGCCGTGGCTGTGGCATATGCTGGCAGCTGCAGCTTTGATTCGACGCCTAGCAGGTGAGGCATGAGGAAAATAAAATAAATGAATGGATAAATAAATAAATAAATCTATCTTGAGTTCCCATCGTGGCTCAGTGGTTAACGAACCCAACTAGTAACTATGAGGACGTGGGTTCAATCCCTGGCCCCGCTCAGTGGGTTAAGGATCTGGCATTGCCGTCAGCTTCAGTGTAGGTCACAGACGCAGCTGGATCTGGCGTTGCTGTGACTGTGGCGTAGGCCGGCAGCTACAGCTCCTGTTAGACCCCTAGCCTGGGAACCTCCATATGCCTCAGGTGTGGCCCTAAAAAGACAAAATAAATAAACAAACAAACCTCAGTGACATGTTGACTAAAATTATGCTAAACTTATAACTGACTTTGGGAAGTGCTGACATGTAAAATATATTCAGCATTCCCATCTATGATATTTTCTTTCTTTCTCTTTTTTTTTCCTTTGTCTTTTTAGGTCTGTACCTGCGGCATATGGAGGTTCCCAGGCTAGGGATGTAATTGGAGCTGTAGCTGCCAACCTATATCACAACCACAGCAACGCGGGATCCAAGCCGTGTCTGCGACCTACACCACAGCTCTCGGCAACACTGGATCCTTAACCCACTGAATGAGGAAAGGGATCGAACCCACAAACTCATGGTTCCTAGTCCGAGTTGTTTCCACTGTGCCACAGTGGGAACTCTGATCCATGTATTTTTTAAAGCTTTCCAGTAATGCTCGTGTACAATCATGTCTGACAAATACCTCCAGAAAAACTCCCATCTTTGCCTACAGTTTCAAATAAAGTTATTGATATTTATATATTTATCATAATATTTAGCCATTTTGGTCCATTGTTTAATTCTATAACCTTGTTGGTTTATTCATATTGTCTGTAAATAATGTATTTTGTCTTACCCTGTCCACAACTGCCATTTCTGCTGTTTGTTCCTTGCTTTATTCCCTTTATAACTTTGAGAATTAAGTTAAATAATGTTGCAGAAAAATCCATCTTTTCCTCTTGATTTTAATGGGAATGCCTCCAGAAATGCCACCATAGAGGATGTCGGCCATTGATATGGAATACATCATGTTAATGTTAAATAAATATTACTAATATCATATTTTCTTATTTATTTATGGCCACGCCACCAGCACATGGAAGTTCCCAGGCCAGGAATCAAACCCATGCCACAGCAGTAACCTGAGCCACAACAGTGACAACACCAAGTCCCTAACCACTAAGTCACCAGGGATCTCCCTAGTCATACCTTTTTTTTTTTTGTCTTTTTGCCTTTTCTAGGGCCACACCCACGGCATATGGAGGTTCCCAGGCTAGGGGTCTAACAGGAGCTATAGCTGCCGGCCTACGCCACAGCCACAGCAACGTGGGATCCGAGCCGCGTCTGCAACCTACACCACAGCTCACGGCAACGCCAGATTCTTAACCCACTGAGCAAGGCCAGGGATCGAACCCGCAACCTTGTGGTTCCTAGTCAGATTTGTTAACCACTGAGCCACGACGGGAACTCCCCTAGTCATACTTTTTAAAAAGGGTTTATAAAGGAGTACTTTTGGCTTCACTAGATAAAATCATTTTTTGTTTTGCTTTTATTTGATCTGAACAACCTTGCGTTTAAAACCCTTATTTCTCTTGGAGTCCTGTGATTTCATAGACCTACAATGTTTTGAACAAAGATTTTTCTGGGAGGTTTATTCTTCCTTGTTAAGTCGTCAGAGATCATTTTAATATGGTCAATTTGGTGTTTTACAGAGGCTCTGTCAATACTGTGATGATTTTGTTAAGAGACTGAAGGTGTGCTGTACTCAACTAAGATCATGTTTTAGAGGAGAAGCAAGTCCTTTCACCATTTGCAGATCCCCCCTCCCCTGGACAGTGAGAGCAATCAGCATACTCCAAACTGTTACCGAGTATAGAATTTCAGGTCTCCTGGGTCTCCGCTGGTACCTAACGGGTTCCCTATGGTCAACTCAAGGCTACTAACTCGGATTCCCTGAGAATTTTCCTCCTTAAAATGCTATTAATAACAAACATGGTAATGGATCCAAAAATCAATACTCTGGAGAAATGATTACAGGCTCTTGTATCTGTTTCTGGTTCTACATTCCAACCATACTTAAAAAAAAAAAAAAATCAACTTCTCACATGGGATATAAAGTTAAGGCCTGAGGAGTTATTTTACCTTCATGCTGACTATTGCAACTCGGAGGTTTGTCCCACCAAGATCAACAGCCAAGGCACTTAGAGTTTCAAGAATATGGTCAATGTCCTGGGAGATGTTATCCTTCACGGGAGGAAAACAGAATTTCTTTTGTAGTGGCTCTTGAAGATCAATAGATTTGAGAAATTTCAAAATCCTTGGAACAGCGTTTCCATCCCCATATATCTTTGAACTGCAAGGTCCAAAAAGTCAATTAAATTAAATGCTTCTCTTGCACATATTAAGTTATATTGAGGACATGGTTTTAATGGAATCTGAAACTGCAGGTGATAAATAGTTTATGCTTCTCCCTTTTAAGATATCATCTGGATCTCTTCGGCAACACTGTAACTAAATACCTTCGCATTATCAATGGAATATCTAATACCACTGTTGACTGAAATATAACCATGTCCAGCCGGAAATACCACTTAACAAAATGCCTGTTTCGTCCATGAAAAATTGTCTTTGTTAAGCCAATTTCAGAAAATATCACAGTTTGGAACAATATAATTTTTTTTTTTTGTCTTTTGTCATTTTAGGGCCATACCCACAGCATGTGGAGGTTCCCAGGCTAGGGGTCGAACTGGAGCTGCAGTCGCTGGCCTACACCAGAGCCACAGCAACGCGGGATCCGAGCCACATCTGCGACCCACAACACAGCTCATGGCAATGCTGGATCGTCAACCCACTGAGCAAGGCCAGGGATCGAACCCGCAACCTCATGGTTCCCAGTCAGATTCGTTAACCACTGAGCCATGATGGGTCTGCGCCATGATGGGAACTCCAAGTTTCTTTTCTTTTGTGGGAGAAAAAGTTATTTTCAGAAAAACATATTCAAATGCCAGAAAGTCTATTACTTTGAAACAGGAAGGATGACAATCTAAATTAAAATGCTAAACTACATGATTTTTTTTTTGTTTTTCGTTTTTTTTTTTTTTTTTGCTTTTTAGGGCTGCACCTGCGGCATATGGACGTTCCCAGCCTAGGGGTCTAATCAGAGCTACAGCTGCCGGCCACAGCCACAGCCACAGCCACGCCAGATCTGAGTCGCATCTACAGCCTATACCACAGCTCATGGCAATGCCAGATCCTTAACCCACTGAGCGAGGCCAGGGATCGATCTGCAACCTCATGGTTCCTAGTCAGATTCGTTCCCTTGATGGGAACTCCAAACTGCACTATTTCTTTAAAAAAATCAGTTATTTGACTTTTTAATATTTATAGAAAGAGTAGGCTAAAGCAGTATTTTCTAGCAGAAGTGCTATTAATTAATTGAGATAAACAAATGAGTCTCCATGGGAAGCCTCGGTAGAATAACAGGAGGTATATTAGTGAGCCCTGTCTCAGCCACAGCCAGGGGCCCCTAGGGATATGGAATGACAGTGCTGTGAGGCTGACTCAACAGTGATCACAGCTTGAAAATAAAAAAACCTTTTTTTTTTTTTTTAACTATACACTCACCAAGGGTACTGTTTACCAAACTGAAGGTGCAGTGCTTGCAATATTTTGTCCTGGGTATCGGCATCCCGGACGTGCAGGACATTCTCCCCTAGGTGAATCCAGTGCCGTTACAATGATTCAGAAGTGGGAAAAAAACCAAAGAATACAGAAATTAGCAGTCTGTTGCACTCAGAACTAGCCCTGACGCCCAGAAGACTTCAAAATAAGTCTTCTCGGAGAGATCTTTCTTTATATCTTTTGAAGCACTCTCAGCAGGATTCCCGTCCATCAAATACTGAAAGGTTCCAGGTTCCTGTATTCCCAAAGAGAGTCAAATCAGCTTTTGTTGACGGCGATCAATCAGGTAATTAACTCATTGTCCCCTTGCCACTCATCTGGTCATCCAGCATGCCCACTCTTTCCACCTGCCCCGCCTCCCCTCTGCTCAGCCAGGGGTTCGATCAGTCAGGCCAGGCTGGTCAGTTGGTCAATGAGCCAGGGAGCTGCTAACACAGTCACTTTCTCCCCATGTGTTTTCTGACCAATGTGAGGGAGTAACGACGATATGTTTCTCCAAAGACTTGGCTACCGAAGACAAGAGCAGAAGGCTGGTGGCTAGAGAGGGATGTGGGGTCAGGGAAGGGGTTGTTTGGTATTGTTTTAAGCCACCAGAAGCCTGGGCAAGTTGCAGTGAGGCGGCAGCTTAAGGATGAGGGAAGAAAGAATGGCTGATAGGTCCTTAAGAAGGCAGTAGGGGTGGGGATTTAGAACACAGGTGGAAGGCTGAGCAGCAGACAGGCAGCGGTGACTCCACACCCCACACCCTCCAAAGTCAAGAAGCTAAGAAGGAAAGGATGTAGGGGCATAAGCTTGTTAATAAGCACGGTGACCAAAAATACAGACTGCTTCTGATAGCAGACCGCAGTGCCAGATCCAGAGTTCAGCTCTCTGTTCACACCTTATCTGAACTCTCAACAGCATTCAATACCATCGCCTCGGAAACATTTTCTTTTCTGGACTTTAATGCTATCACACTCCAGTTTTCTGGCAGTTCCTTTTGTCTTTCCTTCCTCATCAGAAGGGCCAGAGGTTGTCTTGAGCTCTCTTCTCTTCCCGATTTCCATGTTCTCCCTGGGTAACCTCATTTCACCCCTTGTTTAAATACCGTTTCAGGCAGAGTGCACCAGAGTCCTCAATATCCTTTGTAGTAGCATTTGAATTTTTAGCTTGGCGTCTGATCGCCCGGCTGAAGAATATATACATGTATTCCTCCGCTTCCCTTGCAGCTAGATGTGGCCATGTGACAACATTCTGATAGTATGTGTCAAGAAATAATACTTGTTAACTTACAAGTCGTGCTTTTTTTTAATCCCCCCCCCCCTTAGGCCGCATCCACAGCATATGGAGGTTCCCAGGCTAGAGGTCAAATTGGAGCTACAGCTGCCGACCTACACCACAGCCACAGCAACGTGGGATCTGAGCCGCATCTGCGACCTACACTACAGGTCACGGCCAATGCTGGATCCCTGACTCACTGAGCAAGGCCAGAGATTGAACGCGCATCCTCAGGGATATTAGTCAGATTCATTTCCTCTGCACCACAATGGGAACTCCTCTACATATTTTCTTAACAAACGAATTAATGAAGTTGAAAGAATTTTCATCTAATGGCTTCTATTTTCTTTGACGCGGGAAGCCAAGTACTATGTTGGGAATGAAAGGGAAAGAAGGTTCGAAGATAAGAGAAAGTTAGGATGACCATTATGAAGAACGAAGAAAGAGTAGAGCTGGAACTAATCTGATTCTACTCCAGGTCTTTTTCTATTAACTGCATACATTTTTTTTTCACTAGATACAGAAATATATTTGCAGGTAGACAGCATGAGAATTTGAATTAACGTTAATAATGAGACCTAGCCCAGTTAGCAAATTCATTAATAATATCCCACTTACACTTTAGTTCCTAAGGAGGCATCTTAGAACTGCTATGCTCTGAAGTACTGACTAAAGGGACTCTTCTGGGCCCAAGAAAATGAAAGACTTGCATTCACATACTTAACAACACATTCAACCACAGCCTCTCTTAAACACAGCCATCAAAGGCCATAATTAACTAAGAAACTCTAAGCTCTGAAATCACAAAGACACTAAAAATGTCAGTAGAGCCTTAAAAAACTCGGTAATCATTGTGTGCTCTTTATAGATTTCAGGCTACAACTGGTCAGTAACCTCACTCATTCACTTACCGATAAACACGTATGTCGGCACTGATACATGCGTAACCTTGTAATAACTCCTACATATGTATTAAGCCTAGTCAGTTGAGATATAAGCCAAGGTAAATACCTGTTTCTCTTCCAATCTGACGTGTTCCTAGGTTGATCACGGGTGTTCCAAAAGCTCCAACCTCCCGTACCCCACAACTGCTATTCCCAATCATACAACCAGCATGGGCAACCAGCTGTATAAACTGGTCAAATGGGACGTGTTTAACTGCACGAAAATTGGGATGATGCTCAATGCCCTTCTTCCGCATCACTCGAACCATCTCTTTGCTCCCTGTGAAAACGAAAAGAAATATTCAATGGTTTATGAGATTAAGGAACAATTTTCATTGGCAGGTAGAGCCCTATTTAAAGACTCTCCCCTGGAGTTCCCGTCGTGGCTCAGCGGTTAACGAATCCGACTAGCAACCATGAGGTTGTGGGTTTGATCCCTGGCCTTGCTCAGTGGGTTAAGAATCCGGTGTTGCCGTGAGCTGTGGTGTAGACTGCAGACGCGGCCTGGATCCTGCGTTGCTGTGGCTGTGGTGTAGACTGGATACTATAGCTCCGAGTAGACCCCTAGCCTGGGAACCTCCATATGCTACGAGTGCAGCCCTAGAAAAGGCAAAAAGCCAAAAAAGAAAAGACTCTCCCCTGTAAAAACTTCTAATAGTTATTAGGAAAAGTTATTTAATTACTGATCTTTTCATGAATGCATATCTAAAAATAAAAAAAAATGTGGTCAGCCCTCTGCTTCAACTCATCTAGAAACTTCAGACAGTAGCAGTTGGGTCTGTTCAAACAGCACTGTAGAAAGCAAATACTCCTGCCCCAGGAAAAGCCTTTACCTTTGCAATTATGAGGCTCAAAATAGACCATGAGGGCCTAAACAGAAGGGTCTCGGGCTCCCCACACCAAACTGATCAGGGCCTCAGCTATTATGGTCACAGTTACATTAACAACAGCTCGACAGAACAGCAAGCACTCCCACTCGTGTGGACTAAGCTCTAAGAAAATACAGAAAGATGCTGATACTGTGGCTGATAATTTTATATACCTAATTTTTTAAAAAGTTACAGATATAAATAGAGGGGGGCAATATTTAAGGCCTCTCTGCTTGCCTCTCCATTCACCCTTCTTAGCTGCTGCCCACCAAGGAAGGCAATGTGGCTGGTCCGACTGGTTAAGAGAGCAGGACAACCACCACACGGTCTTCACAGCCGGGCAGGAGCCACTGGTTTAAGAGGAGCAGGGCTGCATGTGTTCTCTCTCTGGCAAGGCAGGTAGAGGACTCTGGTCACTTAGAGCAGGCCTGGCCACTTCTCTGTTGCCACAACAGGCCAGTCATCACCTATAACTGTAACGCATGGCCACCAAAAGGTGCTACTGTTCCAAGATCCAGATTTGGGCTCAGTTGAAGGTTTCTCTCTGGCCCTATGTCTAAACCACAGGCACTAAACCTGTTCTCCAGAGAATCCCACATTAGGGAACTGGGCACCAAGTCAGATCATGGCAATGTGATGCTTTGAGTCTTACTTCCCTGCTGTTCCTCGTATAAATTTTATCTGAAAACCTGTGAGAAAGACAGATGCAAGTGACAGATGGGATTCAGGAATTGCTAGGACCCTTTCCTTCCAGAGGGGGAAAGTATCTCTAATTCTAAAATATATACAATTAAGGAAGGTATGATTTACAAACGGAGTATCACCAACAATGAATAATGGATACAATTACACGACAAATAAATATATAAAAGTTTAAAGGATTAGAAAAGAATAAATAATAAAGTTTTTGAAATATTGATATACTATTTGGGTGGGGGGGTCCCTTTTTTTTTTTTTTCCAGCTGCACTCGTGACATGCAGAATTTCCTGGGCCAGGGATCAAACCGGCACCACAGCAGTAACTAGAACCATAGCAATGATGATGCTGGATCCTTAACCTGCTGAGCCACCAAGGAACTCCTGGGTTGAGGGCTCTTAAATTTTTTTTTTCCTACTAACACCCCCCTTTGTTCCATCTAATGTTAAGAAAAGATTATTCAAGCCATACCAAGAGGATTCTTTCATCAGAATAAGATGGTGAAAGAGTCCTGCCTCCTTGACCAAGAAATACCTAAAAGCTTAGCAATGAGTGGTGTCAGCTAACAATAACCAGTGTTTGGAACTCCCTCAGTATCAGGCCCTGCTCTGGCATTTCTCATTTATATCTCGTATCTCCATCATTAACCTAAGGTCTCACTAACACCAAAGAGTACAATTCCATCCATCAGTAGGTGATCAATCAGGTTAGGCTTAAGGATCAACTGGTTGGGGACCATAGATCTAAAGTGCTTAAGCTCAAGATTAAATTAAGGTATAGCTAACATATATGAAAGGACAAGAAATAACAATAATGGCTATTTTACTGTGGTCAGTGGGATCATTACATTCCTAGAGACACTCTTTCAAATTCTAAGGTTTATATCTCTTGCCTATTATATTTTCTCATTGATGAACACTGGAGGGAAGAGACTGAACATGAAACTAGAGTGGAGATTTGGGATTTTTTTCAAGTATTTATTTCTTTCAAGCTTCTATTCTACCAGACTTGATGATAATATCACCAACTCTTCAATCTACTGCAAAATCGATCATCCTTTGAAAATCAGGGTACATCTCAGAATAGAATGGTCTTCACGGATAAGATGAGCAAGATAGCAAAGACAGGAAAAGGAAGACATAATGGAAACATAAAACTGGAAACTGGAAAGGGAGGTGGCATTCATTCATTTTCAAGTGCAATTACCTGCATCAATATTTGGAAACAGAACTAGGGTCCGCTTGTTAAATGAGATAAGTGCATCCAAGGTTAATTCAAACATTTTTATGGAATGCTTAATGTCAGTGGTCACAGGGTGCTGTAGTGCAACAATGTAATCTTTAGATTTTACATCATCACCTGTTTAAAGAAAATCAAACCACATTGCTTCATTAGTTAAGAATCTTAAAGGAGGAAGAAACAAATGCCAGAAAGCCAGACTCCAAAGTCTCTGCTTTTAAAAATTCTAAGGCAACAACATTTTGTCACATTCTAAACAGGGCATCGAAATTAGAAGCAAACGATGAGAACTTAAGAGCAAAAAATCCAAGGATTCTCCAGCAAATGTAATATTTTACAACGGTGCTTGTAACATTAAGAGCAGACATTAGACCTCATTCTTTTAAAATCCAAAATACTTCAAAGCATTAGAAAAATGTGAACCTTTCCAATTTCTGACTAGTGTTTCTAATGAATTATCAGCAATATCAATGAATAACAATGTGTTGCAAAGCAGGACATTTGGAGACTGAGTGGGCATTAAGTAAATTCATATAACGCACCAGATTCAACAATTGGCCAGTGCTTCTAACTGTTCAAAGAACCAGAAAGGTTTCACTCATTCCCCAGACCAGGATCCCAAGGACAATACCTCAGCAAAAACGTAAAAGATCTGGATGGACAGTGCTATGCCAAAATAATACCAAACGTTTTGCAGCAGGGCCTATATTAGCTCATAAAACTGAAAATGAGCTCTACTTGCCTTTTTTTTTTTTTTTTGGCTTTTTAGAGCAGCACCCACAGCATATGGAGGTTCCCAGGCTAGGATTTGAAACGGAGCTACAGCTGCTGGCCTACACCACAGCCACAGCAACGCAGGATCGAGCTGCATCTGTGACCTGCACCACAGCTCATGGCAACACTGGATCCTTAACCCACTGAGCGAGGCTGGGGATCGAACCCAGGTCCTCATGGACACTAGTTGTGTTCACTACCTCTAAGTCACAACAGGAACTCCCAATATTCATTTTACTGATCAACTTTTCAAGTATGTTTATTATTAATTCAAATTCAACCAGTAGCAGTTACTTCTAATGATTTAATGGTATCAGAGAATTTTTGCTAATAATCTTCAGTAGTATTTGTTTACAAGACTCAGGTTTCCAAATTTTATTTTAAAAATCATTGGTCCCATCATGCTCTGCACTGGGGGTGGAGATATAACTATTCAGTTTTTGCACAAAGTAGAAAAAAGACCTAAAGGCCTAAAAGAACTGATCAGCAACAGAAGTCTAGAAAGACGCAATCAACACAAACTCAGGTAATCCACTAGGTAGAGAATTAAAAAATTGTGAGGAAAAAACAGCAATAAAAGAGGTGTCTTGGAGTTCCCGTCATGGCGCAGTGGAAATGAATCTGACTAGGAACCATGAGGTTGCGGGTTTGATCCCTGGTCTCGCTCAGTGGGTTAAGGATCCGGCGTTACCGTGAGCTGTGGTGTAGGGTGCAGATGTGGCTCGGATCCCGCCTTACTGTGGCTGTTGCATAGGCCAGTGGCTACAGCTCCAATTCGACCCCTAGCCTGGGAACCTCCATACGCCATGGGTGCGGCCATAAAAGGACAAAATAAAAAAAGGCAAAAAAGAGGTGTCTTTGTTGTAAAGGATATGGAAATATTATGAATATGCCAAAATCTGGCCACAGGTACAATCTAGTCTCGCTCTAACACAATGTTCTACAATTGAATTAGCTCATCTATGACTGGTAAATAGAGGAATGACGCCAGCCTTTAATGTAGTAGTTGAGTTATTCATACATGATTCCCCATGGCGATACAAAGAACCCTAAAGCAAATTACACAACAAGCGGTGGCAAAATATAGTACTTGTCACAAGGCTCCCTCAGCCCACGCTCTTACTCCGGGTTCAGTTTGCTCACATACTCAGTCTTGAGAACACTTACAGGGCAAGTCTCTTTGTGGCTTTTTTGGTAGCAATTTTTCTTTGAGAGTGAGGACGAACGGAGTCGTGCAGAGAATCAGTCTATACAACTTACTGCTAAGGGCCAAGTGGGAGGTGAAGAGGAAGAAAAATTCCAGCAGTGTACCCCATGAGAGCTTTCCACACCTCATTTATCTTCCACTTCAAGTGCGCTTAAGAAAGATCTGTAGTATATAGAAAATAACCCTAGAATGCAGAAAGCAGCAGGATTGCGCTTTGTGAACTAAAGCTCTATATAGAGCCATTTAAGCAGTTTCTTCATTAAAAAGGGGTAACAAAAAGAGCAAAAACTAGACATCTTAAAAAAAAAAAAAAGAACAGTGAAAAAGAAAACACAGGACAGGAATGTCCGTTGTGGCTTAGCGGAAACGAATCTGACTAGGATCCAAGAGGATGCAGGTTGGATCCCTGGCCTTGCTTAGTATGTTAAGGATCCGGTGTTACTGTGAGCTGTGGTGTAGGTCACAGACGCAGCTCGGATCCTTCAATGCTATGGCCATGGTGCAGGCCGGCAGCCACAGCTCCGATTTGACCCCTGGCCTGGGAACTTCCAACATGCCGCAGGTGCAGCCCTAAAAAGCCAGCCAGCAAGCAAGCAAGAGAAAAGAGAAAACACAGGACAATGAGTTGGAGCTACCCAACCCTGGCAATAATACATTTTGTGCAAAGCCTGTGCCTGTCCTTGATGTACAACTTCTGACATTATCCACCTTTGTTTCTAGAACTCAGCAGCTTCTGCAGAACTCAGCAGCTTCAGCTCTTCCACACACCCCTATCCATTACAACACCATCATCTGGGCTTCTCCCATAAAATTCTGTACTTACTGGGTGTTTTTTTCATTATCAGGGATGTAACATGTCTTTTTAACCTTGCTAATATTTTTATTAGGAATGTTATGTATTACAGAGCTGTTATGGTTACAAAGTTGCATGTTCTGAGTGGCTTACCTTATGCCATTTTTCCTTTAACCAGAGGGATAACGTCAGAAATCGCAGGTCAAGAAGCGGGTACAGGGAGTTCCCCTTGTGGCTCAGTGGAAACGAACCTGACTAGCATCTGTGAGAACGCAGGTTTGATCCCTGGCCTTGCTCAGTTGGTTAAGGATCCGGCGTTGCCCTGAGTTGTAGTGTAGGTTGCAGATGTGGCTTGGCTGTGATGTAGGCTAGCAGCTATAGCTCTGATTCAGCCCCTAGCCCAGAAACTTCCATATGCTTCATCTGCAGCAAAAAAAAGAAAAAAAGTACAGCCTTTGCACAAAAGGTATTACTGCCAAGGGTAAGGTAGCTTTGGCTCAATGGCTTTTACCCCCCAACTGATTTTTTCTATATTGTCATTCTCCGTTTCATAAAGAAACTCCTTAAATGGTTCCAAATAGAACTTCAAGCCTTACAAGTACAGTTTTGCTGCATTCTGCTTTGTAAGGGTTATTTTCTATTCATTTACAAGTTTTTCAGAAGACAGAGCTAACACTATAATCAGAACAGAATGCAAGAATGTTTGTTTACTTAGAAGCATGCAGAAAGGGGAGACTGAAGAGACAGAAGTCTGTTCCATCAGCTTTATCTCAAAAGGTTCCCTGAGAGCTACGAATTTGTCCAAGGATAAGAAATACATAGAACGGATTAGTAGAAAAGCACAATTTCTTTCCTATTCTAATGTGATCTGGGTTTAAAATATACACAATCACTGTGATTACACAATCATCAAATTGACTTACTGTTCATGAACTTCACTATTCAACAGATCGCTCTCTTCATGGAGGAGAGTCCTAAATACCTAATAGGTGATTAGTCCTGATGTGTCCTCTCAGATAGCACTCTCACTAGAAATTAATGCATCGACATTCTGTTTGTAAACCTATTTTCTCTACCTCTGATTAGCAAAGAGTAATTTCCAAAAATCTAGGTCACTGAAGAATTTTAGGCCTTCAGGCTTATTTACTTGAGTAGCAAATTCTAATGGTAACCTAGGACCTCTGCTTTTTCATAATAATCCTCATTCTTTATTATTATTAAGTACTTAACGGCTTGTTAAGTGCTTTCAATATTCATTATCTCACCTGAGTATTCCAACAAGTTCATAAAAAAGGCATTAAAATTAAAAATAACAATCATTTTCATTTTGCTAAAAAACAAAGGGGAAAAAACACCCATAATTCTACTAACCAGAAATATTATTAAAGATTTGGCATACATACTTACCAACCTTTTATGCTGTCATTGTTTTTATAAAAATAGCATATTTTACATATAACTTTGTAGCCTGCTTTTTTTCCTTTCTGATCTGTCACCATCTGTTCTTGTAGCTACTAACTATTCACCCATTAACATCATATATAATGGATTAAAAGCATTCGCTTGTATAAATATGGCATAGATTTAAAAAGAATCCAATCCATTAAGTCTGTTTTATAGAAAAGGTGAGTCTCCGAAAGGTGAGGTCATACCATGGGGTGAGCACTCTGTGAGCTAAAAACGTTAGCCTTCTGACTGCTAATGGAATACTCCACCCACAAAAGTTTCCAAAAGGACCGAGGCACGTCCAAACTTCCTGACAAAGGCAGTGATTAGGCTGAATACAGACTGATGCCCACCTAACCACATCCGAATGATGCTCATGTAGTCCTTGTTCTTGGCGGAGAGAAGCTTGTCGTAGGAAGGGCAGCCTGCCAAGAGGATGCGATCGTGGTCCTCGCACATGGATATCAGGTGCTGCTCCGCGCTCCGGGTGCAGCACACGTGATAGTGAGCCAGTTTCGTTATGGCGTGCCTGATGGAGTCGTCAATGGTCCCACTGACTTCCCCTCCTTCGATGTGAAGGATCCGGATGTTCATCAAGGCCGCAGACGTAGCCAGAGCCAGGGCATCAAACCTGTCTCCGTGAACAATCATGATGTCCGGCTTCAGGCGGTTAAGGACATCCGGTAGCTTCACAAGGGCCAGGCCTACTGACTCCACCATGGCTGCCTCGTCTTCCCCTCTGACAATCGTATGGAGCCTGGTGTTAATGTCAAAGTCATCTTGTTCAATCATGCGATACGTGTTTCTAAAGGGGGAGAGAAATGAAAATGTGAGAGCACGTTCTTAAGTACAGGGCTATGAAAAGGTCGGACAAAAGCAATCTAATGGCGACCCTGAAGGGAAAACTATTCCACAAAATTTCCTTGTTAAAGTAAGTATAACTTGCACACAAAAGTTAAAAGCACATTGTGATGATCGTTGTATGACTATAAACGTAATAAAATTCATTCAGGAAAAAAAATTAAAAGCACAGACCACAAATATAGTTTGCTTAATTTTTCTACGCAAACACCCGTATAGCCACCACCCAGATCAACACATCCCACACCTTGGGGGTCTTACTTATGCCCCCTTCAGTGAGACCCTAGGGGAGAAACATTGGAGGGAGAATGTTTGCATTAGGGAAAAAAAAAAAATTTACAGTGGTCACAACTTTCTCTTCTTATAAAAAAAAAATATATATATATGTGTGTGTGTGTGAATTTTTAAAAAGAAATATGCTACTTATAGAAAAAAAAATGTTACTCATAAAAGCAAAGCTCACTGGTAATTCCCTGGTAGCCTAGTGGTTAGGACTTAACTGCTCTTTACCACTGCAGCCTGGGTTCAAGGGTCTGGGAACTGAGGTCCCACATCAAGCTGTTGCATGCTGTGGCCACAAAGAAAAAAAAAAAGGGCAACACTCATTTTAAAAAATAGTATGGAACCAGGATACCTGCTATGTCACTGTATGAATTATGGAAATTATTTCCCGAATTCTCTTTATATGGTACAATTAATGTAGCATGATTCTGATTGAGGTGAAAAGGTAGGTTTTAAATTATGTGTGAAATGCAGTTTCAGGTCTGTTTCATGCTTTAATAACAACAGCAATTCTCAATGCCTAAAAGTGTCCTGTCTGTTATGACCAATTTTAAAAGATACATTTTTTAAGAAATATGTATTTATTATTTAAAAATTAGAAAACAGAGAAAATTATCATGCCTAAACCTACCACTCTGCAATATCAGTCTTACCATTTTGATTCATTTCTTCCTAGCCATTTTATGCATAATATTTTAACATGGTTGAGAACACATCATAGCACAACTCTGTATCTACCTAATCCATTTAATGACGTGATGATATTTTCTCAGATTATGAAGGATTCTTCACATACATTGTATAGTTGGCCTAGCAGTAATATATAGATTCCTTTGGATTTTCCTACAGAAGCAATGATGTCTGTAAGTAAAGCAATCCTTGTGTCTTTATATTTCTTGCTTCATTGCCCTGGCTGTTACGTCTAGTGCATGGAAAAGTGGTGAAAGTGGGTATCCTTACCTTATTCCCAATCTTAGGAGGAAAACATAAATTTTATGTTTGCTATAGGTTTTTCATAGATTGCCTTTATCAGTTGAGGAATTTCTATTCCAAGTCTGCTAAAAGTTTTGTTTTTGTTTGTTTTTTGTTTTTTACCATAACTAGTTGTTGAATTTTGTGAAAAGCTTTTCTAACATCTATTGAGATGACTGCGTTGGTTTTCCCCTCCATTCTCTTAATACGTGAATCACACTAAATGATTTTCAAATATTAAGTCAATTTTGAATTTCCGAGCTAAACCCACTTGGCCATGATATATTGTCTGTTCTTTTATACTGATGGATAAAATTTGCTAATTTTTTGTTTAAAATGTTTACGTTTGTATTCGTGAGGGATACTGATCTGAATTTTCTTATAATACCTTTGTCAGATTTTGGTATCGGGATTATGGTAACCTTATTAAATAATCAAGGAAGTCCTCTGGCTCCTCTGTTTTCTGAAAGAATTTGTGTAAGATCTTAAATGTATGATAGGATTCAAAGGTGAAGCCATTTCTGTTAGAAATTATTTTTAAGTATCTGATAATAAGTCTAATTTATTTAATAGAATAGAGCTACTGAGATTTTCTCTTTTTTCTGTCAGTTTTGGTAAGCAGTGTTGTTCAAGGAGTTTGTCTACTTCATCTAAACTGTCAAATTCGTGGCCTGATATTCCCCTTCTATTCTTTTTAACGGCTGTAAGATCAGTAGTGATATCCTCTGACATCCTCTGTTAGGGATTTCTGTGTTCCCTTTTTATTATTTCTGCAGGAGTCTGTCAATTTTATTAATATTTTCAAAGAAATAATTTTTCCCTTGATTAATTTTCTCTGTTAATCTACTTTTACATTTCATTGATTTCCACTCTATTGTTCCACCCTTCTACTTACTTTGGGCTCAATTTTCTCCTTTCTTATTTATTAAAGAGGAAACGGATCCTTTGCTCTAAACCTTTTTTTTCTCCCCCCTGCATCTGGGGCATGCAGAAGTCTCTGGGACTAGGGGTCAGACCTGCTCAACAGCGACCCAAGACACAGCAGTGACAACGCTGGATCCTTACCTTGCTGAGCCACCAGGGAACTCCTCAACTTTTCTTTTTAATTTAACTATTTAAATCTACATATTTCCCCATGAGCACTGCTTCACCTATACCCACAGATTTTGATATATATTAATATTTATTATTCTGTTCAAAATATTTTCTAATTTCCCTTTAGGATTTCTTATTTGACCCACTTAGCTTAAAATTCAGCAAAAAACATCCATATTTTAAGAAATGGGCTAAACAACTCCTGCCAGAGTGAGCCTGCATGCCCCACCCAAGCCTCCCTTCAGAGTGGTTCACTCACAGCAAACTCGGGCCAGCCCACTCCCATGCAGTAAAGCCTGTGTACCTGATCCCCAGCTCGTCTCCCTCTGAGCAGGCTCACATACCCGGACACCCCACCCTCTTCCTGCCTGAAAAGGTCTGAGGCCTGCTGCCTTGGAAGCAGTCTCTGGTGCATTGCCCACACAGGGAGGTGCAGCTGAAATCACAGCCGAGCCCCAGGTGCCCGTGGACTGAGGAAGAAGAGCTGAAGCCTCTCCTCCCGGCTGCAAGAACCACAGATTTACAACTCCACTCCTGGCTTTGTAAATTCAGCGCTTGTTGAGTATCTGAACAGATGAGTGACCTCAAGATCAAGCCGGGTCTGGCTTTAGCAGCTGTAGACTTTGTGGGCACGCAAACACCGGGTCTGGACAAGAACAAAGTCTGAGCTGCCTCCACAGCGCCCACATCAGGCCCAGGTACACAACTACTGCAGTCCTGGGACCTGACCTCAGTGAATCTGCACCGGTAGCCTGGTGACAACAACGCCTGAGTGACAACAGGGCCCATTGCCAGCAGAGCAGTGCTAACAACAGTGTACTCTGTGAATCTGCAAAATGGGTCAAAGGTGATACAACAGCATACTTGCAGGTGAACAGGACTAACAAAGGGACACTCAGGGGCTCCTCTCCTACTGGGAGTCCTCCAATCCCACCTACCTGGTGCCACAGAAATACAACTCAGAAACATCTGGAGACTACTACTCCAACAACTAGGATACAGACCCTGCCCCTGAAAGGCCAGTGACAACCACAGTGCAAAGAAGAGACCCCACTCGATATCCAGTACAGGCTCTGGTCACCACAACATCAGTTACATCTATCAAGGGGATAAAAGCTAGCATACCCTGAGGAAAGAGGTGACAGACATCCATATAAAAAGTAGCCCTTGTACCAAAAAATAAATGCAAATGAACCCAGACAGGCTCCCTAAAGTCATTTAGAGCTTGTAGTCACCTCTAAACATACCCCCCTCAACACAGCCCTGACCATCAGAGGGACAAGATCCAGCTCCACCCACCAGGGGGCAGAGACTAGGAACAAGAGGAACTACGATCCTGCAGCCTGTGGAAAAAAAGACCATAAACACAGAAAGTTAGTCAAAATGAGATGACAAAAATATGTTTCAGATGAAGGAACAAGATACAAACCCACAAAACCAACCAAATCAAGAAGAGACTGGCAACCTACCTGAAAAGAATACAGAATAATGACAGTAAGGATAATCCAAGATCTTGGGGAAAAAATGGAGACAAAATCGAGAAGTTACAAGAAATGTTTAACAAAGAGAAGATTTAAAGAACAAAAATGAGCAATACAATAACTGAAATGAAAAGTACTCTAGCAAGAATCAATAATAGAATAACTGAGGTAGAAGAACAAACAGGTGAGCTGAAGGCAGAATGGTAGAAATCACTGTCATGGAAAAGAAGAAAAAAGAATGAAAAGAGGACAGTCTAAGAGATCTCTAAGACAACATTAAACATACCAACATCTGTATTATAGCGGTCCCAGAAAGAGGAGAAAGAGAGAGACAAAGGACCTGAGCAAGTATTTGAAGAGATTATAGCCGAAAACATTCCTAACATGGGAAAAGAAACACTCACTCAAGTCCAGAAAGTGCAGAGTCCTATACAGGAAAAATCCAAAGAGGAACATACTGAGACACATAGTAATCAAGCAGACAAAAACTGAAGACAAAGTATTAAAAGCAAAGGAGTTCCCACTGTGGTGCAATGGGATTAGCAGTGTCTCTGCAGGGCCAGGATGCAGGTTCAATCCCCAGCCTGGCACAGTGAGTTAAGGATCTGGAGTTGCCACAGCTTCGACGCAGGTCACAACTGTGGCTCAGACCTGATATCCTGGCCTGGGAACTCCATGTGCTGTGGGTCAGTCAATGAATAAATAAACAAACGAATAAGGGTAACAAAGGAAAAACGGGGGTTCTTGCTGTGGCTCAGCAGGTTAAGGACCTGACTAATATCCCTGAGGACTGAGGGTTTGGGTTCGATCCATGGTCTCACTCAATGGGTTAAAGGACCCGGGGTTGCCACAGGCCATGGTGAAGATCACAGAGGCAGCTCAGATCTGGCATTGCTATGGCTGTGGCATAGGCCACCAACTGCAGCTCCAATTCAAACCCTAGCCTGGGAACTTCCATATGTTACAGGTGCCACCCTAAAAAGAAAACACAAAAAGCAGAAACAAAAACAAAGGAAAAACAACAAATAACATACAAGGCAAATCCCATCAACACTGGATTCTCAACCCACTAAGCCACAAAGGAACTCCTCAACATGCATTTTTGATAAAAACTCTCCAGACAGTGGGCACAGAGGGAACCTGCCTCAACATGATAAAGGCCATATACTACAAACCCACAGCTAACATCATTCTCAAGAAAGAAAATCTGAAAGTATTTCTACTAAGATAAGGATGTCCACTCTCATCACAGTTATTCCACATAGTTTTGAAAGTCCTTGTCATGGCAATGAGAGAAGAAAAAGAAATAAAAGGAATCTAAATTGGAAAAAAAAAGTAAAACTGTCACTGTTTGCAGATGACTTGATACAATACATAGGAAATCCTAAAAATGCTACCAGAAAACCATTAGAGCTCATCAGTGAATTCAGGAAAGCTGCAGGATACAAAAATACATAAATCTCTTGCATTTCTATAGACTAACAATGAAAGATCAAAAGAAAAATTAAGGGGGTATGGGGAAACCAGTGACTTCAAAAGACACTCAGATTCAGATGGTGAACAGAAGGACTGGAGCTCAATTTCTCTCATAAAAACAACAAAATTACAACCAAATGCTGAGCATCCTTCAACCAAATGGACTGGAAACTTTCAAAAAGATATTCTACTCCAGAAGACAAAGAGGTGACCACGTCAAGAGGTAGGAGGAGCGATTATGTAATATAAGCAACCCCATACCTCCCAGGTGGGAAGCCCCACAGACTGGAAAGTAACTGTATCACAGAGACACCTACAGGACTGAGAGAGTTCTGAGCCCCAAGTCAAAACCCCATACCTGAGGATCTGGCACTGAAAAAAAGAGCCCCTGGAGCATTGAAGGCCAGAGGGGCTTGTGTACAGCATTTCCGTGGGACTGAAGAAAATGGAGACCCCGTTCTTTATTTTTCATTTTTATTTTTTTGGTCTTCTTTCATTCTAGGGCTGCACCTGTGGCATGAGGAGCTTCCCTGGCTAGAGGTCAAATCGGAGCTACAGCCACTGGCCCACGCCACAGCCACAGCAATGCAGGATCTGAGCCACATCTACAACCTACACTGCAGCTCATGGCAACGCCAGATCGTTAACCCACTGAGCAAGGCCAGGGATCAAACACGCAACCTCATGGTTCCTAGTCAGATTCGTTAACCACTGAGCCAAGATGGGAACTCCGAGACCCCATTCTTGAAAGGCACACACAGGCTTTCACATGCACTGGGTCCCAGGACTAAGCAAAGGCTCCATAGCAATATGGGTCAAATCTGACTGCAGTTCTTGGAGGATCTCCTGGGAAAACAGGGGTGACTCTGGCCTGTTGTGGGGGAAGGGCATTGGAGACAAAGCTCTTAGGAATATTCATCAGTCTGCATTTCTCTGGAGGTGGCCATTTTGGGAAAATCTGGCCCCCCCAATCAGTGCTGGGAAGCCCCAGGCCAAACAATTATCCAGGTGGGATCTCAGCTCACCCATTAGTAAACAGGCAGCCTAAAGAGCCCTCAGGCACACAGCTTCCTCTAATCTCACCCAGAGACAAAGCCCCAACCACCAGAGGGATAGGAATCAGCCCCACATACCAGTGGGCAGGCACCAGTCCCTCCCTTCAGGAAGTCTAAAGTCCCCCCATACCAACTCCAGCCACAAGGGAGGCAAACACCAGAGGTAAGAGAGGCTACAACTCTGTTGTGTTCAAAAAGGTCACCACACCAAAAAACTATCAAAATGAAAAGACAGAGAACTATAATTCAGATAAGGGAGGAAAAAAAAAAAAAAAACAGAAAATCAGCTCAGTGCTAAGATTATCAGCCTCCCAGAAAAAGACTTTAGACTGTTGATGCTGAAGATGATACAAGACATTGGAAATAAACTGGAGGCAAAGATTGATAATTTACAGGAAACACTGAGCAAAGAAATACAAAACAGTAAAATTAAGAAGAGATGCAAAATACAGTAACCGAAATAAATTCATTAGAAGCAGCCAACAGTAGAATACAGGGGGCAGAAGAACGAATAAGCAAGGTGGAGGACAGATTAGTGGAAATCACTGATGCAGAACAGAAAAGAGATAAAAGATTGCAAGGAAATGAGGACAGTCTCAGAGAACTCTGGGATAACATTAAACGAAACAACATCCATATTATAGGGGTGCCAGAGGGAGAAGAGAGAGAGAAGGGGACAGAAAAAACATTTGAAGAGATAATAGTCAAAAACCTCCCTAACATGGGAAAGGAACCTCTCACTCAAATCCTGGAAGTGCAATGAGTACCATATAAAATAAACCCAAGGAGGAACACCCCGAGACACATATTAATCAAAATGACCAAAAGTAAAGACAAAGAGAAATACTGAAAGCAGCTAGGGAAAAGAAACAAATAACATACAAGGGAACCCCGATAAGGTTATCGGCAGATTTTTCAGCTGAAACTCTGCAGGCCAGAAGGAAGTGGCATGAATAAACCTCCACCCAAGATTACTTTACCCAGCAAGGCTCTCATTCAGATTTGAAGGAGAAATCAAAAGCTTTACAGATAAGCAAAGCTAAGAGAGTTCCACAACACTAAACCAGCTTTACAACAAATACTAAAGGAACTTCTCTAGGCAGGAAAGAAAAGGCCACAACCAGAAACAAAAACACCACAAATGACAAAGCTCACCAGTAAATGCATATATACAGAAAAGATACTAAATCATTCACAATTATGCTACCAAAATCAGAAATCGTGATAAGAGGAGACACAAATGCAGGACACTGAAGACACACTTGCAATTAAGAAACCAACAACTTAAAACAATCTCGTTTATATACAGACTCCTATATCAAAACTTAAGGGTAACTGCAAACCAAAAATCTACAATAAGAAAAATCAACTCAAATACAACATTAAAGATAGTCATCAAACCACAAGAGGAGACAAAAAGAAGGGATGAAAAAAGAGCAACAGAAATCCAAGACAGGAGTTCCCGTCATGGCTCAGTGGTTAACGAATCCGACTAGGAACTGTGAGGTTGCAGGTTCAATCCCTGGCCTTGCTCAGTGGGTTAAGGATCCTGCATTGCCATGAGCTGTGGTGGAGGTTGCAGATGCGGCTCGGATCCCACATTGCTGTGGCTGTGGCGAAGGCCAGCAGCTACAGCTCCTGTTAGACCCCTACGCTGGGAACCTCCATATGCTGCGGGTGCGGCTCTAGATAAGGCAAAAAGACAAAAAAAAAAAAAAAAAAAAA
>PVHT021183634.1:36535126-36565653 GCA_004024745.2 Catagonus wagneri | reverse complement strand
AAAAAAAAAAAAAAACAGGCAAAAACACAAACACGTGGCGACTAAACAACATGCTATTAAACAACCAATGGATCACTGAAGAAATCAAAGAGGAAATTAAAAAATACCTAGAAGCAACATGCTACTAAACAACCAATGGATCACTGAAGAAATCAAAGAGGAAATTAAAAAATACCTAGAAACAAATGACAACAAAGATATGACACTCCAAAACCTCTGGGATGCAGCAAAAGCAGTTCTAAGAGGAAAGTTTATAGCAATACAAGCCTACCTCAGGAATCAAGAAAAAGCTCAAATAAACAACCTAACTTTACATCTAAAGCAGCTAGAGAGGGAAGAACAGACCAGACCTAAAGTTAGTAGAAGAAAAGAAATCATAAACATCAGAGCAGAAATCAAGGAAATAGAAATGAAGAAAACCATAGAAAAGATCAATGAAACGAAAAGCTGGTTTTTTGAAAAGATCAACAAAATTGATCAACCCTTAGCAGCCAGACTTATCAAGAAAAAAAGAGAGATGACACAAATAAAATTAGAACTGAAAAATGAGAAGAAGCAATGGACATCACAGAAATACAAAGGACTATATGCAACTATATGGCAATAAAATGGAAAACCTAGAAGAAATGGACATTCTTAGAAAAGTACCATCTTCCAAGACTAAACCAAGATGAGATATAAAATATGAACAGACCAATCACAAGTTCTGAAATTGAAACTGTGATTATAAAACTTCCAACAGGAGTTCCCATCATGGCACAGAGGTTAACAAATCCGACTAGGAACCATGAGATTGTGGGTTCAATCCCTGGCCTTGCTCAGTGGGTTAACAATCTGGCGTTGCCATGAGCTGTGGTGTAGGTAGCAGACATGGCTCAGATCTGGCGTTGCTGTGCCTGTGGCGTAGATCAGCAGCTACAGCTGCGATTCGACCCCTAGCCTGGGAACCTCCATATGCCGCTGGTGTGGTCCTAAAAAGCAAAAAAAATAAAATAAAAAACTTCCAACAAACAAAAGTCCAGGACCAGATGGCTTCACAGGTGAATTCTATCAAACATTTAGAGAAGAGCTAACACCTATCCTTCTGAAACTATTCCAAAAAACTGCAGAGGAAGGAACACTCCCAAACTCATTGTGTGAGGCAACCATCACCCTGATACCAAAACCAAAGATACCACAAAAAAGAACATTACAGGCTAATTTCACTAATGAACATAGATGCAAAAATATCCTCAACAAAATACTAGCCAACCGAATCCCACAATACATCAAAAGGACTGTACATCAACATCAAGTAAGATTTATCCCAGGGATGCAAGGATTCTTCAGTACCTGCAAAGCAAACAGTTTTATACACCACATTAACAAACTGAAGAATAAAAACCATATGATCCTCTCCATAGATGCAGAAAAAGCCTTTAAAATCCAACACCCATTTCCGATAAAAACCCTTCAGAAAGTGGGCATAGTGGGAACCTAACTCAACATAATAAAGGCCATCTATGACAAACCCAGAGCTAACATCATTCTCAATGGTGAAAAGCTGAAAGAATTCCCACTGAGATCAGGAACAAGACAAGGATGTCCACTTTTGCCAGTACTATTCAACACAGTTTTGGAAGTCCTAGTCACAGCAATCAGAGAAGTAAAAGAAATAAAAGGAATCCAGATTGGAAAGGAAGAAGTAAAACTATCACTATTTGCAGATGACATGATACCATACCTAGAGAATCCTAAAGACTCCACCAGAAAACTGTTAGAGTTGATCAAGGAATCTGGCAAAGTCACAGGACACAAAATTAATACACAGAAATCAACTGCATTTCTATATACTAACAATGAAAGATCAGAAAGAGAAATTAGGGAAGCAATCCCGGTTCACCAACGCATCAAAAAGAATCAAATACTTACGAATAAACCTACCTAAAGAGACAAAAGAACTGTACTCTGAAAACTATAAGACGCTGATGAAAGAAATCAAGGATGACATGAACAGGTGGAAAGACATACCATGCTCTTGGATTGCAACAGTCAATATTATCAAAATGACTATACTACCCAAGGCAATCTACACATTCGATGCAATCCCTATCAAATTACCAAGGACATTTTTCATAGAACTAGAACAAAATATTTTAAAGTTTGTTTGGAAGCACAAAAGACCCAGAATAGTCAAAGATATCCTGAAAAAGAAAAATGGAGCTCGAGGAATCAGGCTCCCTGACTTCAGACTAAACTACAAACCTATAGTCATCAAAACCATATGGTTTTGGCACAAAGACAGAAATATAGATCAGCGGAACAGTGTAGAAAGCCCGGAATTAAATGCACACACCTATAGTCAACTAATCTATGACAAAGGAGGAAAGAATGTACAATGGAGAAAAGACAGCTTCTTCAATAAGTGGTGCTGGGAAGACTGGACAGCCACATGTAAAAAAAAGAAACCAGAACACTTCCTAACACCATATACAAAAATAAATTAGACCTAGATATAAGACCAGAGACTATAAAACTCTTAGAGGAAAACATAGGCCAAACAATCTCCAGCATAAATGACAGCAACATCTTCTCAGATCCACCTGTTAGAGTAATGACAATAAAAAGAAAAATAAACAAATGGGACTTCATTAAACTGAAAAGTTTCTGCACAGCAAAGGAAACCCTAAACAAAACTAAAAGACAACCCACAGAATAGGAGAAAATATTTGCAAATGAATTGACTGACAAGGGATTAATCTCCAAAATTTACAAACACCTCCTACAGCTCAATACCAAAAAAACAAACAACCCCACCAAAAAATGGGCACAAAATCTAAGAAGACAATTCTCCAAAGAAGAGATACAGAGGGCCAAAAAACACATGAAAAGATGTTCTGCGTCACTCATTATTAGAGAAACACAAATCAAAACCACTGTGAGGTACCACCTTACACCGACGAGAATGGCCATCATCAAAAAGTCTACAAACAATAAGTGCTGGAGAGGGTGTGGAGAAAAAAGAACCCTAATACACTGTTGGTGTGAACTGCTGTGGAAAACAGTATGGAGATTCCCTAGAAAACCAGAAACAGAATTACCATTTGATCCAGCAATCCCACTCCTGGGCATCTATCCAGAGGAAACCATGACTCGAAGAGACACATGTACTCCAATGTTCATTGCAGCAATCCATACAACAGCCAAGTCATGGAAACAACCTAAATGCCCATTGACAGAGGAATGGATAGGGAAGATGTGGCACATATACACAATGGAGTATTACTCAGTCATTAAAAGGAACGAAATAACAACATTTATAGCAACATGGATGGACCTAGAAATTATCATGCGAAGTAAAACCAGTCAATGAGACACCAACATGAAATGCTATCACTTACATGTAGAATCTTAAAAAAGGACACAATGGACTTCTTTGCAGAGCAGATACTGACTCACAGACTTTGGAAAACTTTTGGTTTCCAAATGAAACAAGTTGGGGGGTGGGGGGATGCACTGAGGGTTTGGGACGGAAATGCTATAAAATTTGGTTGTGATGATTTTTGTATACCCATAATTGTAATAAAATTCTTTAAGTAATTAAAAAAAATAAACCACAATGGAAAAAAAAAAGTAAAAGAAGAACAAAAAAACCCGAAAGTCAGCAGAAGGAAGGAAATCTTAAAGGTCAGATATGAAATCAATAAAATAGAGATTCAAAAAACAATAGAAAAAAGTCAATAAAACCAAGAGCTGGTTCTTTGAAAAGGTAAACAAAATGGACAAACTTCTCGCTAGACTCACCAAGAAGAGTAGAGAAAAAACCCAAATAAAATAAGAAATGAAAAAGGAGAAGTCACAACAGGTATCACAGAAATACAAAAAACAATGAGAGAATACTGTAAACAATTGTATGCCAACAAATTTGACAACCTAGAAGAAATGGACAACTTTATAGAGACTTACACCCTTCCAAAACTGAATCAAGAAGAAATAGATCAAATGAACAGAATGATCACGAGAAATGAAATTGAGTATGTCGGAGTTCCCGTCGTGATGCAGTGGTTAACGAATTTGACTAGGAACCATGAGGTTGCGGGTTTGATCCCTGGCCTTGCTCAGTGGGTTAACGATCCGGCGTTGCCGTGAGCTGTGGTGTAGGTCACAGATGCGGCTCGGATCCTGCATTGCTTTGGCTGCGGCGTAGGCCAGTGGCTACAGCTCCAATTAGACCCCTAGCCTGGGAACCTCCACATGCCGCGGGTGTGGCCCTAAAATGACAAAAGGCAAAAAAAAAGAAATTGAGTATGTCATAAAAACACTCCCTACAAATAAAAGTCCAGGACCAGACAGCTTCACAGGTGAATTCTACCAAACATACGAAGAGGAACTCATACCCATCCTCTTTAAACTTTTCCAAATGGTCGAAGAAGAAGGAACACTCCCAAAGATATTCTATGATGCCACCATCATCTTAATTCCAAAACCAAAGATACCACCAAAAAAGAAAACTATAGGCCAATATCTTTGATGAATATAGATGCAAAAATTCTCAACAAAATTTTAGCCAACCGAACCCAACAACATATAAAAAAGATCATACACCACAACCAGATGGGATTCATCCCAGCTGCACAAGGACAGTTCAACGTATGCAAATCAATCAATGTCATTCCCCACATTAACAAAAGAAAAGTCAAAAACCACATGATCATTTCTGCATGTCAGATGCAGAAAAAGCATTTGACAAAGTCCAACATCCATTCATGATTAAAACTCTTACCAAAGTGGGGATAGATGGAACATACCTTAACATAATAAAAGTCATTTATGACAAACCCACAGCAAATATAATACTCAATGGAGAAAAGCTGAAAGCCTTCCCACTAAAATCTGGAACAGGGCAAGGATGCCCACTCTCACCACTGTTATTCAACATAGTAGTGGAAGTCCTAGCTAGAGCAATCAGACAAACAAAAGAAATAAAAGGCATCCAAATAGGAAGAGAAGAGGTGAAACTGTCACTGTTTGCAGATGACATGATATTATATATAGAAAACCCCAAGGACTCAACCGCAACATTACTTGAACTGATCAGTGAATTCAACAAAGTAGCAGGATATAAGATTAACCTTCAGAAATCAATCTCATTTCTGTATACTAACAATTAAATACTAGAAAAGGAATAGAAAAATACCTTTTAAAAGTGTACCTCAAAAAATCAAATACCTGGGAATAAACCTGACCAAGGAGGTGAAAGACTTATATGCTGATAACTATAAAATGTTAATCAAGGAAATCAAAGAAGATACAAAGAAATGGAAAGATATCCCATGCTAATGGGCCAGAAAAATTAATATTGTAAAAATGGCCATACTACCCAAAGCAATCTATGGATACAATACAATCCCTATCAAATTACCCATGACATTTTTCACAGAACTAGATAAAACAATCCAAAAATTTATATGGAACTACAAAAGACCCAGAATTACCAAAGCAATTCTGAGGAACAAAAACCAAGCAGGAGGCATAACTCTCCCAGACTTCAGGCAATATTACAGAGCCACAGTAATCAAGATAGTGTGGTACTGGTACCAAAACAGACATGCAGACCAATGGGACAGAATAGAGAACCCAGAAATAAACCCAGACACCTACGGTCAATTAATCTTTGACAAAGGAGCTAAGAACATTAAATGGGAAAAAAGACAGTCTTTTCAGTAAGTACTGCTGGGAAACCTGGACAGCTGCATGCAAATCATGAAACTAGAACACACTCTCACACCATGCACAAAAATAAACTCTAAATGGCTTAAATACTTAAATATAAGACAAGATACCATTAAACTCCTGGAAGAGACCATAGGCAAGACATTCTCTGACATTAACCTTACAAATGTTTTCTCAGGTCAGTCTCCCAAAGCAACAAATAAAAGCAAAGATAAACCAATGGGACCTAATCAAGCTGATAAGCTTTTGCACAGCAAAGGAAACCAAAAGGAAAACTAAAAGACAACTTACAGAATGGGAGAAAATAGTGTCAAATGATTCAACTGACGAGGGCTTATATCTCTAAAACATACAAACAACTTATACAACTCAACAGCAAAAAAGCCAACAACCCAATTGAAAAATGGGCAAAAGACCTGAATAGATATTTCTCCAAAGAAGATATGCAGATGGCCAACAAGCACATGAAAAATTGCTCAACATCACTGATTATTAGAGAAATGCAAATCAAAACCACCTCACACCAGTCAGAATGGCCATCATTAATAAGTCCACAAACAACAAATGCTAGAGAGGGTGTGGAGAAAAGAGAAGCCTCCTGCACTATTGGTGGGAATGTAAGCTGGTACAACTACTATGGAAAACAGTGTGGAGGTACCTTAGAAAACTATATATAGAATTACCATAGGACCCAGCAATCCCACTCTTGGGCATATATCTGGACAAAACTTTCCTTGAAAAAGACACTTGCACACGCATGTTCATTGCAGCACTATTCACAGTAGCCAAGACATGGAAACAACCCAGATGTCCATCGACAGATGATTGGATTAGGAAGATGTGGTATATATAAATGATGGAATACTACTCGGCCATAAAAAAGAATAAAATAATGCCATTTGCAGCAACATGGATGGAATTAGAGACTCTCATACTGAGTGAAATAAGTCAGAAAGAGGAAATACCTTATGCTATCACTTATACCTGGAATCTAATATACTGCACAAACGAACCTTTCCACAGAAAAGAAAATCATGGACTTGGAGAACAGACTTGTGGTTGCCAAGGGGGAGGGGGAGAGAATGGGATGGTCTGGGAGTCTGGGGTTAATAGATGTAGACTACTGCCTTTGGGATGGAAAAGCAAGGAGATCCTGCTGTATAGTACTAGGAAATATGTCTAATCACTTGTGACGAATATATATATGCATGCTTAACCAGGTCACCACGCTGTACAGTTGAAAAATTGAAAGAAAACTGTAAACCAGCTATAATAGAAAAATAAAAATCATTATATCAAAAAACCCCAAAAGATATGAAGCAAAAATGACTGATTTAAAATAGACAAATCCACAATCAAAAAAAAAAAAAGATGGCAAATAAGCAAATGAAAAGATGCTGCACATCATATACCATCAAAGAAATGCAAATTAAAACAACGAGATACTGCTACACAGTTATTAAAGTGGCCAAAATCTAGAACACTAACACGCCAAATGCTGGCGAGGATGGGGAGCAACAGAAACTCATTCACTGTTGGAGGGAATACAAAATGATAACAGCCAACATTTACAATGGATAAGCAACGAGGTCCTACTGTATAGCACAGGAAACTATATCCAGTCTCTTGGGATACACCATTCTGAAAGATAATATAAGAAAGAGAATACACACACACACACACACACACGTGTGATTGGGTCACTTTGCTGTACAGCAGAAACTGGCACAGCACTGGAAATCAACTATAATTAAAAAAAAAAAAAAGGAACAGCCATGTTGGAAGACAGTTTGGCAGTTTCTTGCAAAACTAAACATACTTGGAGTTCCTCTCGTGGCTCAGTGGTTAACGAATCTGACCAGCACCCATGAGGATGTGGGTTCAATCCCTGGCCTCACTCGGTGGGTTAAGGATCTGGCATTGCCGTGAGCTGTGGTGTAGGTTGCAGATGCGGCTTGGATCGTGCACTGCTGTGGCATAGGCCAATGGCTACAGCTCCAATTCAACCCCTAGCCTGGAAACCTCCATATGCTACGGGTGCGGCCCTAAAGAGACAAAAAGACCAAAAAAAAAAAAAAACTAAACATACTTTTACCACACAGTCCAGCAATTATGCTTTTTCTTAAAGAAAACCTTTTCCTAAAGTGTGAAAACTTATGTCACACAAAAATCTGCAAAATGGATGTTTACCTCAGCTTTATTCACAACTGCCAAAACTTGGAAGCAATTAAAATATCCTTCAGGTCTACGGCCATGCCACCCTGAACATGTCCGATCTCATCTCATATATCCTTCAGTAAGTGAACGGATAAATAACCTATCATATTTCCATACAATGGGATATTATTGTGCATTAAAAAGAAGTGACTATCAAGCTATGAAAACAGATGAAGGGAACCTAAATGCATATTACTAAATGAAGGAAGACCATCTGAAGAGGCTACATACCATATGATTCAAACTGTATGACATCCCGGAAAAGCCAAAAATCCATGGAAATGATGAAAACGGTGAAAGGATCAGTGACTGCCAGGGGTTTGTGGAGGAGAGGGAGGGGTGAGCAGCTAGAGGAGGCTGAGGGGGAGGGGCAGGGAGGTGACCGTGTGATGATAAGTGCGTGTCATTATACATGTGTCCAAACCCATAACACTTACGCCACCAAGCTGAACCCTATCATAAACTATGGACTTTGGGTGTCAAGGTATGAGTGTAGGTTCATCAGCTGTAAACAAAAATGTCTCAGTAAGGTGTGGGAGGTGACGCCGCTAACGGGGGCTGCTGTGCGCGTGTGGGGAAAGACAGGTACGTGGGAAACTTGTGTACCTCCTGCTTGATTTTGCTGTTAGATCCTTTTTTTGTTTTTTTGTTTGTTTTTTTGGGTTTTTTTTTTTTGGTTTATTTTGCCTTTTCTAGGGCCACACCCGCGGCATATGGAGGTTCCCAGGCTAGGGGTCTAACAGGAGCTGTAGCTGCCGGCCTTCGCCACAGCCATAGCAACGCGGGATCCGAGCCGCGTCTGCAAACTACACCACAGCTCACCACAACACAGGATCCTTAACCCACTGAGCAAGGCCAGGGATCGAACCCACAACCTCGTGGTTCCTAGTCGGATTCGTTAACCACTGAGCCACAACGGGAACTCCTAAAAACGGTTTTAAAGAAGAAAGTCTAGTCTTTTAAATGCATTGTTTCTTTTATGGATGTATCCATCTGTTTTACCATGTCTAGTCACTACTTCCTGTGGATCTAAGTTCCTCATGGGTATCATTCCTCTTCGGTTTGAAAAATCTGCCTTTCCATTTTTTGCAGTGCATAGCTACTGGTGATCATTTGCTCAGCTGTTCTCTGAAAATATCTCCAACTTTATTTTGAAAAATAATTTTACTGAATAGAAAGCTCTGGGTTAACAGGGTTCCCCCAACACACACTTTGAGCACATTAAATACGTTCCACTGTCTTCTGGCCTTCACTGTGTCAGCGAGTCAGTTATAACATATATTGTTCCCCTGGAAGGAATGTAATTTTTGTCTTGCTGCTAGCACGATTTTCTTGTTTTCAGCAAATTGCCTATGCTGTATCTTGACCATCTGAATCTTTCAGGAACCAGAATTAGAATCCCCCCAAAATAGTATCTCAAAAACCAAAACGCTTTGCCCTATAACACCAGATATACCTGAAGAATTTGCGAAGGCCTGATTGAAAATGAAATACTAACCTTATTTCTAAATTAAATTCCGTATTAAAAAATATGTTTTAAGTGTTTAGTTTGAACTGCTGCCTAACACGAACATTTTAAAAAACTGTGGGACTGTAACAGAACTAGCCCATCAACATATTCTCTGAATGAAATTAGGCTTGATCCAGTGCATTTATCTTAAGTCCCCAAACTGACCCTCTTCACAGCAGTAGGCTTCTCAGGGTACCCATAGCAACCACAACTGATCTTCTCATTAACATTTTTTTTTTTTGGTCTTTTTAGGGCTGCACCTACATGCATATGGAGCTTCCCAGGCTAGGTGTCGAATCGGAGCTGTAGCTGCTAGCCTATACCACAGCAACGCAAGATCTGAGCTGCATCTGCGACCTATACCACTGCTCCTGGCAACGCCGGATCCTTAACCCACTGAACAAGGCCCAGGATGGAACCCACATCCTAGTGGATGCTAGTCAGATTCATTTTCACTGAGTCACGAGGGAAACTCCTTCTCAGTAATCTTTTAAACTGTTAAATAACCTCCTTTTAAATAACCTTGTCTCTAATTTGAATCACCTATCAGCTTTTGTTTTCTGATTGTTTCTTTCCTTTGTGCTGCTGGATATTAAAAGTGTAAAAAGACATGACCAGCAGTTCTCCATCTTCACCTTTCCAACAGCTGAAGGATTCTGATCCTTAAGTTTTCTTCTCAGCTTTTACAATGGTAATGATCCCCCTACCACGTCTCTTCCAGAAGAAAATGCTCAGACACCTGTACAAAGACTGTCAACTATCCAATGACTTGAGATACAGAATTTATGCACAATTATGCTAATGATACTTGTTCATGGAGTTCCCGTTGTGGCTCAGCCTTAACGAACCTGGCTAGTATCCACGAGGATGCGGGTTCAACCCATGGCCTCGCTCAGTGGGTTAAGGATGCAGCGTTGCTGTGAGCTGCGGTGTAGGTCACAGATGTGGCTCGGATCTGGCGTTGCTGTGGCTGCAGCACAGGCTGGCAGTTGCAGCTCCAATTCAAACCCTAGACTGGGAACTTACATATACCGCAGATGTGACCCTAAGGAAAAAAAAAAGACACTTATTCTGTCGAGTCAACTTGACTTAAAAATTACTAATTCCTCCCAAGAAGATACTTCCACCTCCCTAATTAATTAGCCTGTTTGACAGTCTTATCCTAAGTTTTTCACCTAAATTTGTTTCTATTTTCACTTCCTATCCAGAGCAACTTCCTTTAGCCATTAGTATATTAATCCTTCTGACTCTAAGACAGTTATTTTAGCCCTTTCTTTTTTCATTTTTTATTTATTTATTTTGCTTTTTAGGGCCACATCCGCGGCATATGGAGGTTCCCAGGCTAGGGGTCTAATCGGAGCTACAGCTGCCAGCCTACGCCATAGCCACACCAACACCAGATCCAAGACGCGTCTGCGACCTACACCACAGCTCACAGCAAAGCCGGATCGTTAATCCACTGACGAGGCTAGGGATCGAACCCTCAACCTCACAGTTCCTAGTCAGATTCGTTAACCGCTGCGCCACGACGGGAACTCCTCTTTTAGCCCTTTCTAACTGAGCGACTGGTAGGTAGAGAGGCCAGTGTTTACATGTAACGAGCACCAGTTGAACACACAGTTCAGGACACTATGTTAAATACTGTGTGTGTGAGTGGGTGGGGAGACAAAGAAGGTTATGTACCTTTACACTTACACACACACACAAAGACAGCACAGCAGATTTTGGCGTGTATGACTTTAAAATTCTCAAGCAAGATGCAAACCATTGCCTTTGGAAAGGATAAGCAATGAGATCCTGCTGTATAGCACTGAGAACTACATCTAGTCACTTATGATGGAGCGTGATAACGTGAGAAAAAAAAGAATGTGTATATATATGCACATGTATGAGTCACCTTGCTGTATAGCAGAAAATTGACAGAATACTGTAAATCTATGTAAAACTATGATGGAAAAAATAAAATTCTTTTAAAAAAATTGATAATAAATAAAATTCTCAAGCACTCCTAAAGTGCCAAGTCATAGTCATAAAGTGATATGCAATTTTGCTAAGCATGAATTTGAATCCCATCTATTTGAGGTTAATGTTAACAGGGGAGCAGGTCATTTAACTCACAATTAAGCCAGCTCTACAGACTGAAATACAGCACTGTTCCCATCACTTTCTTCACGTTTTCGTGGGGAAATACTATAGGGCAAGGTCTCTCAATGTCAGCACTACTGACATTTTAGGCCAGAGAGACCTCTGCTGTGGAGGGCTGACCTATGTATTGTAGGATGCTTAGAAACAACCCTAGCCTCATTTAAAAAAATGTGCGGGGTAAATAAATGAACCAATGAATTTCTATAGTCCGTGTTATTCATTTGATTTTTTTGCCCAATTCTTAAGAGCATAAAAATGCTGTATTTTTTTTCCTTTTTAAATCCAAGTGGTTGAAATAGAAAGGCAGCTTATTTTTTTCTGTTGGTTTAATGTCTTCTTAAATAATAAACTCACACAGTTTAGAACTACAGGAGTTCTTGTTGTGGTTCAGCAGTAACGAACTCGACTAGCATCCATGAGGATGTGGGTTTGATCCTTGGCCTTGCTCAGTGGGTTAAGGATCTAGTGTTGCCGTGAGCGATGGTGTAGGTCACGGATGTGGCTTGGCTCTGGCACCGCTGTGGCTGTGGCGTAGGCCGGCGGCTACAGCTCCGATTTGACCACCTAGCCTGGGAACTTTCATATGCCGCAGGTGTGGCCTTAAAAAGCAAAAGAACAAAAATGAAAATAAAACTGAGATGCAAAAGGTTATATGATAAAAAGGCTCGTTTTCACTTTTGCTTCCCAGTCATCCAGTTCTTCTCCCCAGAGGCAACCAATTTCTTGTACTGGAATGTAGTGTAAACACACATTTCCATTAAGTACTGGTCAAGCCTCCAATTCACAGTCTCACCCGACCAATACAGCCTTCCCCACTGAATTACTGTGGTAGGCAGGTAAGAAACCTAACAACGTCTCCTTGACACATCTCTGCCAATTTTCTCACAGAAGTCAAAGAACACACTTAGACTTTCGTCTCAGGCTCTAGCTAAAATCTCTCTGCTTTATCCGATCTTTGTCCATCCAAGTAGATTTCCTTAGACACCCAGAATTCATTTCACATTTGAAAAATCTATGAACTTCTTAACATACTAAGGGAGTAAGTCAGCGAAAGATAAATATCGTATATTATCACTTATATATGGAATCTATCAAAAAATCATACAAAAGTATTTATAAAACAGAAACAAACTCACAGATTTCAAAGTCAAAGTTAGGGTCACCAAAGGGAAAACCATGGAGGGGAGGGATAAATTGGGAGGATGGGATTAACACATATACACTACTATATATTTTGTCTTTTTTTTGTCTTTTTAGGGCCGCACCCGCGGGGTATGGAGGTTCCCAAGCTAGGGGTCGAATCGGAGCTATAGTCGCCGGCCTACAACACAGCCACAGCAATGCCAGATCTAAACCCCATCTGCGACCTACACCACAGCTCACGGCAATGCCAGATCCTTAACCCACCGAGTGAGGCCAGGGATCAAACCCGCAACCTCATGGTTCCCAGTCAGATTCGATTCCGCTGTGCCACGATGAGAACTCCTACACTACTATGTATAAAATAGATAACTAACAAGGACCTGCTGTATAGCTCAGGGAGACCTAGTCAAGATTGTGTAATAGCCTATATGGACAAAAAGAATGGATATATGTAAAACTGATTCACTTTGCTGTAAACCTGAAGCTAAAACAATACTGTAAAGCAACTGTACCCCATAAGATTTCTTTAAAAAAATCTATGAACTTCAATATTCTTAAGTTTCTTCTCTCTTCTTTAAGTACTTCCTTAGAGCAAATTGCTAAATTGCTTTTTGGAGGCAAGTTTTTGTTTTTGCTGTTGTTATTATCTTACTTTTATTTTTTATTTTACTTTTTTTTTTTAGGGCTGCACCCGCGGCATATGGAGGTTCCCAGGCTAGCGGTCCAATTGGAGCTGCAGCCACTGGCCTACACCACAGCTCACGGCAACGCCCGATCCTTAACCCACTGAGCGATGCCAGGGACTGAACCTGCAACCTCCTGGTTCCTAGTCAGATTCGTTTCCGCTACGCCACGATGGGAACTCCTTATCTTATTTTTAAAGGACAGTCTGAAAAAGATTATTTTACTTTGATACAAGCTGCTTTCTTTTTTTTTTTTAACATCTTTGGAGGCTGCATTAATGTCTTCAAGCCACAAGGGTGCACTAACTGCCACTTTATTACAAACAACAAAATGAATGTTTGCCTTTGATTTATACATTCTGCTCCCTCGAAGATCTCCCAAGTTTTGTTTTTGGTATTTTAGACCGTGATCTGTAACAAATCTAATGCCACTAAAATAAGTACCAATGGCAATATAAAATTCTTAACTTGTAGATTAGATTTTTAACACCTTATTCCATATCTACTACTTTATTTGTAGTAATTAACTACTACTAATGCAGAATTACATTAGAACTCACAAGAGATTACGCAGAATCACATTAGAGTCACACAATTTATATTTATAAATGGCATCTCTGAAATGAATAGCAAATAATAGGAATAGTAGCTGTAATTTACCAAGCATCTATTAGGCAACATTGCTGCATAATTATATCACTGTCTCTATTCTTCACAGCCTACCACACAAGTTTTCACTCCAGCTGAACAACCTGAGGCTCAGAGATGCTAGGCAACGTCACCAAGGCCATATAAATTTAAGTGGTAGAACGGGGATTTGAAGCTGGATCCACGTGGCTCCAAGGTCCATGTTCTCTCCAGTACCTTACGTTGCAATGAAGAATATTGTAAGAAAAAGCTTTCATCTTACCCATAATCATCTATCAGGTGAGAGCCGAGTACCACCACGTCAAGTTCAAAGAACTCAGGTTCCATTTTAATGCCAAACATGATTGGGGCAAGTTTAGAGTAATCAGCACGGTTGCAAGTAGCAACACAAACCCGAAGCTTCCGGTTATTCTCCTTCTTTTCCATGATTTGTTTTTTCGTTTTTGAGAGGTTCTTAAAATAGAGTTCCTAAAGTTGGAAAAATAAAAAATTATTTATAATCAGAACAATAGGTCCTAAATAACACAAAATTTTGCACTTTTAAGTTCTTAATTTTAAGTCCTATAGTTAATCATTTACCATAATGATTCTTAAACTTTTTTTTCACAATCACTTTTTTTTTTTGGCTTTTTTGGCTTTTCTAGGGCTGTTCTCACGGCATATGGAGGTTCCCAGGCTAGAGGTCTAAACGGAGCTGTAGCCGCTGGCTTATACCACAGCCACAGCAACACGGGATCCAAGTCGCGTCTGCAACCTACACCATAGCTCACGGCAACGCCGGATCGTTAACCCACTGAGCAAGGGCAGGGATCGAACCCGCAACCTCATGGTTCCTAGTCGGATTCGTTAACCACTGAGCCACAACGGGAACTCCCACAATCACTTCTGTGTGATACACCCATGTCAAGGTATAAAATTCCAACAGACCAACTGTGACTCCAACCCTTTCTCTGACATTTAAGAAAATATACTATTACAAAGCTACAGTCATCACAACAGTACGGTACTGATACGACAACAGTAATATAGATAAGTGGGACAGGACAGAAAGCCCAGAAATAAACCCACCCACCTATGATCAACTCATCTACAACAAAGGAAGCAAGGATACACAATGGAGAAAAGCCAGTCTCTTCAATAAGTGGTGCTGGGAAAACTGGACAGCTCCATGTAAAAGAATGAAATTAGAACACTAACACCATACACACAAAAAAAAAACCCCCAAAATGGACTAAAGACCTAATCATAAGACCTGATACTATAAAACTTCTAGAGGAAACACAGGCAGAACACTCTTTGACATAAACTGCAGCAGCATCTTTTTTGATCCACCTCTTAGAAGTAGTGAAAATAAAAAATATTTTAATTAAAAATAAACAAATGGGGAGTTCCTGCCATGGCTCTGCAGAAATGAATCTGACTAGGATCCATGAGGACACAGGTTCCACCCATGGCCTCACTCAGTGGCTTAAGGGTCCGGTGTTGCCATGAGCTGTGGTGTAAGTTGCAGATGCGGCTCAGATCTGGCGTTGCTGTGGCTGTGGTGCAGGCCAGCAGCTACAGCTCCAATTCAACCCCAAGCCTGGGAACCTCCATATGCCACAGGTGTGGCCCTAAAAAGCCAAAAAAATTTTTTTTAAAATAGACAAATGGGACCTAATTAAACTTAAAAGCATTTGCACAGCAAAGGAAACCATAAATGAAACGAAAAGAACCCACAGAATGGAATGGAAGAAAATCTTTGCAAATGAAGTGACTGACAAGGGATTAATCTCCAAAATATACCAACAGCACATTCAGCTCAATATCAAAAAAACAATAAAAAAATGAGCAGAAGTCTAAACAGACATTTCTCCAAAGAAGACAGACAGATGGACAAAACACGTTTGAAAAGATGTTCAACATCACTAATTATTAGAGAAATACAAATCAAAACTACAATGAGGTATCACCTCACACCAGAAGAATGGCCATCATCAAAAAGTCTACACACAATAAATGCTGGAGACAGTATGGAGAAAAAGGGAACTCGCCTACACTGTTCTGGGAATGTAAACTGGTGCAACCACTATGGAGGACAGAATGGATGTTCTTTAAAAAACTACATCTAGAACTACCATATGTCCAGCAATTCCATTCTTGGGCATATATCTGGAGAAAACCATTAATTCAAAAAGATATATGCACCCCAATGCTCACTGCAGCACTATTTACAATAGCCCAGACACGGCAGCAAACTAAATGTCCATCAACAGAGGACTGGATAAAGATGTGGTACATATATACAAGAGAATATTACTCAGCCAGAAAAAAAAGCATGAAATAATGCCATTTACAGCAACATGGATGGCCCTAGAAATTAGCACACTAAGTGAAGAAAGGCAGAGAAAAATATCGTATGAGATCACTAAATGTGGCATCTAACAGAAATGATACAATGGAACTCACAAAATAGAAACAGACTCAGATTGTGAAACCAAATTTATGTTTACCAAAGGGGAAACATGGGGAGGGATAAATTAGGGGGTTTGGACTTATAATATATACATTACTATATATAAAATAGGTAACAGGGACCTACTATATAGCACTGGAAAATTTACTCAATACTGTGTAATAACCTACATGGGAAAAGAATCTGAAAAGGAATGGGCGATATAGAGACATATTTAACTAATTTACCTTGCGGTACTCTTGAAATTACCACAACTTTGTAGCTCAACTATATTTCAATACATTTTTATTTATTAATTTAATAATTTTTGCTTTTTAGGCCCACACCTGTGGCATATGGAAGTTCTCTGGTTAGGGGTCGAATCGGAGCTACAGCCGCTGGCCTACACCACAGCCACAGTAACATGGGATCTGAGCAGCGTCTGTGATGTACACCAAAGCTCATGGCAACGCCAGATCCTTACCCCACTGAGCGAGGCCGGGGACTGAACTCGCATCCTCATGGATACTAGTCCATGATGTGTTGACTGCTGAGCCACGAAGGGAACTCCAATAAAAAAATTTTTTTAAAAAAGGAAAAAAAAAACACACACTGCATAATACAATTAAGAGTAACATAAATCAACTGTCATTTAAAAGGAAAGCAAACATCAGCTCTTTATTCTTAATTAAAAATGATTTGCCATTCCTCACAACTGATACCAACATACCAGACTACAGCAAAACTTTGGTTGAGAACTGCTGAGCCACCTCAACTCCATCACAGCAAGAGGAAGAGAAGTCTTGAGAAATTACTTCTCCAAGATTCCAGATCACATCCTGTAAGGAATGAGAGCTATTCACCCTCACATTAGACATCATATACAATGCACTGTGATTAGTCCCGAGGAAAAGATCAAACACAAACACCCTACCTTCCAGGCCTCATCAGCACCCATAGCCAGTGCCTACAAACTTGACAACTCCAAATGCCTTCCAGCCATCTCCTATCCCATAGGCACTGCAAAGCCCACTGTCCCAAACTGAACTCATTTTCTTTTCCAAACCTGTTCCCGCTTCCTTGTTCCCCAACCCTGTTATGAACTTTCATTCATCCAAATACAATGACATCCTTGTCTTCTCTGCTCCTCATCCTGTGCCTCCTAAGCCCTGTCAATCCCACCTCTTGAGCATCTTTCAAACCTATCTCCTCTCCATCCCAACCCACCAAGACATCCCCTCGGCCCATCTCTCAACTTAGGTCTCGATGCTTCTAACAGTCCTCCAAGTGGTTTCCCTGTCTCTGGTCTTGCCCTGTCTTCCACAAGCTTTTAGAGTGATCTTTCCCAAGTTTGTAAAGCTGATTACATTGCTAATCGGGAGATGATATCTACAGATAAATTTCAAATTGTGGCTCTAGACCTAGTTCATCCTTCCAACCGTTTCTCCTCTACTTTCAATTACCCTTACTCTCTGCCAAAGCCATACCAAAGTGCCTGCAGAACGAGTGGGTCTCCCTATCTCTCTGCCTTTCTAGATCCAAATACCTCCACCTAAAACTTCTTTGCCTCTTGCCTGGATTCTTCCTCATCCTTTTTTTGCTTTTTTTTTAGGGCATTCTCATGGCATTTGGAGTTTCCCAGGCTAGGGGTCTAAGCAAAGCTACAACTATCAGCCTACGCCACAGGTGCAGCCACATCAGATCCGAGCCGCATCTGCAACCTACACCACAGCTCACGGCAACGCTGGATCCTTAACCCACTGAGCGAGGCCAGGGATTGAACCCGCAACCTCATGGTTCCTAGTCAGATTCGTTTCTGCTGCGCCACAATGGGACCTCCCTTTTTTTTTTTTCTTCATCCTTTAAAATTCAATCTAAGGGTCACCACTTCTGGAAAGCCTTCACACAGACTTCAGCTCATCCTCACCCCACCTCTTAGTTGCTGCCTCCCTCTGAGCACTATGGCCCTACCATAAACATGCACACTCTTGCTCAACAACTCACTATTGCTCAACAACTGTGTCCCACCCACCATTCTATACCCTCCATTCAAAAAGCCAAAATTAGAGCCAAGGAATAAGAGCTATGCTTTATGGAGCTTTTTAAACTTTGCTATCAGTGCAGAATTTCTCTTCATGGACTGACCTCAATGCTTACGTCGCAGGAGGTGTGCCAACATTTCCAGTTTTCAATCATGAATCCAGAGAAGCTTAAGTAAGGATGCCAGTAAAAGCAAAGCCCCCTCTTGCATCAGGGTAGACTCGGAAAACTCAAGGGAAATGCCGTCCGTAGCCTTCTGCTATTGATACATCATCTCTCTTTGGCTAGAGCTTCTGTAAGCACGCAAACTGCCCATCAATAGGCTCATTCAGAATTTATAATCTCCAGTGAGAGCTAATCCTACCCAATGGAAAGCATTTATAAGATAATGAGCATTCTGTCAAGAGAGGTGCGTTTCTGCGATCTAAGCACCACCTAGTCATCAGACAAAAATATTTTTCCAAAAATGGTTGTCCTAAGTGTTCTTGCACATAAACTTTCTTCCATTCATCATTAAATTTGAGCTGAATAAACTGTTGGTGGTATTTAATTTGCTGGACACACGGCAAAGCAATTCATTTATGGTGGACAAATCTGTTTGGGTTTTTCATTTGTTTCGTTTTTTAGGGCCACACTGGCGGCATATGGAAGTTCCCAGGCCAGGGGTCAAATCAGAGCTACAGCTGCTGGCCTACACTACAGCCACAGCAACTCGGGATCTGAGCCATACCTGCAACCTACACGACAGCTCACTGCAACTCTGGATCCTTAACCCACTGAGCGGGGCCAGGGATCGAACCCGCATCCTTGTAGATACTATTCGGGTTTGTTTCCACTGATCCACAACCGGAATTCCCTATATTTATTTTTTAAAGAACTGCAAACTTTCCATCTGACAATACTAAAATGCTTAGCATTTACCAGGTAACTCAAGAGATTTTTCTCCCATAATTCAAAGTAAGATAGCCAGATATACAAACTATGAAAAGTACAACAATGTACTAAGGATGAAACATTAAGGAAAAAAATTAAATCTCAAAATAATGATAATACTAAAATACTTTTTTAAGGGGAGAGTTTTTTTAATGATTTAATTTTTTTTTATTAGGTAGTACACCCCTATGGTTTAAAACTGAGAAGCCACAAAAGACTGCTGAGCAAAAAGTCTCATCTGTTCCAGACACGTAGTTCTTTTCCCTGGATGCTGAGAGTTACTAATTTCTTATCTATCCTTCTATAAACTATGCATATATAAATAAATGCACATATATTTCTTCATATATGTAAATACATTTTATACATACATATAGTATTACACAATTAGTAATATAATCTATAAACTGTTGTTGCATACCTTGCCTTTTAAACTGCTCTTAACTATGTTTCTGAATTAAATGGTAAAATGGGAAAGTTTAAAATTATTAGAGCTATCGGGAGCTCCCACTGTGGCACAGCGGAAATGAATCCAAGTAGTAACCAGGAGGTTGCAGGTTCGATCCCTGGCCTCGCTCAGTGGGTAAAGGATCCGGCATTGCCATGGGGTGTGGTTTACGTAGCAGACGTGTCTGGGATCCTGCGTTGCTGTGGCTGTGGCATAGGCCAGCAGCTGTAGCTCTAATTCGACCCCTAGCCTGGGAATCTCCATATGCAGCAGGTGTGGCCCTAAAAAGAAAAAAAATAAAGGCATTAGAGATATCAAACCTAAAAGCACAGTTTTGAAAATTGCTGGCCATCAACTTTTCAAATACATGTAGGATCATGACATCCCTGAAAGTAAAAATGGCCCATGGCACAACTGTTGAGAATCAACTCTGTGCAAAGCACTGTGAAGAAAACTGAGGGACACGGAGCTAAGACCTCACCTCTGATTCTTAGAAAATTACAAGCTAGTACATGACACCAGGCCACATAACAGATCTTAACCCGTTTACCTTCTCAAAGAGAAGCACTGCACAAAATAATTTTTTTCTCAGCCCTGTATACATTTGTTCTGGACAAAATGTCATGCCCAAAGATCCATTTTTTTTTTGTCTTTTTGCCTTATCTAGGGCCGCACCCACGGCATATGGAGGTTCCCAGGCTAGGGGTCTAACAGGAGCTGTAGCTGCAGGCCTTCGCCACAGCCACAGCAACGTGGGATCCAAGCCACATCTGCAACCTACACCACAGCTCACGGCAACGTCAGATCCTTAACCCACTGAGCGAGGCCAGGGATCGAATCCACAACCTCATGGTTCCTAGTCGGATTCGTTAACCACTGAGCCACGGCGGGAACTCCCCAAAGATCCATTTTTATACTAAACTGTGACCAGAGTCTCCATGACCAGTATGGAATGAATCAATGTGCCAAAAGGACTTAAACTACAATAGGAGGATTTCAGTTACACAAAGAGCAATATAAAACTAGATAAAAAATATTTACACAGTGGAATACTAGACAGCAACAAAAAATGGAACACCTTAAGGAGTCAATATCGTTAAATCTGGGGGTCTCCTGGTGGCTTAGCAGGTTAAGGATCCAGTGTTGTCACTGTTGTGGTCCGGGTTTGATCCCTAACCCAGGGACTTCCATGTGCCATGGGTGTGGCAACTATAGATAGATAGATCTCAAAAACACATGTCAGAGGAAAACAGCAAATTCTAAAGTTAGAGGGGTGCCCGTCATGGCTCAGTGGTTAACGAACCCGACTAGTATCTATGAAGACACAGGTACAATCCCTGGCATCGCTCAGTGGCCGTGAGCTGTGGTGTAGGCTGCAGACACGGCTTGGATCCTTTGTTGCTATGGCTGTGGTGTAGGCTGGCAGCTACAGCTCCGATTCAAACCCTATCCTGGGAAACTCCATATGCCGAGGGTATGGCCATAAAAAGCCAAAAAGAAAAAATCTAAAAAGTTAGATACACTAGGGCACCATTTAAAACTACATAAATCATGGAGTTTCCATTGTGGCTCAGGGGAAACAAATCTGACTAGTATCCATGAGGATGCAGGTTCGATCCCTGGCCTCACTCAGTGGGTTGAGGATCCTGCGTTGCCTTGAACTGCGGTGTAGGCTGCAGATGCGGCTCAGATCTGGCGTTGCTGTGGCTGTGGTGTAGGCCAGCAGCTACAGTTCCAATTCGACCCCCAGCTTGGCAACCTCTATATGCCGTGGGTGCAGCTCTAAAAGACAAAAAAAAAAAAAAAGTAAAACATTACTTAAGCTGTTTATTAATCTACAGTAAAATTACACACCAACTCTGGAAAGTAGTTACCTGTGAAGGAGGAAGGTATGGAAAGGAAAGGGAGCTTAAAGAGTTTCTGTTCTCTGTGTGAACATTTATTTTTTTTAATCATTAAGTAGAGATCTGAAACAAAAACAGTAACATGTTAATATGTGTTAAATCTTGATAACTGGTAGAGGGTGTCACACTGTCTTCTGTTCTTTTCAGTAGACTTGAAATATTTTATTAAAAACAAGAAATCTTTCAAGTAGACACGGAAGATGCACTGTCCACAGTCCCTAAAAGACCAAAGCTCAGGAAGCAGGTGGGATTGTATATTTACATCCATTTCACTCAATTCCATAACAGTAACCAGAGCTACTAAAACAAAGATACAAAAAAAAATATGCCTTCACTTTGAACTCACGGGCAAACAGAAACCTGCACTCTCTCAACCAGTCACTGACCATGATCAATACTGACAAAAGGCAAGTGACCCTTTCCAGAAAAATAAACTCTTATTCAACTATGGAAAAAGACGGACACCTGGCTCCAGCAGTCTCTGAGCAGAAGCATTACAGTAAACAGCTGCAAAGCATTGTGTTAAAAGCTTAACAAGCATGAACTCGTTTCATCCTCACAGCCCTATCCTATAAGCCCTATTTTATAGATGGGCACACTGAGGTACAGCGAAAACCAATTTACTTGCCCCGAAGCACAGGTAATTACTGCCAGAACCGAACACCAAATCAGCATTCAGGACAGTGTCTGCCCGTGTCTGTTGCTTTCATAAACACCCACGAGTGAGAACCTTCCTTATGCCTGGTCCTGCCGGGCACCATGCGAATGAAGTAAACATACGTTGTTATCACTTCCTTCAGGGCAGAGGGGACGAGACTCACAGGAATAAGCAGGGAGCCATATAAAACGGTCTCAAGCTCAGAACGGTATCTCGAGCTATATACTCTGGGGTGACTTCGTCCAGAGCGTCCAGAGTCAGGTTAATCAGTTCTCTCCAAACGCTTAACTTGTACCCCACCGCTTTTCTCCAACAGTATTCCAAAGAATACCTCTCCTGCTCTAACAATTATACAAGAGTGCCGAAGACTGGGGGTGAAAACAAACGCCTATCAAACTTCCATGGAAGCTTAGAATAGTCCAAGTTGGGCGCAGACCCTCAAGATCATCTTTAAATCCAACCCTTTACAGCCCAGGTCCACTCGCCTGCCTTGGAGCTCTCCGCGCTCTCCCATGCGCCCCGGCCTCAGCGTGCTCGCTATCTTTCAGGACAGCGGGTGGGGATGGAGTGCAACCCGGCCTCCCTCTTAACACCCCGCGCCCCAACTTGCCGGTTATTCGCCCGGGGTCCGCTCTCAACCTCTCCGTTCCACCTGCCAAAGGCGGAGCCCAGACCGGGACTAAGGAGCGGCCCTTGCGCGCAGGCCCGCGGGAGACAGGGCGAGCTCCGGGCCGGCCGGAGGGCTGAGGCCTCAGGATCGGGGCCGGGAGGTTGTGCTCCGTGAGACCGCCTCCCCCACTCCCCGTGGCCAGCTGGCGCGCGGTTCTCACCAGACGCGGGTCCACCGCTCCTCCCGCGCCGCCGCTGCCGCCCCCGGGGCCTCACGGGCAAGAGCCGAGGGTCACGCCGGAAAGCAGGCCGGCGCGAGCCCGCCCCCTCGGCTTCCGCCACTCGGCCCCGCAGGCGCTGACGCGCGCTCGACCCCCACCCCGCACACCCCCGCGCCTCGCTCGCCCTGCGCGCCCACCGAGCGCCAAATCGGCGGACGCGCCTTACGTGAGCGAGGGGGATTTCCGCGATTGGCTGCGCCAGGAGGCCGGGACGGGCCGGGGCGGCGCTTTCCGTGGTCGTGGCGTAGCCGCGGGCTGCCGGCTCGAGTGCCCGCCCCGGAGCCACTCCTCTGTTTGCCAACCGAATGCTCGGAAGCCGAGCGCTCAACCGACTGGTTGTTTTGGCTTGGCGTCCGAGGTGCAGTTTCTTACGCCTTCCATTCTCGCAGTCATTTCGGTGGCATGACCCAAGCAATTCGCTCCTGTTGCTGTCCACCTAGGGCCCTTTTCAAGAGTAAAGCCGTGCCACTCCAGAACGGTGTCTGCTAGAAGGTTCTGTGGAGTGCTGATGATGACCAAGGCAAGGCCGAGACCAGCTGATCCTCATACTGAGCTCAGCCTCCGCCTCCCCGGCGGGGGACCGTCCCCTCACCCCCTCCCTCCACCGACCTGCCCTGGAGACTTGCAGAGAGGAACATTGCAGTGGCAGGAAAAGGCTCAAAGGGCTCCTGATGACTTTCTGATGACCTTTTCACATTCCTTAGTCGCCGTTGATAAGTTTGAATTGGCGGTACATAACATTAAAACATTTTTTTACAACCATTATATTACCCCAGGTGAAACTATTTAAACCGTCTAACAATTAATTGAGGGTTCTTGCTACGAAGTGAATTTCAAGTCCAATCAAACTTTTGCACTGGCTGTATTTCCATTAATGATGTTCTAATTTACAGAATACTTGTGAACTATTAGTTCCCCTGCAGCTAGCTTGGAGTCACCAAAACGTCACATCAGCTACACAAAGACATTAAGGGGTTTCCTGCAAGGAAGTGCCAGCGGATTTCTTTTTTAAATATATCACTTTGGTTCCTCTGTGGAGGATGGATTGGGTGAGAGTCAAGAATGGTAGCTGTGAAACAAAAGTATTGGAAAGGATACACCACCACCACCACCACCACCACCACCCCCCCCCCCCCCCCCCCCCCCCGCAAACAAACAAGCAAAAACCCTAGTTCCACTGACTGCATTTGGCAGGGCTGGAAGGAGACAGACGTGGCACTGAATTCCTTTTTATAATATCTTTTGTATTTTATAGTATATGCACACATCCCATATTTTAAAAATAAAATAAAATTTTAAAAATAAAATTAATTGTAAAAGATGGTGGCAGTGGAATTTAATTGAGGTGGATGGATATGATATTTAGTTTGGAAGTAGAACTGATGAAACTTCATTATGGATTATATATGAGACGATGTCAGAGAAAAGGAGGGAAACCAGATTGACTTCCAGATATCTGGCATTAGTAATTGGTTGATTGGTGCCATTTACCAAGATGAAAAAAGCTGGTGGAGTGACCAGGTTTGGGGAGTTAATAGTAAAGTTTTAACTTGTGATATGTTAGGGTTGAGATCCCTATGAGATAGTCACATGAAGCTGTCAAATAGGCAATAAGAGATCTGGACACAGATTCACCGTGTATTAGTTTCCTACTGCTGCTGTAACAAATTACATAAAACTTAGTAGCTTAAGGCGTTTCCACTGTGGCTCAGCAGGTCACAAACGCAATGTATTGTCCATGAGGATGAAGTTTCAGTCCCTGGTTTCATTCAGAGGTTAAGGATGTTATTGCTGCAAGCTGTGGCACAGGTCACAGATGCAACTTAGATCCGGTGCTGCTGTGGCTGTGGCGTAGGCGGTAGCTACAGCTCCAACTCGCCTACGCCAGTCTGGGAACCTCCATATGCCACAAGCATAACTGTAAAAAGAAGACAAAAAAAAAGTGGCTTAAAAACACAATTGTATTCCAGTCCTGAAGGTTAGGAGTCTGAAATGGTTTTTCAGGGGCTAAAATCAAAGAAGCAGTGTAGATGTCATCACAAGAAAAAAAAATTTGGAGTTCGCCGTTGTGGCGCAGTGGAAATGAATCCAACTAGTAACCAGGAGGTTGCGGGTTCGATCCCTGGCCTCGCTCAGTGGGTTAAGGATCCGGTGTTGCCATGAGCTGTGGGTGTAGGTCGCAGACTTGGTTCAGATCCTTCATTACTATGGTGTAGATCAGCAGCTGTAGCTCCAGTTTGACCCCTAGCCTGGGAACCTCCATAGGCCATGGGTACAGCCCTAAAAAGCAAAATAAATAAAAATATAAAGAGAAAAAAATTTTAACTATGTGTGGTGATGGATAACTACATCTATTGTGATGATTATTTCATAAGATATATATATGTGTCAGATCCATGTACTGCACACCTGAACCTAATATAATATGTTGAATATATCTCAATTTTTAAAAAAGGTATCAGTAGGTTTACCTTCCTTAGGCTGCAGGGGAGAATCTGCTTTCTTGCCTTTTCCAGCTTCTAGAGGCAGCCTCCATCCTTTGGATTGTGGCCTCTCTGACATCTGCTGCCTTTGTCGCATCTCCTCCTCTGACTGTACTGCCTCCCACTTTCACTTAAAATAGACCCTCTGGGAGTTCCCATAGTGGCTCAGTGGTTAACGAATCCGACTAGGAACCATGAGGTTGCGGGTTCAATCCCTGGCCCTGCTCAGTGGGTTAAGGATCCGGAGTTGCCGTGAGCTGTGGTGTAGGTCGCAGACGCGGCTCGGATCCCGCGTTGCTGTGGCTGTGACGAAGGCTGGCAGCTACAGCTCCTGTTAGACCCCTAGCCTGGAAACCTCCATATGCCGCGGGTGCGGCTCCACATAAAAGGCAAAAAGACAAAAAAAAATAGTAATAATAAATAAATAAATAAATAAATAAAATAGACCCTTCTGATTACACTGGGTTCATTCTGTCCAGTATAATTTTCCCATCTCAAAATCCTCCATTCAGTCATGTCTGCAAAATCTCTTGGGGTATGTAAGGAAACATATTCACAAGTTCTGGGGATTAGGACGTGGCTATCTTGGAAAGCTATTATTTAGCCTACCACAAGTGATACTGAAAGTCCAGAAGATGCTCAAGATGGGAATATTTCTTTTAAAGTCATATGCTATTAGGACCAAATATACAGAATTGAACATTAATTGTTTTTCCCTTGAATGTAAATAAAAATTGCCAGTTCCCATTGTGGCTCAGCAATAATGAAGCCGTATCCTTGAGGATATGGGTTTGATCCCTGGCCTTTCTCCGTGGGTTAAGGATCCAGCGTGGCTGTGGCTGTGACTGGCACCTGCAGCTCCAGTTCCACTCCTTGCCTGGGAATTTCCATGTACTGCACGTGAGACCCTAAAAAGCAAAAAAAAGTAAATAAAAGTTAATTTCAAAACACTGCTAATGCTCAGTTTTTATCTGGGTGTTTATTACATGGGTGTGTTTAGTTTGTAAAAATTGACATTGTACACTTAAGATATGTACACTCTTTTGTATGTATATTTTAAGTACAATATGTTTTTTAAATACTTAATGCTTAAGATTATAGCTAGGAAAAATATAACTAAAAATATAAATAGTTGTAATAATAGGAAATACAATTTTGAGAATTGATACACTTATTAAGCCACTTATAGCTTTTGTGTTTATTTGACCAATATTGAGAATTTTATATTTCCATATATAGTTGAATAGCTTTGTGTTCAGAGAATCCTTTAACCTTGTTTTTATAGCCATTCTGTTACTCTATATCTTTGACTGAAGCATTTAGTCTATTTACATTTAAAATAATTATTTGGGAGTTCCCGTCGTGGCGCAGTGGTTAATGAATCCGACTAGGAACCATGAGGTTGCAGGTTTGATCCCTGGCCTTGCTCAGTGGGTTAACGATCCTGCATTGCCATGAGCTTTGGTGTAGGTCACAGACGCGGCTCAGATCCTGCGTTGCTGTGGCTGTGGTGTAGGCCATCGGCTACAGCTCTGATTAGACCCCTAGCCTGGGAACCTCCACATGCCGCAGGTGCGGCCCTAAAATGACAAAAGGCAAAAAAAAAAAAAAGGTAATTATTTGCCTTTACTGTTGAGTTTTTGTTTTTGTAATTTTCATGTTTCTAGTTGTGGCCTTTTCTTTTTTGCTTAAAGAAGTCCCTTTAACATTTCTTGTAAAGCTGGCTTGGTGGTGCTGAACTCTTTTAGCTTTTGCTTGTCTGTAAAATTTTGATCTCTGCATCAAATCTGAATGAGAACCTTGCCAGGTAGAATATCCTTGCTTGTAGGTTTTTCCTTTAATCACTTTAAATATATCCTGTCACTCCTTTCTGGCTGCAGAGTTTCTGCTGAAAAGTCAGCTGATAGCCTTGTGGGAGTTCTTTGTATGTAACTTGCTGCTTTTCCCTTGCTGTTTTTAATATTCTCTATTTTAATTGTTGCCATTTTAATTACAATATGTCTTGGTATGATCCTCTTTGGGTTTATCCTGTTGAGACTCCCTGTGCTTCCCAAATCTGGATGTCTCTCCTTTCCTGGATTAGGGAAATTTTCAGCTGTTATGTCTCCAAATATGTCCTCTGCCCCTTTTTCTCTCTCTTCTCCTTCTGGAACCCCCATAATGTGAATGTTCGAACACTTGACGTTGTCGCAGAGGTCTCTTAAACTGTCCTCATTTCTTTTAATTCTTTTTTCTCTTTAGCATCAGTAATTTCCACTACTCTGTCTTCCAACTCAATAATCTATTCCTCTGTATTATCTAATCTACTGTTGATTCCTTCTAGTATTTTTTTTTATTTCAGTTATTGCATTCTTTGGCTCTGTTTTGTTCTTCTTTGTATTTTCTAACTCTTTGTTTAAAACTTCTAGGAATTCTGAAAGTTCCCATTTTGGTGCAGCACAAACAAATCTGACTAGTACCCACAAGGATATGGGTTCAATCCCTGGCCTCAGTCAGTGTGTCAGGGATCCTGCCATTGCTGTGGCTGTGGTATAGGTTGGCAGTTGTAGTTCCAATTTGACCCCTAGCTTGGGAACCTCCATATGCCACAGGTGCAGCCCTAAAAAACAAACAAACAAACAAAAACTTCTAGGAATTCTCTTGTAGCTCAGCAGGTTAAGGATCCAACATTGTCACTGCTGGGGCTCTGATTGCAGGTGTGGTGTGGATTCGGTCCCTGACCTGGGAACTTCCACAAGCCACAAGTGCCACCAAACAAAATAAAAAAACTTACAACTTGTCACTCTATTCACCTATTCTTCCGAGTTCTTTAAGCCTCTTTATGATCATCGCCTTGAGCTCTTTGTTGGAGAGATTGCTTATCTCCATTTAGTTCTTTTTCTTTTTCTTTCTTTCTTTTTTTTTGTCTTTTTGCCTTATCTAGGGCCGCACCCGTGGCATATGGAGGTTCCCAGGCTAGGGGTCTAACAGGAGCTGTAGCCACCAGCCTTCACCACAGCCACAGCAACACGGGATCCGAGCCGCGTCTGCAACCTACACCACAGCTCACGGCAACGCCAGATCCTTAACCCACTGAGCAAGGCCAGAGATCGAACCCGCAACCTCATGGTTCCTAGTCGGATTCGTTAACCACTGAGCCATGACGGGAACTCCATTTTTCTTAAGTTTTTTTTCCCTTTGTTTGGAACATAATTCTCCATTGCCTCATTTTGTCTAATTTTCTGCTTTTATTTCTGTGTATTTGGTAAGTCAGTTATGTGTTTCCTGATCTTGGAGAATTGGCCTTATATAGAACCTGCCCTATGGTTCCTGGCAGCACACTCTCCTGTGGTTACAAGAGCTGTTTGCTTTAGGGTGCCCTCCATGTGGGCTGCTTGGGACCTTCTGTTGTAAGTGGGCTGACTACTGTGAGCCTGCTGCTAAGGGTGACTGATCCCCATTCTGTCTGGTTGCCAGGCCCTGTCTTGTGCAGAGGCTGCCAGCCACTGGTAGACCAGGCTGGGTCTTAGCACGGCTGACTGCACAGCCAGGGGCATCACCAGTGGGCAGGGCCAGATCCGTGGGGCGGGGGCGGGGGGCGCTTCTCAGAGATATTGCTGGCCCACTGATGGGTGGAGCTGGATCCCAGGGTGGCTGGCTGCTGGGCTGGGGTTCCTGGAGTTAATGTCAGCTTACTGATGAGTGGGGCTGATTCTTGACATGACTGGCTAAAGGTCCAGGGTAACCCAGAGCTGGTGATGGCTTGATGGTAGATGGGGCTAGATCCTAACATGACTGTCTGAGGGATCCAAGGTGTCCTGGAGCTGATGCTGGCCTCACATTGGGCAGGGGCAGCGCCCTCGTGCTCTTGGAGCTGGTATTGACCTGCTAGTGAGTGCACCAGGTCCTGCCACTGCTGGCTGCAGGCTCTTGGTGTTCACAAGGCTGGTGTCCACCCATTGGCAGGTGAGGCCTCTTCTCAAGGCAAGTCTATCCACTGGTAGATGGAGATGAGTCCTGGGGTCTTTGACCAAGAGGCCAGAGGTTCTGAAGCTGGGATAGGCCCACTAAGTGGGTGAGACTTGTCCTGGGTCCTTCCCAGCTAACAGCCTGGCCTCAGGTACCCCAGGATTGGTGCTGACTGGCTGGTGGACAGGTGGGTCCTGGCCTTTATAAGCTAAAGGGAAGATTCCAAAGTGGTGCTTACCAGCCCCAGTGTCCTCAAAGTGGGTTGAACCCCCCAGAATGGCTGCTGCCAGTATCCATGTCCCCAGAGTGAGTTTCAGTTGCTTCTGCCTCTCAAAGAGGCTCTCAGAGCTCAGCAGGTAGGCTTGACCCAGGTTTCTTTCAAACTCCTTCTTCTGCCCTGAGAGGGTGAGATTTTGTTTGTGCCCTTTAAGGATGGTCTATATTTTCCACAGCCCTCTGGGCCTCCCTAAAGAAAGCCCACATTCTGGGGATTCATCTTGCCAGTTCAGGACCCCGGTCTGGGGAGCCTAATGTGGAGTCTGGATGCCTCGCTTTGGGGGGAGAACATCTGCAATTTGTAATTATTCTCCTAGAAGTATGGGTCTTGACTATAATGCATCTCTGCCCCTCTTCCTCTTTTCATTGTGGTTTCTTCCTCCTCCTCCTCCTCCTCCTCCTCCTCCTCCTCCTCCTCCTCCTCCTCCGCTGCTTCTCCTTCTCCTTCCACACCC
>PVHT021183634.1:36472679-36531471 GCA_004024745.2 Catagonus wagneri | reverse complement strand
GGTTTGATCCCTGGCCTCGCTCAATGGGTTAAGGATCCGGTGTGGCCATGGGCTGTGGTGTAGGTCACAGATGTGGCTCGGATACCACGTGGCTGTGGCTGTGGTGTGGAACGGCAGCTGTGGCTCTGATTCCACCCCTAGCTTGGGAATCTCCACATGCTGCTAGTACAGCTCAAGAGAGGAAAAAAAAAAAAAAAGACAGAGAGAAAAGAAAAGATACCAACAACTGTAAGTCACAAAGAATCCCAACCTCATCATTTCAATTCCCAAATCAAATGGATTGCCAGTGGGAGTGTGTGGAAAAAGGACCCTGAGGCTGAGTGATATGGAAAAGAGTGCTGTGATGTCCGCCATGTGGTTTCTTGTTTTGGCTGGGGTGGGGGTGTGGAAGGGGCACAGGGATGGTGTCATGAAGTTGTCCTTCCTACTCTTAGCCCATACCATGATGAAATTAACCAACAGATGGAAAAAAAAAATGAGTAGTTTAACCACCACATTACACTGGATATTTCTGCCTAATAAACACCCTTCCCTTAGCTGTTCCCCTCAGCCCACTCTAGAGCTTAGCTCAGCCACAACATTTTTGTGTGTGTGTCGTTTTGGGGCCACACCCATGGCATATGGAGGTTCCCAGGTTAGGGGTCGAACTGGAGCTACAGCTGCCAGCCTATGCCACAGCCACAGCCATGCAGGATCCTTAACCCACTGAGCGAGGCCAGGGATCAAACCCGCAACCTCGTGGTTCCTAGTCAGATTCATTTCCACTGCACCACAGGGGAACTCTGTCAGCTACAATATGTTTAATTGTTGCCAGAATCTCTGGAGTACATAAAGAGGTGAAGCACATCTTACAAGCCAGATATCACTGCATAAGCCAGATGGCTTATAGCCTAACCGAGTCATGTGGGCACCTCCCCAGAACAGAGAGAACTGCTCCTCTTGCACTGACAAGGCTACACAGCATAGAGGGGAAAACAGATTTTTACGTCTTGGGAAAGGCCTGTGAGACTTACGTTTACACTGGCTGAACATAATTCAGTAACCTCCTAAACTGACTGATTTTACAAACTTCAGTTCTGCAAGACCATGAGCTTGAAAGACACGCTTACAAATGTCCTGATTAAGACACTCATGACAGGAAGAGAAGCCTTTCTGAAACTCATATTTGGACCATATACTCACTATTCACATCCACAGTTACTAATTAGCCAATCAGCTTTTTAGGGCTCCTGTGATAGTGAGCCAACCCTGTGCTAGCTTTCCCAATTAAAGAAGAAAAGCACAAGTACATACAAGGACTATGTTTTCGTGAAACACTGCCCTTTTCCTTCACTAGAAATGTTTAAATATATTTTTATGGGCTATGAAAGTTATTATATTTTAAGCTGATAAATAATTTTACTTCTTCCCTGTCTGCTAGGGAAATGAGGTAAACCAGAGAGAACTCGGGCATGCCTGACGAATAGGGGTTCAGAAAGTTTAATTGGCACGGCTATTCCAGCTGACCTGAAAAAGTATCAAGAACTAGTTTGCCTTTAACTTGGACTCATAAAAAGTTGGATCGACAAAATTACGCTCTTAAATAACTGCTCATTAAAGACCTATGTGGTAAGCACATTCTCTCGGACATTGAAGGATCTGGCTAAGATCAACTGCACTCAATCCAGCCAAAGTATTGGTCCAGAAATCCTGGGAGCTAAGGAAGAGCTTACAGTTAGTTGTCAGCATTCAGTCAAGAATGGAGGTGGGGGGCCCGCATGGACATTCCTTTGAAATACTGCAGCAGGCTTCTTCTTCTTCTTTTTTTTGCTTTTCAGCGCTGCATGTAAAATTTCCCAGGCCAGGGGTCAAATCGGAACTACAGCTGCCACAGTCACAGCCACACAGGATCTGAGTCACACCTGAAACCTACACTACAGCTCATGGCAATGCTGAATCCTTGACCCACTGAGCGAGGCCAGGGATCGAACCCGCATCCTCATGGTTCCTAGTCGGGTTCGTTAACCACTGAGCCACAAAGGGAACTCCCTGCAGTGGACTTCCTAACGCTTCTGTGAATGCTTAAGACACACCCACATATACATGATGCTTGCCCTTAAATCCCAAGCATGAATATAAGGCCTCAAGCTCACTCTTCTCATGTTTTTCGTGCCCCTACTCTGGAAAGAATTGAATTCAACCTTTCAAATCACTTCTGTTTTTCTTCCCAACGTTGCTTCCCATCCTCGACAGCGGGCACGCCCTTGCAATGACAGCTCTGCCCCTGGTCCTCTACATACTCCGTCTTTCAGACCATCATTCACTCTCAGACCTTCCACTGTGACCTGTGTGTAGATAAGTCCTTGGATAATACGCTGGCCTGATCTTTCTTCCCAGTTCTAGGCCCATATCTTCAATTGCCTGCTAGGTATTTCCTCACCTCCAACTCAATACATAAAATTTACTTAGGGTTTTTGCTTTTTTGGGGGGGATGCACCCACAGCATATGGAGGTTCCCAGGCTAGGGGTCCAATCAGAGCCATAGCTCTGGCCTACGCCACTGCCACAGCAACGCCAGATCTGAGCCACATCTGCAACCTACACCACCGCTCACGACAACGCCAGATCCTTAACCCACTGAGCAAGGCCAGGGATCGAACCTGCGTCCTCATGAATGCTACTCAGATTCATTTCCACTGAGCGGTGACGGGACATCCTAGTTAGTTTTTTTACCTCTTGACTCCACCTCCCTTTTTTTTTTTAATTGTACAAACTTGGCACTTTCACTCATACTCAAAATCATAAAGTCGTATTTTAATCTCTTCCTGACTTGATATCCAGCCTCTCAAATTCTTCAAAACGTCTTTTTTCTTTTTGTACTTACTCTTCCCTTCTCATTCCCACCATCACCCACCAGCATATCTAAAATCTTGAATTTATGATGTGTATATATTGAATGCAAGTTTTTTTTATTACAAAAATCTGTCATGTCCATAGTGTCTTACAGTCGAAAACTGTGGCATCTCAGAGCTAGATTACTGTGCTTCTCCTTGCTCTTGTGACCTGAATTCCCTTGCTTTTCTAATCTGCCCTGCCTACAACTGCCTGGTTAATCTCCTTAAAACACTGCTTTCTGGAGTTCCCACTGTGGACCAACAGGATTGGCAGTACCTCTGAAGCACCAGAACACAGTCTGAATACCCAGCCCGGCACAGCGGATTAAAGAATCCAGTGTTGCTGCGGCTGCAGTATAGGTTGCAACTGTGGCTGAGATCTGATCCCTGGCCCAGGAACTCCATATGCCTCAGGGTGGCCAAAAGAAGCTGGGGGAGGAGTTCCCTAGTGGCACAATGGGTTGAGGCTCAAGCTTGACAACGGGTCGCTGCTGTGGTGCTGCTTTGATCTCTGGCCCAAGAATTTCCACATGCCATGGGCCCGGCCAAAAAAAAAAAAGGATTGATTTAAGTCATTTTTTTGTTTAAGGAAAACTTCAGTGGCTCCCATTGCTTGCTAGGTAAGAATGCCCAGGGGATCTTGTCATTAAAGGGTCCCCATAATCACGCCCTGACCTCTTCCCATCTTTACCATCATTATTCCCCTGCCCAGATCCTTTTGCCCTGAACACATCCTCCTCTGCCTCTGTCTGTGTCTCTCCCCACAATTAATGGCATTCCTCCTGCCGTGTTCACCCACCTTCTCTTATGAAACCCAAACTAAACACCCTGTCCCCAGATAATCTTTTTTTTCCTCTAAATTCCTGTAGGACTTGTCTTGGCTCTACATTTCACACTTTTTTTTTTTTTTTTTTGCCTTTATCTAGAGCCGAACCCGTGACATATGGAGGTTCCCAGGCTAGGGGTCTAACAGGACTGTAGCTGCCGGCCTTCGCCACAGCCACAGCAACGCGGGATCCGAGCCGCGTCTGCAACCTACACCACAAATCACGGCAACACCGGATCCTTAACCCACTGAGCAAGGCCAGGGATCGAACCCGCAACCTCATGGTTCTTAGATTCGTTAACCTCTGAGCCACGAAGGGAACTCCTACATTTCACACTTGTTATTAATCACCTGGTATTTGTGAAGGTTTGTAGGTGGGTGTAAAGCCATGAATGTGGTGTTTTATTATGAACCCCCAAGAAAACCAGTCAAATCAGTTACCTCGCTTACATGCCTTATTTCTCTCATCAGATCATACCTTCCTCCAAGTTAGCTCTGTTGGGTATGCTTGTCTCCTGTGAATTATGATTTATTCAAGAGATGCAATCTAATAAATACTGAGCCCAAAGGGGAAGGATCGTATTTCCTATCAGAGGGCCACTGCCACTCCTCTTCTTGTCTCTATGGCTGGTCCACATCATTTAGAATCAACTTCTCCCATCCACTCTCCTCCAGCACCCAAGCTTATGATCTTAGTAACACAGCACTATTGCCCAGTCTTTACAGTGAATCGGGTGTCTAAGAGCTTGGTGAGCTGCAGATCAAGAAGAAGCTTAGTGGTGCCATAAGACAGGTGTGTGGAGACAGAAAGTCGCCGAAACACAGCTAAGATATGGGGCAAGGCTGACTCAGCAGAGGCCTTGCGTGGTGTCATGCTGAGGAGGTCAGACTCCCTTTCTCATCACTGGAATTGGGAGATCTTTTTTTTTTTTTTTTTCAGTTTTGGCTGCCCTGAGGCATATGGAGCTCCCAGGTCAGGGATCAGATCTGAGCCGCAGTCTTGACTTGAGCCGCAGCTGCGGCAACGCAGGATCGTTTAACCCTCTGTGCTGGGCTGGGGATTGAACCTGCATGCGTCCCAGCGCTCCCAAGACGTGGCCTGTCCCATTGCACCACAGCAGGAGCTCCTTGGGAGATTCTTTTTATCCAGCAGAGGGACATGATCAGATTTGCTTCATTAGAGTTGTGGGAGAAGGACTGGGAAGAGGAGGAACGACTATGAGAAGGAAGACTAGGAGTTTCTGTCCTGGCTCAGTGGTTAACGAATCTGACTAGGAACCATGAGATTGCGGGTTCGATCCCTGGCCTTGCTCAGTGGGTTAAGGATCTGGCATTGCCGTGAGCTGTGGTGTCGGTTGCAGACGGGGCTCGGATCCCGCGTTGCTGTGGCTGTGGCGAAGGCTGGCAGCTACAGCTCCTGTTAGACCCCTAGCCTGGGAACCTCCATATGCTGCGGGTGCGGCTCTAGATAAAGGCAAAAAGACCAAAAAAAAAAAAGAAGAAAGAAGACTGATGAGGAATATTTCAGGACCTGATCAAGGTGGTGGTGGTGGGAATAAAAAGCAAGAGGATGAAATCAAGAAAATGTGGAGAAAGTTCAGAACATGAGGGCAGAGATGAGACCAAAGGGATGATGACAGAAGAAGATGAATGATGGAGGTTTCCACTTTGGATAATGGGGTGGCTGGCAGGGCTGTTTCCTGAAATAGAGAAGTGGGTTGGCGGTGGGCTGGAATAAGCGAGAAGATAAGATCTGATCTGGCGATACTGTCGAAATTTTAGCCTCTGAAGGACATTTTCATAAGATCGAGGACCTGGAGAAAGCTACGGGTTGGAGTAACAAGATTTGTGATAGGCATAACTCAATACAATGTCTTTTGTTTTGTTTTTTTATGGCTATACCTGCAACATATGGAAGGTCCTGGGCCAGGGATTGGATCTGAGCTGCAGCTGAGGCAACACCAGATCCTTTTAACCCACTGCGCCAGGGCTGGGGATCAAACCCACGCCTCCACAGCGACCTGAGCCACTAACAGTTGGATTCTTAACCCACCGCGCCACGTGGGGGCTTCAGTGTGTATCTGTTTTGAAATATACTGCTCATCCTTAGCACAATGCATCCAACTACGTTTTTTTGTTTGTTTGTTTTGTTTTGTTTTTGTCTTTTTAGGGCCACACCTGCAGCATACAGAGGTTCCCAGGCTAGGGGTCTAATCAGAGCTGTTGCTGCCGGCCTCTGCCGGAGCCACAGCAATGCCAGATCCAAGCCACATCTGCAACCTACACCACAGCTCACGGCAACACCGGATCCTTAACCCACTGAGAGATGCCAGGGATCGAACCCGCACCTCATGGTTCCTAGTCAGATTCGTTTCCGCTGTGCCACAACAGGATCTCCCAACAATGTTTCTTGTTCTACCTGTTTCACTAGATATTTCTAATGATCTGTCTTCCAGTTTGTTATATTTTCACTCTTGGTCAGTTCAGAACTCTTTTTACAATACGTTACACAGAGTAGTTATCTAAGTTTTAGACATTCAGACTCTTATCAGACTATTCAGTTTAATTTCATAGGGAGTAAAGTCCTTTGGAAACTCAGGGATTGCAGTTTATTGCACTTTATGTTAAACTTTCAGGGGTATTTCCTGGCCACGTTCCCTCTTTTCCAACTCACTTCATCCAACTGCCCACCTGTGCACACAATCTTTTCTGTCCTCCAGCTTTTATCTCTTAACCCCTTCTTTACACTTTTGGTCACTGCTTTATTCTTGAAACTTTCTTCCTCCTAGGCTTCATGACAGCTCCTGATTTCCCGCCTACCTCAGCTTCTCTGGGTGTTATACTTCCTCGACCTCCCTACTTAAAAGTTAATGTTTCTGGAGTTCCTGCTGTGGCACAGTAGGCTAAAAATCCCACTGCAGTGCCGCGGGTCACTGCGGAGGGGCAGGTTCGATCCCCAGCCCGGCACAGTGGGTTAAAAGATTCGGCATAGTTGCAGCTGTGGCTCAGATTCCATCCCTGGCCTGGGAACCTCCATATGCCGCAGGTGTGACCATTAAAAAAAAAAAGTTAATGTTTCCTAGGATCCCTATTTAGCCTTCCATTCATCTCATTTTAGTACACACCTAGTGTGACCTCATCCACTTTGCCAGGCTTGCCAAACAACCATTAACATTGTTTCTAAATCTGAATGTCTAACCCAGTCTTCTCAGTCCACATCAAATATCTAGCTTGTTTTTATTTATTTTTATTTTTTGTCTTTTGTCTTTTCAGGGCTGATCCCACGGCATATGGAGGTTCCCAGACTAGGGGTCAAACTGGATCTATAGCCACCAGCCTACGCCACAGTCACAGAGATGCAGGATCTGAGCCACGTCTTCAACCTACACCACAGTTCACAGCTTCAGCCTACACCGGATCCTTAACCCACTGAGCGAGGCCAGGGATTGAACCCACGTCCTCATGGTTGCTAGCCAGGTTTGTTAAACCACTGAGCCACGACAGGAACTCCTCCAGCTTCTTTCAGGACACTTTTAATCAGATGTTTTCCATGGGTACTTCAAGTCAACTTGCCACAATGAAGTTTTCCTCTTCCCCGTAAACCTGAGCTTTCTCAGTTCTTATTCTCAGTGATATTATTATCACCCTCCCAGGCATTTGAGGGCTACTCCTGGCTTCTCCTCCTCTCTCTCTCTAATTCAGTCTGCTAAGAAATCCTACCTATTTTACATTTTAAACAAGCATTTTCCTAGGTGAGCGCATGGTGTGATTGAAAATAATAATAAGGGAGTGAGACTAGCCCAGAGGGATGAGAAATACTGAAAAATACACAGTTGGATTATTAAGTGAGAGAGTGCTTTGATCGGTTATATTAAGGACACAGGGAGTATTTCAGAGTTGATGTGATTGCAGAACCACCAAATGGTAAGCAAATGGTCATTTCAGGATTCATTTTTTAAAAAATCAGTCACTTGAAAAGTGGGAATCAGAGCAACTATTACCTTTATAACTAGAGACAACAATTTCCTACATTTCATTGAAGACATGAGGGAAAAAAAAAAAAACAAGAAATTCCAGCCAGAAGCTCAGAAGATCTGACCTTGAATTTAAATATGAGTACAAATGCTACTAAATAATAAAAATAGGAAAATCTCATTGAAGAAGGCAAATTGAAATTAGGCATTAGCAATATAACTAGAAGTAGCTTGTATTGAAAAATGATGGCATACATGCCATCATTTGACTGAAAAGTGCTTATAAGCCAATTCTTTAACTATAAATGATCTTTAAATTGAATAGACATATTATTTAAAAAATCATCAAATTGAAATGTTTCACCCCACTGTTCTAATATAGCACACTGCATGACATATTTATGTATTGATAAACATGGTAATTTGCATTTAATTTGTCTCAGATACTAGTGAACTCAAAATAAATGGACTCCAATGTGGTCAGTCAATAGCTGGGAGAAAAAGTACAACAAGCACTATATCCCACGTTTCAAAAGCACAGGAAACAAAGAAAAATAGTTAGGTTAAACACTGCACTTCTGGAAATAACCTGCATTTATGAAGCAGATGATTGAAAAAGTAAAAGTCACCCTCTTTATAGGATGAAAGCACCAGGAAGCCGAAGGAAAGGATTCTTTTTCCGTTTTCAGTTTATAATTGCTAAGAGACCATAAGTTACAGCACAGTCACTGAGAAATAAATAGCAACCAGAGAATGAATACAAGGATTTGGAAGTAAAAACAAACAATAAACAAGGAAAAAGACATCAGGGGGAAAAAAAAGGCAGCTATGATAGATTTTAAACTAAAACTTTCCTCTTCCTTCTTAGCATTTTCTCCTTTTTTTCTGATAGCAAGTTCAATGATAAAGGTCTATATGCTGCTAAGTTACTTACATGAGGGCCTAGAAAGCACTGCCCCTGGTGAGCACATACACCGATTTCCATCCTGTAGCACAAGCTCTGTAGTGTAAGCTCTGTATCTGGTGGTGATTGAGTCAATGAGCAGGGCAGCTGTTCGTTCTCTTGGTTTTACTGCCAAAGAGCAGTCATTAATAGACATCTGCATTCCAGACTAAATCCTGAGCCCCGCCTCTCTGAAAAGGAAGAAAAAAAAAAAAAACGACTGGAAATTCTTCCTGTACTCCCGGACAGTAGCTTTTCAAAGCAGGAGGACAGTCAGGGTCAGAGCGCTACTTTCCTGTTTGGGTTTTATTTTTTGGCCACCCCTTCCCCCCGCCCCCGGCCTGGGATGGAACCAGAGTCACAGCAGTGACAGCTACCAAGTCTTTAACCCGCAGGCCACAGGGGATCTTTTGTTACTTTCCTGTTTTTAATACATAATTCTACCTGATGATTTATTTTCAATTTTTTTTTTGTCTTTTTGCCTTTATCTAGGGCCGCACCCATGGCATATGGAGGTTCCCGAGTTAGGGGTCTAACAGGAGCTATAGCCACCAGCCTTCGCCACAGCTACAGCAACGCGGGATCTGAGCCGTGCCTGCGACCTTCACCACAGCTCACGGCAACGCCGGATCCTTAACCCACTGAGCAAGGCCAGGGTTCGAACCCGCAACCTCATGGTTCTTAGTCGGATACGTTAACCACTGAGCCACGACAGGAACTCCCTGATGATTTATTTTCCACTGGAAAAATTATTTTCTTCTGCGTTTCGTGAAGATAGAAACAAAAATCTGCAATCAAAAATCTCAATAGCAGCATATGGAGGTTCCCAGGCTAGGGGTCTAACAGGAGCTGTAGCCACCGGCCTTCGCCACAGCCACAGCAACGCGGGATCCGAGCCGCGTCTGCGACCCTAGATAAAGGCAAAAAGACAAAAAAAATTGAAAATAAATCATCAGGTAGAATTATGTATCAAAAACAGGAAAGTAACAAAAGATCCCCTGTGGCCTGCGGGTAAAAGACTTGGTAGCTGTCACCGCTGCTCTGGCTGTGGCGAAGGCCGGCGGCTACAGCTCCTGTTAGACCCCTAGCCTGGGAACCTCCACATGCCGCGGGTGCAGCCCTAGATAAGGCAAAAAGACAAAAAAAAAATCTCGATAGCCTTTTTTAGATTGTTTTCACACAGAGGTGCATTCACAATATTTATTTATGTACCACTTAGAGCAGAGAAGTAAAATAAAGAGATTAAACTAGGGGGCCTAAGGGTCCTTAATAGTCATAGACCTCAACATATTTGGGACCCTTAGTTTCATGAGATTAAAGGAAAAAAATCAGTATTGTTGCAATTTAGATAAGCTGCATTAGAATAGGAAATGTCGCTACATTTTATAAGGGAGGAACCTTACACTTTTGATGCAAAGGAACTCCAGCCCTGACCCCCTGACTGGTAGCTGGTATATAGGCAGGGATGATCTACTTATTTCAATTTCATTGGAATATGCTCATTTGAACACATCACCATTTAGCCTTATCACACAACTTCATCTTTAGAAAGTAATCCATTTTTCAGAGAACACTTTATACCGCCGGTTTTAAAAAAGAATGAACGGCAGTTCCCACTGTGGCTCAGCAGAAACGATTCTAACTAGTCTCCATGCGGACACGGGTTCAATCCCTGGCCTCATTCAGCAGGTTACGGATCCAGCATTGCTGTGAGCTGTGGTGTAGGTTGCAGACGTGGCTCGGATCCCTCACTGCTGTGGTGTAGGCTGGCAGTGCAGCTCCGATTTGACCCCTAGACTGGGAACTTCCATATGTTGCAGGTGCGGTCCTTAAAAAAGGCAATAAATAAGTAAGTAAGTAAATAAGTAAATAATAATGAACAGAATGGGGAACCTATAGGCTAGCATAGAGTAGCATATTTACTGAACTAACACGGGCTAGCACAAACAGAAAAATGAAATTGATTTAAAGAATCCTAAATAAAATATTAGTAAATAAACCCTAACAAGGTATGAAAAGATAATACCAAGTGACCAAAAAATGTTTGTCCCTGGACTCTGAGGATGGCTCAGCTTTAGAAAATCTTTTGATATAATCTTTTATATTTACAAAAGTGAAAAACTCTGTAAGTTAGATTTTGTAAAAAAAAAAAATTGCTACACCCGTTTCAAATATTTTTAAAGTAAAACCAAGACAAAAGTCCCTTTTGTCATGTAGAATATCTGGAGACTTCATTAACTCATTAAAGCACAATTATCAAAATCTACAGCAGGCTTCGTATGTGATGCTAGAACAAAAATCCTCTCCTGCTGTGGCTATCACTGTTTCCACGGCACTGAAGGTTGTAACCAGTGCCATAAGAAAAATATATGAAGTATAAATATTGTCAAGTAAGAATTAAAGTAATTATTTTGTAGAGTATATGGTTGTCTACCTAGTAATTATTTTGTAGCGTATAGGGCTGTCTACCAAGAGGATCAACTAAAATAACTGTTATAGGAGTTCCCACTGTAGCTCAGCAGGTTAAAGACCTGACATTGTCTCCATGAGGATGTGGGTTTGACACCTGGCCTTGCTGAGTGGGTTAAGGAACCAGTATTGCCAAGGTATGGTAAAGGCCACAGATGTGGCTCGGATCCAGTATTGCTGTGGCTATGGCCTAGGCCTCAGCTGTGGCTCCAATTCGACCCTTAGCCTTGGAGTTTCCATATGCCGCAGGTGGGGCCATAAAAAGAAAAAATAACTATGGTAATTAATGAGAATGTACTGAGGTGACTAGATACAAAAATCCTCAGTAATAAAGAACAAGTAAATGTAACAGGAAAAAAAAAATCCCATTCACAAGAACAACAAAGACAACTGAGTACCTAGGAATTAACCAAATAAAAAATGTACGAGACTCAGATGAAGAAAACTTACTGGAAGAATGTTGATGCTTCCCCAATAATCTACACATCCAAAGCAATCTTGATGGAAATTTTCACAAGATTTTTAACTGAACATGAAAGTTGTTTCCCAAGTTCTTCTAGAAAAAAAAAGGGGGGGGGAATGAGGTGGAGAATTTGCCATACCTATATGAAACAATCTATAAAACTGCAATAATAAAACAATGTGAATCAATGGAGCAGAATAGAGAGCTCAGAAATAAACCCAGATGCCTCCGGTCAATTAATCTTCAACAAAGGAGGCAAGAATATAAAACGGTTTTGAAAAAGACAGTCTTTTCAACAAATGGTGCTGGGAAAACTGGACAGCTGCATGTGAATCAATGAAACTAGAACACACCCTCACACCAAGCACAAAAATAATCTCAAAATGGCTTAAAGACTTAAACATAAGATGTGACTCCATAAATCTGTTAGAAGAGAACATAGGCGAAACATTCTCCGACATAAACCATATAAATGTTTTCTTAGGGCAGTCTTCCAAGGCAGTAGAAATAAAAACAGGATTAAACAAATGGGGCCTAATCAAATTTATACGCTTTTGCACAGCAAAGGAGACCATACAAAAAACAAAAACCAACCAAACAAACAAACAAACAAAAAAAAAACAAGGAGTTCCCGCTGTGGCTCAGCAATAACGAAACCAACTAGTATTCATGAGAACAAGAGTACAATCCCTGATCCCTTTCAGTGGGGTAAGGATCCGGCATAGCCGTGAGCTGTGCTGTAGTTTACAGACATGGCTCAGATCCCACGTTGCTGTGGCTGTGGCATAGGTCGGCGGCTACAGCTCAGATTCAATCCCTAGTCTGGCAACTTCCATATGCTGTAGGTGTGACCCTAAAAATACAAAAAGAAAAAAAGAAAAGACAACCTATGGAATGGGAGAAAATAGATGCAGATGATGCAACTGGCAAGTACTTATCTCTAAAATATACAAGCAAATCATATAACTCAACAACAACAAAAAAACAACCCAACTGAAAAATGGGCAGAAGATCTAAATAGACATTTCTCCAAAGAAGACGTACGGATGGCCAGCAGGCACGTGAAAAGATGCTCAACATCACTAATAATTAGAGAAATGCAAATCAAAAGTACAGTGAGGTACCACCTCACACTAGTTGGAATGGCCATCATTAATAAGTCTACAAGTAACAAATGCTGGAGACTGTGTGGAGAAGGGAACCCTCCTACACTGTTGGTGGGAGTGTAAACTGATACAACCATTATGGAAAACAGAAGGGAGGTTTCTCAGAAAACTAAATACAGAACTACCATATGAACTGGCAATCCCACTTCTGGGCATATATCAGACAAATTAAAATTCAAAAAGATACATGGACCTGCACGTTCATAGCAGCACTATTCACAATAGACAAGCGATAGAAACAACCTAAATGTCCTTTGGCAAATGAACAGATTAAGATTTTGTGGTGCATATCTACAATGGAATACTACTCAGCCATGAAAAGAACAAAATAATGCCATTTGCAGCAACATGGATGCAATGAAAGATTCTCATACTAAGTGAAGTAAGACAAAGAAAAAGACAAAAACCGTAAGATATCACTTATGTGTGGAGTCTAAAATAGGGGACAAATGAATCTATCTGCAGGACAGATAGAGTCACAGGTGGAGTACAGACCTGTGGTTGCCAAGCGGGGGCGGGGGGGAGGGCAGGGAGTGGGATGGACTGGGAGTTTGGGGTTAGTAGATGCAAACTATTACATTTAGAGTGGATAAGCAATGAGGTCCTACTGAATAGCACAGGTAACTATATCCAGTCTCTTGAGATAAATCATGATCGAAGGAAACATAAGAAAGGGAATGTATATATTTATGTATGACTGGCTTGCTTTGCCATACAGCAGAAACCAGCACGACACTATAAATCAACTATACTCCAATTTAAATTTTTTTTAAGAAAAACGAGTTCCCGTTGTGACTCAGTGGTTAATGAATCCGACTAGGAACCATGAGGTTGCGGGTTCGATCCCTGGCCTTGCTCAGTGGGTTAAGGATCCAGTGTTGCCATGAGCTATGGTGTAGGTTGCAGATGCGGCTCGGATCCTGTGTTGCTGTTGCTGTTGCTGTGGCTGTGGTGAAGGCCGGCAGCTACAGCTCCTGTTAGACCGCTAGCCTGGGAACCTCCATATGCCGTGGGTGTGGCCCTAGATAAGGCAAAAAAAAATTAAAATAAAAAATAAATTTTTTAAAGAAAAACAATGCAGTGTTGGATTACTAAACATATGGATTAGTGAAAGAGAATGGAGTCCAGGAACTGACCCATTGTAACTCATAGGAATTTGACATATTATAAAGGTGGAATTTCTCAACAGTGGGAAAATGAGAGATAACTCAAAAGAATAGCACTGGGATAAGGGAGCTATGAGGAAAAAAATAAAGTGAATCACTACCTCAATCCATAGTCAGAAATAAATACGGATTCATTCAAGATCTACATTATAAAAAGTTGGAAGAAAACACCAGACAATACATTTATAATCATGGGTTGGGAAAAACTCAAGAGAAAAACAGATTTTACTAAATAGAAATTTAAAGCTCCTCGGAGTGAAAGACCAGGGAAAATATTTGCAACATATACCACAGACAAATACTTAATAACTCTAATATTTACCAAGGATTCCTACAAATATATGACAAAAATAAGCAAGCTAATAGAGAAGAAAAAGCAGGGGAGAAAAACAGATACTTCTTAGAATAGGAAATAGAAATATTCCCACAAATATTTAAAAAGATTCCCATCCTCATTAGCACTTAGAGAAATAGAAATGAAAACAAACATGGCTCAGCAGTTAATGAACTCGATCAGCATCTGTGAGGACTCAGGCTCGATCCCAGGCCTCACTCAGTGGGTTAAGGATCTGGTGTTGCCATGAGCTGTGGTGTAGGTTGCAAACACGGCTCGGATCCCGAGTTGCTGTGGCTCTGTCTTTGGCTGGTGGCTACAGCTCCGATTGGATGCCTAGCTTGGGAACCTCCATATGCCACGTGTATGGCTTTAAATACAAAAAAGAAAAAAAGAAAAAAAACAAGGAGGAACTATTCTTTGCCTATCAAATCTTACAAAACTAAAGGGATAGATACTATGTAATAATGGTGTTGGGGAAACAAGAACTCTCATTCTCCGTTGATGAGAGTACGAATGGTTACATTCTTCTTGGAGAACAATTTAGCAACATCTATCAGAACTTCTGATGCACATATTCTCTGATGCATCACTTCCACTGCAAGTCATCTATGGCACATATACACCTGCTAATGTGTGTTACATGGTAACTGTACGAAATGAAACACAAAGCTGCAAGACAAAAAGAGCTGGAGAAACTGTTACATTGTAACAACATAACTTGTATCTTCCTTGGTTCTTACTGCATCTCTGACCTGCACTAAAAATAGAATGTACTAAAAATAAAAACTTCCCCTTTCCCTGTATAACTAGCTATTCCCTAAGCTGAGGGGAGCCTGAGTTCTCTCTGCTCAGTGCTCAGGGCCACTCTGTTGGTCAATAAACCTGCTTGAAATTTCATTGCTCCTGTCTCTGCCTCCTTCTTCCCTCACCGTTTCTAACAATGTGTACAAATATATACATATATATGTATATATAATTACAATTATTGTACCTTTTAAAAAAGGTACAATAGGAGACTGGTTAAATAAATACAGAATATCCATACTGTAAGATACTATGTAATTGTTAAAAGAAATATACAGGTTTATATGTATCAATATGGAACACTTCCTAGAGATGCTGTTAAATGAAAAAGCTGCATCAAAACCATAGGAATACTGGGATCCCATGTATTAAAAAAAAAAAAAAAATCTAAACTAGGAGTTCCCCTTGTGGTGCAACAGAAACGAATCCGACTAGGAACCATGAGGTTGAGGGTTCGATCCCTGGCCTCGCTCAGTGGGTTAAGGATCTGGCGTTGCCGTGAGCTGTGGTGTAGTTCCCAGACGTGGCTTGGATCTGGCTTTGCTGTGGCTGTGGCGTAGGCCAGCAGCTGTAGCTCCAATTTGGCCCCTAGCCTGGGAACCTCCATATACCAGGGGTGCAACCCTAAAAAGCAAAAAAAAAAAAAAAAGAAAAAAGTGATTCAGGAGTTCCCATTGTGGATCAGTGGGTTAAGAACCTGACTAGGATCCATGAGGATGCAGGTTCGTTACCTGGCCTTGCTCAGCGGGTAAAAGTTCCAGCGTTGCTGAAAGCCACAATATAGGTCACAGACGTGACTCAGATCTGGAGTTGCTGTGGCTGTGGCATAAGCTGGCAGCTGTGACGCAAGTGTGGCCCTACAAATCCCAGGCTAGAGGTCCAACTAGATCTACAGCCGCCGGCCTACACCACAACCACAGCAACTCCAGACCCGAGCCTCGTGTGCAACCTACACCACAGCTCACGGCAACGCCAGATCCTTAACCCGCTGAGAGAGGCCAGGGATCGAACCCGCAACCTCGCGGTTCCTAGTCCGATCTGCTTCCTCTGTGCCACGACAGGAACTCCCTGTTTCATATTTTGAAAGCAAGTATGACCTTACCAAAGATATAAAAGAGGACTCTTTTTTAAAAAAGAGAATCATACCCGAAGGGAGTATATTCATACTCAAAGAATATGATACATTGATTAAATAAATACAGATTCGTACTGATGAAATATCTTGATTATTTAAGCGGATTTTGCGTTGTGAATTTTTTAAGACTCGGTATTAGGAATTAGGCCTCACTCACATTTTTCTAGTGACTATGTTAAACATTGGTAAATTTTAACCACTCTAGATTAGGAAACAAAACACCATTGTCTGCATCTTTTCATATAAAAACATGACTAAGTGTTATGTCCATAGCTTTGATGAAATAATGATTTGTATCTCCTTGTGTCAAATTTAACCCCTGCCTTACCTCTTTTGGGCCTATGGCTTCTTCCTCAGCAAAAAACCAACAAATAAAAGAGTTTCCATTGTGGCTCAGTGGAAATGAATCTGAGTAGCATCAATGAGAATGAATGTTCGATCCCTGGCCTCACTCAGTGGATTAAGGATTCAGTATTGCCATGAGCTGTGGTATAGGTCGAAGACGCGGCTCAGGTCTGGAGTTTCTGTGGCTGCGGTGTAGGCCGGCGGCTACAGCTCCGATTCGACCCCTAGGCTGGCAACCTCCATATGCTGCGGGTGTGGCCCTAAAAAGACAAAAAACAAAACAAAAAACACCCAACAAATGGCACTGTGCACATTTGAGAGAGGGTGAACCACAGTTAGGTTTTGGTTCTAGCATCCAGCACAACAGAATCCTTGCATCTAGAAAGTTAGAGGAGGAGCAGGCATTAAGCACATTGCTGGAAATCGGTGGTCCTGGAGAGAGGAGAAGCTGGGAAATGACTGAGCGGAGAGTAAACGTTTGGAGGGCAGGGCTTCTAGGCGCCTCCCACACTTTGAAGAGCGTCTGACTCACAATGAAGACACACAACGAATGCTGCTGACCTGAGAGATGGCGACAGTGGGTGGGTGCAGGGCTGAGCAGGAGAAAGGCCCCCTGGGCTGAGGAGAGAATCAGGACCACACCCTTGGAGACAAGGCAGCCCGTGAGGAGGGAGGCACCGGGGACCGGGGTGCTGGGCAGGGAGGAGATGCTGACTAGCACCCGGAAAACAGAGCTGGGCTGCTTCGGTGGAGCGGGCCCCGGGCAGGAGGTCGGAGAAGAGCCAAGGTTAAGGGTCCTGATTAGGGGACCTGGGAGCCTGGAGTGGAAGGGCCCAAGCAGAACAGGGAGTAGACGAAAGGACTGCCTCTCACCTTCCTTCTTGTGTGTGCGAGTCCAGGAGTGAGGAACCACAGCCCAGGAGTGAGGGAGAAGGGGCCTCTCGCTGTTTCCCTGCTGAATTAATTTCCCGCGGCAGCTCTGACAAATTAGGGCAAACCGCGTGGCTTAAAAGCAATGTGTTCCCTCCCCGTCTTGTGGCTGCAAGTTCTGAGTCTAGGTGGCGAAGGACCACACTTCCCCTGGAGGCTCCAGGGGACAATCCTTGTTTGCCTCTTTGCACTTCCAGGAGCTTATCTGGCTGTGCCACCACACTCCCATCCTGTCTTCATGTGGCTTTCCTCTCTCCCATGCATCTCTCCTTGTCATTGGACTAAGGGCTTAAGTGGATAATCCAGAACCATCTTCTCATCTCAAGGTACTTTATTATTATTTTTTTTTATGGCCGCACACGTGGCATACAGATGTTCCCAGGCTAGGGGTCTAATCAGAGCTACAGTTGTCGGCCTACATGGCAGCCACAGCAATGCAGGATCCGAGTCGCTTCTGTGACCTACACCACAGCTCACAGCAACACTGGATCCTTAACCCACTGAGCAAGGCCAGGGGTCGAACCCATAATATCAAGAATACTAGTCAGGTTCATTAACCACTGAGCCATGAAGGGAGCTGCTCAAGATACTTTAATTCTCAAAACTCTTTTCCCATAGAAGGCATCACTCACCAGTTTCAGGAATTTGACACGGACATAACTTTTTGGGAGTATGATGGTGAATTTCATGTGTCAGTTTGGCTGGGCCATTGTGCCCAGATATGTGCTCAAATATTGCTCTGGACATTTCAGAGAGGACTGTGTTTGGATGGGGTTTACGTTTAAATCAATGGACTTTGCGTAAAGCAGATTGTCCTCCACAATGTGGGTGGGCCTCACTCAATCAGTCGAAGGCCTGGATAAAACAAAAGGTCGACCTCCCCAGAGCAGGAGGGAATCTGGCCAGCACGTGACCTTTGGACTTACACCTGAAATACTGGCTCTCCATGGGTCTCCAGCCTAAGTCCCTTTGGACTCAAACTACAACTCTTTCCTGAGTCTCCAGCCTATGACTTCCCCCCTCAGATTTTGGACTTTGCCAGATTTCCGCAATTACATGACCCAATTCCTTAAAATAAACCTCATTCCTTCTCTATATACACATCATATTCATTCTTCCAGAGAACCCTGGTTAAGACAGAGGGCCACCCTTCACTCCCCTACTCCAGGATCTCATCGACGACATTGCTTCTCAGGCCTCAATGGGCTCGTGATCTTGTTCAGCTATGGATTCTGTCTGATTCAATAGATCCGGGCTGAGGACCAGGATTCCTCCGTTCTACCGAGCTTCCGGGTGCTGCTGGTGAGGGTGCCCAACGCATCTGAGAACTATCTCAGTTTTGGCACTGAAATCCCTTGTCCCAGGAAAACCCTGAGCCCCAAGAAAACCACAATGGTCAGTCACCCTACTGCTGGTCCACAGACTGCATGTGGAGGAGCTGGAGATCCCTGCGGGAGGGGGAACTGTGAAAACCTGAGTCTGGGAGGTCCTGTCATGGCTCAGTGGTTGATGAATCCGACTAAGAACCATGAGGTTACGGGTTCGATCCCTGGCCTTGCTCAGTGGGTTAAGGATCCAGCGTTGCCATGAGCTGTGGTTGCAGATGCGGCTCGGATCCTGTGTTGCTGTGGCTCTGGTGTAGGCCGGCGGCTACAGCTCTGATTAGACCCCTAGCCTGGGAATCTCCATATGCTGTGGGTGAGGCCCTAGAAAAGGCAAAAGGACAAAAAAAAAAAAAAAAAAACCTGAGTCTGCCTTCAAACGTGTGGATAAGTGTAAAACTATCTTGCAGTGGATAAATCCGTAAGCATTAGTTCCTGACATGAAGTGCCACGGGTGCCACCCCGTCTCTAAAGGTCTGCCTTTCCAGTTCTTTCTTTCTTTTAATCTTCCATCAGATCGGGAGGGAAGCTTCACTCGGGGTGATTTCTCATCAAATCCCCCAGGGTGACTCAGCAGACGGGGTCACTGCTGATGTCATGGAGACCGAGGACCTTCCCGGGAAACTCCCTCCTGCTGAACATTTCCTATGGACCGGCTCATTCTCTTCTCCTTGCCTGACAGAGAGAGAAGGATCAGGGCTGAGAAGTCAGCTAGAGCGGTGCTTGGATTCCGGCTCCGCTATTTACAGTTGACTGATCTTGGATGATTCACCTAATTTTTCTAAGGCTAATACTTTCTTTTGGGGGGGGGGTGCGCTCACGGCATATGGAGGTTCCCAGGCTAGGGACTGAATCGGAACTGTAGCTGCCTGCCTACACCACAGCCACAGCAATGCCAGATCCAAGCCGCATCTTCCACCTACACCACAGCTCACGGCAATGCCAGATCCTTCACCCACTGAGCAAGGCCAGGGATCGAACCTGCGTCCTCATGGATGCTAGTGAGATTTGTTTCTGCTGAGCCACAACTCCTAAGGCTGATAATACATCTGAGAGTAAGCATTCAGAGGGCTGTTACCAGGTTGAAGGAAAAACAGGCGCCATATGTACACCCAGCTCCTGACACTCAGGGAGTTTCCTTCCTTTCCTCCCATCTAGACAGGACAGTGACAAAGCTCTTGTGGGTGATGCAGGCAATGGGGGAGACAGTGTAGCTTGGTCTGATGATTGCTTTATTTGATTGCAATGTTATTTTACTTATATTTTTCCTGAAATGAAATTTAAATCAATTCTTTTTTTAACTTAGCATTGTGCTAGTCAATAATATTTGTGAAATCACAGGTTTAACTTGCTCATTATATATTTTTTCCAATGCACAGTAAATACACTTAGTCTCTCATTCAAGACTGCCTTTTTTTTTTTTTTTTGGTCTTTTAGGGCCTTATTTGCGGCATATAGAAATTCCCAGACTAGCGGTTGAATCAGTGCTACAGCTGCCAGCTTACACCATAGCCACAGCAATACAGGATCGAGCCACACTGGTAAGCTACACCGCAGCTTGTGGCAATGCCAGATCCTTAACCCACTGAGCCAGGCCAGGTATCAAAGCCACATCCTCATGGGTACTAGTCGGGTTCTTAACCCACTGAGCCACAACGGGAGTGCCCAAGAGTGTCTTTTATGATCTCAATAGGCTTAACATGCTAGTTATAATCATTTTTCTAATATACATGAAAATGAACATGTTCAGGTGGTCATTCATTCAGCAGATATTAGGGTGCCCTTTTATTTATTTATTTATTTATTTTTGCTTTTTAGGGCCACATCAGCAGCATATGGAGGTTCCCGGGCTAGATTTCCAATTGGAGCTACAGCTCCTGGCCTGCACCACAGTCATAGCAACATCAGATCCTAGCCACCTCTGCGACCTACACCACAGCACGTGGCAAAGCAGGATCCTTAACCCACCGAGCTAGGTCAGGGATCAAACCCGCAACCTTGTGGTTCCTAGTCAGATTCGTTTCCACTGCACCACGACGGGAACACCCAGGGTGCCTTTTAATGTTGGAACAGCCCAGCCTGGCTCTAGCATCTGAGCATCCTTGCAAGTCAGTTGACCCCAGACTCCACTCATTTCCCAGGACTGACAGGGTCAGTGCATGATCTGCGGACTAGTTAGGAAGTTCTGCCCTGTGTTAACCAAGGGGCCCGGTCAGGGTGCGTGAAATCCCAGGCCTCGGGTTGGAGGCTTTCTTCTGCTCTGCTCTTGCTTCCTTCCATGGAAGGCAGGTTACAGGGGCGGGAGGATCTATTTCAGGCCCTGGGTATCTTCGTGCTTTCCATCGAACACTTCCTTGGAGGTGACTGGGAGAAAAATTGACTCAAGCTTGCCGTGTGTGTGTTCTCGCCCTTCGTTTCCTCTTTCCAGGCAGCTGTGTGAGTCAGTGGGCTCAGGGCCTCGCTGTGACTGGCAGGCCGGCCACGCTCACCCTCTTCCCTTTGCCTCGGGGGCCCCCATTCTTCTCACAACACTGCCCGGGGCTTCACCTCCAGGCCCTGATAAGACAGCAGGACTCAGATCTGGGGATAGCGCAGGAGATGCAACCTTTAGGCTAAGCCGAGAGCCCAGCTCAGCTTGACCTGAGCCCAGTGCAGTCACAGCCCTGGGGCCACACGCTGCCTCCACTCACACAGCACCTCCCACCCTCAGTGTGAAATGGGGACTTCACCAATCACATCCTTCTGTCAGCGCCTTTGCAGTCTGTGCCTTGCTCTTAGGGCCTTCCTCTCTGAGTTCCAACACGCTTCTCTATGGCAAAAACAAACACGACCGGCACAAACCAGCTGTCCCTGTTTCGTGCCCCATGCAATGTCAGTCCCTCATGACACTATGTTGGGACATCAGGGTCCAGTGAGGCTCTCTGCATGCCAGCCCCCCGCTCCTTCCTGACTTTTCTAGGTCTGTCTTCAGGCCTCCCCATCCCGCCCAACTCCTGAAACTGCTCTAAGAGGCAGGACCCTCATCAACCCCGGTAGTCCGGGCATGAGGAACACCTTCCTGCGTCCTCCCCCGCATCCCCCGCAGTGCCAGACAGCCTGTGCTGCTCCTTTTCAAGACTTCCCTAATCCATCTCCTCCTCCCCACAGGCCGAGGGCACCCAGAGGCCCTTGTCGTCCTGCCCTCCTCCTCTCCACCTGCACTGGTCCCTTCCTGAAGCAACCCCCTCTGTGCCGTCTCCGCCCTTCCATCAGCATTGCGCCCTCAGCCTTCCCAAGAGAGCAAGGCTGGGGAGTTCCCATCATGGCACAGCAGAAACGAATCCGACTAGGAACCATGAGGTTGCGGTTAGATCCCTGGCCTCGCTCAGTGGGTTAAGATTCCGGCGTTGCCGTGAGCTGTGGTGTAGGCTGCAGATGCCGCAGGGAATCCCACGTTGCTGTGGCTGTGGTGTAGGTCGGTGGCTACAGCTCCGATTGGACCCCTAGCCTGGGAACCTTCATATGCCACAGCTGCGGTCCTTAAAAAAAAAACACAAAACAAAACAAAAAAAAGAGAGCAAGGCTGCAGCACTGGGCGGCGTTCTCCTTCTCTTGCAGAGCTCAGAACTCAAAATGGAAATGTCCAAAGCCTCATGACCAGGCCTCTGGGAAGGCCCGTGGGAAGAGCTTGGAATTTCAGAAAAAGGAAGCGTGAGGCCAGGAGTCAGCTGGTTCGGAAGAACAAAAAGATCCATGATGAAGGGGGCGCCGCCCTGCCGTCGCTGGCAGGGGGCCAACGCGTGAGCTGCCAGGGCCAAGCGCAGACCTAGTATATCCATAATGGATATACTAATTTTTTTTCTTTTTCTTTTTTTTTTTTTTTTTGCTTTTTAGGACCACACATGTGGCTTATGTTAGGTCCCAGGCTAGGGGTTAAATTGGAGCTGCAGTGCCCGGCCTACACCACAGCCACAGCAACGAGGGATCTGGGCCACGTCTGTGACCTACACCACAGCTCATGGCAACACTGGATCCTTAACCCACTGAGCAAAGCTAGGGATCGAACCCCTGTCCTCATGGATACTAGTCGGGTTTGTTACCACTGAGCCACCATGGGAACTCCCTGGATGTACTAATTTTTCTTCCCAGCTACAGTGCATAAGGGTTCCCTTTTCTGCACATCCTCACCAACATTTATCTCTTGTCTTTTTCATAAGAGCCATTTCAACAGGTGTGAAGTGACCTCTCGGTGCGGTTTTGATTTGGGGCCTCTTCCAGTTAGTCCATTCTGTCTCACATGGATTTTATTTACTGGTTACTTTTCCCCGTCTCCATCACTGAAGTTCCTTGAGGGATGTTTAGGGAACATTTGCTGAATGAACAAACAAATTAAAGAATAAACAAACAGGAGTTCTGGTTGTGGCACAGCAGAAACGAATCCAACTAGGAAACATGAAGTTGCAGGCTCGATCCCTGACCTCGTTCAGTGGGTCAAGGATCTGGCGTTGCTGTGAGCTGTGGTGTAGGCTGGCAGCTGTAGTTCTTATTAAACCCCTAGCCTGGGAACCTCCATATGCTGCAGGTGCAGCCCTACAAACAAACAAAAGAAAGAATAAATGAATAGGTAATCGCTGCCCTGGCTTTCAGCAAACAAATTCTAATCAAAAAGCAGACTTTTTGCTCGTGGTATGTGGGAGCTTTTCTCCTTTTTTTTAAACCACAAAGCCTTTTGAGCTTCTCTTTTGCAAGGTGCAGCCTCTGCTTGACCTGAAGTGTAATGTTTGAAGAGCCCTGACACCTCCTGCAGCACCATGATCTTTCCGGCATAAACTGTCCTGAGCATATTTGTTTTCCGGGTATAATTTAGAGTAGTAACTGGAAAGTCAACTTGTCCTGCCTTCTAAAACTCACACAGTTAATTTTTTTTTCCTAATGAGAGCCCTAGGTTGGAAAGAAGGAACTTTACTGCTGGCAAGTTATGGGACCTTCAGCAGTTTAATTCTACAACCTGGCTATTTCCTCAATTTCAAAAGGCGGTGAGTTCACTGCCTATGGGGAGTGAAGGTTTGGACCACATATCTAGGCCCCCCCCAACTTTTAAGACTCCCACCTGAAGGACAGACACCTAACTCTGAAAGCCAGAGGGGTTTGTGTCCACAAGACATACAGGACTCTAGCCCAGTGAAGAAACAGTTCCTTATGGGGGCTGAATGCTCACCAGAGCTATGCCCCAACAGGGCTCCGTGCAGAGTGGGCAGCAAAAAGGGGCACCTCCCGGTCTTTCCATGAAAGAGGCTTGATGGCATACTTTACAAGTGCTGCTTGAGGGTCTGGCTTCCAGTTTAGCACACAGCTAGGGGTTGGCTGCTTTCCTCCCCAGAGTCCAGAATCTGGAGCCTAGAGAAGCTTTATGGGCACTTCTCCTGCCTTCTTCCTCTAGCTTGCTCCAAAAATTGAGTCATCAGCATCTCCCTAGAAGGATCTTGTCCTCACATCTAGCACCCCACTTTTATAGCTGCCACCTGAAGGACAGTCCCCCAGATCATCCAGCTCTGAGAGACAAGGGGGCTTGCATCTGTGAGGCCCTCAGAACTAAGCAAACAAAAAAAGCAGTTTTTAAATGTGCTAACCAACACTTCAAGTTCTTGCAATCCTTATAAGAATTTCAATGGATTTTTCACAGAAAAAAATTCTAAAATTTGCATGGAACAATAAAAGACCCCAAATAAAGCAAAGCAATCTTGAGGAAGAACAAAGCTGATCACCCTCCATGGTACTAAACTATATCACAAAGCTATAGTAATCAAAAAAGTATGGTATTGACATGAAAACAGACATACAGGTCAATGATACAAACAGAGAGCCCAGAAATAAACCCATGCATATATGTTCCATAAATTTTCAACGGAGGAGCCAAGAACACACTATGGGGAAAGGATATGTTCTTCAATAAAGAGTGTTGGGAAGATTAGCCAGCCACATGCCAAAGAATGAAATTGAATCATTATCTTACACTATACACAGAAATTAACTCAAGATTAGTTTAAGACTTGACCTAAACTGTCAAACTCCCAGAATAAAACAGAGGGACTAAGCTCCTTGACATTGGTCTTGGCAATTATTTTGGGGAGTTGACTTACCAAAAGCAAAGGCAACAAAAGCAAAAATAAACAAGTGAGATTACATCGACCTAAGAAGCTTCTGCAGAAAGGAAACCATCAACAAAATGAAAAGGAAATACATGGAATGGGAGAAAATATTTGCAAACTGAATATCTGATAAGTGGTTAATACCCAAAATATACAAGAAAGTCATAGAACTCAATATCCAAAAAAAAAAAAAAAACCCAATAACCCAATTTAAAATGGGCAAAGGGGGAGTTCTCTAGTGGCTCAGTGGGCTAAGGATCTGGTGTTGTCACTACTGTGGCTCTGGTCACTGCTGTGGCACAGGTTCCATCCTTGGCCCCAGAACTTTTTTTTTTTGTCTTTTTGCCTTTATGTAGAGCCACACCGCGGCATATGGAGGTTCCCAGGCTAGGGGTCTAACAGGAGCTGTAGCCACCAGCCTTCGCCACAGTCACAGCAACGCGGGATCCGAGCCGCGTCTGCAACCTTCACCACAGCTCACGGCAACACCGGATCCTTAACCCACTGAGCAAGGCCAGGGATCAAGCCTGCAACCTCATGGTTCTTAGTCGGATTCGTTAACCACTGAGCCACGAAGGGAACTCCCCATTGGCCCCAGAACTTCTGCATGGTGTTGGCGAGGCCAAAAAAAAAAAATGGAAAAGATGTTCAAAAAAATCTTGAACAGATTTTTTTCCCCAAAGAAGACATACAAATGGCCAACAAATATATGAGATGTACAACATCACTAGTCATCAAGGAAATGAAAATCAAAACTATGCTGAGATATCACTTCACACCTGTTGAAATGGCTTTTATGAAAAAGACAAGAGATAAATGTTGGTGAGAATGTGGAGAAAAGGGAACCCTTATGCTCTGTAGTTGGGAATAAAAATAATTACATCCAAGGATTTCCTGTTGTGGCTCAGTGGTAACAAAACTGACTAGTATTCATGAAGACGTTAGTTCGATCCCTGGTCTCACTTAGTGAGTTAAGGATCCGGCATTGCCGTGAGCTGTGGTGTAGGTCACATACGCAGCTCAGATCCCACATTGCTGTGGCTGTGGCGAAGGCTGGCAGCTACAGCTCTGATTCACCCCCTAGCCTGGGAACTTCCATATGCCACGGTATGTCCCTAAAAAAAAAAAAAAAAAGGTACATCCATTATGGAAAACAGTACAGAAGTTCCTCAGGAAATTTAAAAAGGAACTACCCTATGATCCAGCCATCTCACTTCTAAGTCTACATCCACAGGAAATGAAATTACTATCTCAGGGACACACCTGCACTTCCGTGTTCACTGGAGCATTATTCACGGTGGCCAGGGTATCAAAACAACTTAAGGGTCCGTCAATGCATGAATGGATAAAGAAAATGTGACACACACACACTGGGATATTTTTTAGCCCTAAATGAAAGAAAATTCTACCATTTGTGACATCATAGATGAAACTGGAGGGCACAATGCTGAGTGAAATAAGCCAGACAGAAAAAAATAACAAAAAAAACCCACATGATATCTTTTGTATGTGGAATCTAAAGGGAAAAAAAGCCAAACTCATAGAAGCAGTAGAATGGTGGTTGCCAGTGGGTGAAGGTAGTGATGGAAACAGGGAGAGGCTGGCAAGAGAGTGTACACACTGTCAGTGACAAGATGAATAAGGCCTGGGGATCTAATGTGTAACATGGGAACTATGCTGCTAACATCATATTGTATAATCGAAATGTATGAAAGACTAGGAACTTCAGGGTTCTTACCAAGAACAACAACAAAAAAAAGAGGTAACTATATGAGGTGATGAATACGTTCATTAGCTCGGTGGTAGGAGTACTTTCACGATGCAGACACGTACAAATCATCTTGTGCACATTAAATATTTTACAGTTTTATTTGTTAATTATCCCTCAATAAAGCAGAGAAAAAAGAACAAGGCCAGGCATCAAGTAGGCATTTGATGCCAAATAAATGGTTATACTCAGGGATGAAGTGGGAAGGGCTTGGCTAACTGAAAGCAAGTTTCAGATATAAGAACTATTATGGGAGTTCCCGTCGTGGCTCAGTGGTTAACGAATCTGACTAGGATACATGAGGTTGTGGGTTTGATCCCTGGCCTCGCTCAGTAGGTTAAGGATCCAGAGTTGCCATGAGCTGTGGTGTAGGTTGCAGACATGGCTCAGATCCCGTGTTACTGTAGCTGTCGCAGAGGCCAGCGACTACAACTCCAATTCGATCCCTAGCCTGGGAAATTCCATATGCTGCAGGTGCGGCCCTAGAAAAGACAAAAAGACAAAAAAAAAAAAAAAGAATTATTATGAATAAACATTTTCAGAACTTGCAGAGTAGATCTAGGCATGGCTGAATTTTAAATAACGTAGCAACCTTAAATGCATGCAAGGCAAGAATAGAAATATCATAAAACTCACAGGGCTGTCATCAGATAAAAAACATAGACAATGGGAGCTTCCGTTGTAGCTCAGCAGGTTAAGAACCCAGCTAGTATCCATGAGGATGTGGGTTTGATTTCTGTCCTCACTCAGTGGGTTAAGGATCTGGAACAGCAGCACAGGTCCCAGATATGGTGTTGCTGTGGCTGTGGTGAAGGCTGGCAGCTATAGCTCGGATTCGACCCCTAGCCTGGGAACTTCATATGCTGCAGCTATGGCCCTAAAAAGAAAAAAAAAAGTGTGGACAATGGTATGTCCCTGCAAAAGAGAGGATATCACATCCATGGGCAGGAGAGGCTCCCGTGGGCCTCAAACGGTGGCAGCAATTCTCAAGGCTGAAGAATTGCTGTGCTTCCTGTAAGACTCAGCCACACAGGAACTCCAGGAGTCAAGGGTTAACATGGAACTGTCCCTGTGGCAGTCTAGCTGCCAGGGGAGAGAGGCCAGATTTCCAGCCTTTAGTCCTTCAGATCAGTACTAAAGCTCTGTCTGTTTTGCAATGTATAACAACCGTCTGTAACCCACAGTTTATGTATAAACTGCTTTCTGATACCATCTACTGTCTTTTTAAAAAGTGTTTCTAGAAAAAATAAAAAGCGTCACAAGAACATGGGTTTAAGATCTTTTAAAAAGACAATTTAGGAGTTCCTGCTGTGGTGCAACAGGAATCGGCAGTGTCTCTGGAGAGCAGGGACACAGGTTCGATCCCTGGTCGGGCACCAAGGGTTAAGGATCTGACATTGCTACAGCTGCAGCATAGGTTGTAACTGCAGTTCAGATCTGATCCCTGGCCCAGGAACTTCATATGCTGGGGGCGGCCAAAAAAGAAAAGAAAAGAAAAGAAAGGGGTCTGCGGAGAGAGAATTTAATCCAATGACTGTGAACTGAGATTTGTTTCATCCACATAGTGCCAGGTCATATACACACCTATATATTCAAGGAGCATTTGGTGAATGGGTGAATAAATGCATGAATGAAATACCTGAAGCGGCTGTTTGGATTCCCTCAGTGGACTGGAACAGGGTGACAAGGGTGTGGGGTGGGGGCCAGGTGAGCCATCTGGGAAGAGGTCTGTCTGGTGAACAGGTTTTTAAATCCGAGACAAAGAGGGCAGAAGCCGGCACCTGCCTTCTGTGGGTCTCCCTTTGTTCAGCCTCAGAGCTCTGCATGGAAGATACTATGACCTTTATTTCCTCTGCGCTGGGTCAGAAAGCCTTTCTGATGAAGGCTGGCAGGACACAGATAATAAACATAAGCAAGTCTGGCTTCAAGACAGAGAGGTTCGGGGTTGGATACTTTTCTCCAGTTTTAGTAGCGCCTGTGATGGGAGGAGCGTTATTATTAAATCTTTGTCAAATGACATTTTGGAACCCCCCTCATGCTGGGAAGCATCAGGACACAGCCCTTGAAAAACAGACAGGCAAGACCAAGGGAAAAAGCGTGCTGGTGTCCAAGGTGGACCCGTAGCCTTGAAAATTCCCCTATCACAGGCCCAGCTGACTGCTCTGTGTTTGGATAAACGCTTTCTAGCGGCCAGAGGGAGGCGGGGACGCTCATTGCTCTTCTGCAGGGGAAAAACAGATCGATGAGTGGGAGGCCCCCGGGCCTGGTGGGAAAAGCAATATTTTGGATCTGGGTTTGGAGCCTGACACCCACTACCTGTCTGGTAGGGTCACAGGGGTCACTGGGGGAGGTGAGGTTAAACAAAATTGCTGCCCTTCGCTGGGTCAATAGTTCACTTAGTTGCAAAGTGTTAACCCTAGCCCTGCAGGCACAGCACCTAGAAGAGGTCAAAAGGGGGAGAGAGAAAGAGGGAGAGTGGGAGGTGAGAATAAAGTAGGGAGCCAGCCTGCGAGACCCAGGCCAGCACTGCCAGGCAAAGAGCCCGTGGCAGGCACAAGCCTTGACTCGGGGGCCCACCGACAGAACACAGAGGGTCTGTTTTTCCTTAGCAAAGACAGAATTACACCCTGATTTTCATTAACCTTTAACTGCCATTTACATTTTCTTTCAGTTAAACACGTAGGCAGCAAATCACGTGCTTTAGAGAAACTGTGACTTTGTCACAACTAGAATCACAGATGCTTTCACCTAACACTCTGGTCGTCCCAGAGACCCCGAACTATCACTTCAAAATTATAGCTGTATTGACTTGTGATGATTTATTTTTGTCTTTTTGCCTTTTTTTATGTAGAGCCGCACCTGCGGCATATGGAGGTTCCCAGGCTAGGAGTCTAACAGGAGCTGTAGCTGCCGGCCTTCGCCACAGCCACAGCAACGCGGGATCCGAGCCGCATCTGCAACCTACACCACAGCTCACGGCAACCCACTGAGCGAGGCCAGGGATCGAACCCGCAACCTCATGGTTCTTAGTTGGATTCGTTAACCACTGAGCCATGAAGGGAACTCCCTGACTTGTGATGATTTTTGTACACCTATGATTGTAATAAAATTCATTAAGCAAAAATAAATAAATAAAAAAATAAAGTTTCCAGAGGTCAAAAAAAAAAAGCCCAAAATCATAGCTGTAATTAGACCTAGTGTTAGTTCTGGTCATTTTACGCATTAATCAAGGAGCATTTTTTTCCGTATCACAAATTTGTTTACATTTTAATAACTCTGTTTCGATATGCTTGGTTCCCTCTAAAGTTCCTCGTGCTCATTTTAGATGTTAGAATCAGCGTTGTGAGATACGGTTCACGGGCTTCCCCGAATCTCACAATGCTGGTTCTAACGTGTAAAATAACACATTTTATTTGTGTGTTAAATAAATAACCCCAGAGGGTGAGTCAGAGCACACAGAAAGGTTGAGAAGAGCACAAAGAGCAGCTGGCAAAGAGGAGGCTCCGAAAACACAAAGTAGGTTGAGTTCCGTTTCAACATCCTTTTCAGAAGACACAAAGCCCTTTGTTGCTCATGTCTTTTGCCCTCGCAAGTTGATCCAGGGCCAGCTGAGAACAGGATGGAGGTGTTGGGAAAAGAATGGGTGGAGGGCCCCAGAGACGTACAGAAAGGAAGGGTCACAGCTGACACTCCCCAGCGCCGTACCCTGAAACATTGAAAGGCCAATTCTAAGCTTGTAAGTTAGAGCTCAGCCAGCAGAAGCTCAGAGCCTCCAGCCCTTGCGTTTCCCTCCCAGCACAGCAGCAGCTGGCTTCCTAGGAGACTCAATAGCCGTCTGCTTAAAGCTCCCAGATTGCTCCTAACGCCTGCCTGGCCTATTGAAAGACTCCCAGACCGCAAACATCTTTTCCTCAAGAAGGCTGAGGAGAACTTTATGGTCTTTGTTTGATGAGTCTGCTGCTATTTGATCACAGACTGTATGAGCCAAAGCTCAGCACTAAACACCCACTTGAACTTTGCAGTTTCCCTGTTTCACTAAGAAGGTTATTGTAGAGTTTGGCCATGCGTCAAGGACACGTTGATTCTGGGGCCGCCCCATATCCCGAGTCGGTCCTGGGGGACGGAAGGGTGCGGCCACGAGCCAACGGGGAGAGGCGCAAACGGGAGGGGAGAGGCTCTGCTGGCAGCTGATGGCCCCTGAGCTGCTTGGACGGCTCCGGGGAGGCCAAGCTCTGGGCGGCAGGGCACCCGATTTATTGCACCAGAGCTATTTCCCTGGGCGCCCCAGCTAACGTGTCCATTAAGGAGGAGTGGGGATATAGGAAGATGACTGCGGTGTAACAGAGTTCCAGATTTCTCATCTGGTGAAGCTGAGGTTTACAGGGGCAGATTAAAGAGGACTCTCAACTTCCCCTCGGAACCCAGTGTTAAACAAACAAACAATAAAAAGCAAGCAAACCCCAAAACGCTGTCAAACCCATTTACTTGCCAAAGAGCAAATACACGTGTTGTGGGTTTGGGGAGAGAGAAGGAAGGAAAAAGTCCCCTTACTCCCACTTCCCACGACAGCCACTCGTGGAAAGAACAGGGTACCAGCCACTAGGAAACCCTGGCCCTGGCCCTGCCCCTGCTTGACCTCCGGGACTTCCTTGTCCCCGTGGTCCCTGTCTGAAACTTAACCACGGTTGAAGATCAGGGGACTAGGAAGAGGGAGGCGGGTCGAGGGGGCAGGGGGTGAGGTCTAGGGAGCAAAGCCCCACACAAGAGAACAGTGAGGTCTGGGCAGGGGGCAGGGTCCCAGCCAGAGACAGACAGGACTCTCAAGGTGCTCGTGTCCCCACTGGTGGCTGGTCCTGAACACAGACCTGTCCCAAGTGCTGGCTGGAAGCCCCTCCTCGGTGTGGCGCAGCCAGAGAAATGATGAGTTCCCTGTGGCTGGCAGCTCTGCTGCAGCAGAGATCGGACTGGCCAGCTGCCGCCCTCCTCGCCTAGTCAGAGTTCTGCCTTTATTTTTGTTTTTAATTAATTAATTAATTTATTTTGTCTTTTTAGGGCTGCACCCGCGGCATATGGATGTTCCCAGGATAGGGGTCCAATCCGAGCTACAGATGCCAACCTACGCCACAGCCACAGCAATGCCAGATCCGAGCCGCATCTATGGCCTACACCACAGCTCATGGCAATGCCGGATCCTTAACCCACTGAGCGAGGTTAGGGATTGAACCTGCAACCTCAAGGTTCCAAGTTGGATTCGTTTCCACTGTGCCATGACGGGAACTCTGAGAATTCTGCGTCTAAATGAAAGAAAAGAGGGAAGCAAAGCTGTTCCTTCTGGTAGCTCTTGTTCGTCCATACATTCAGTGCTGTTGGGGAGGTATTTTTCTGCTTCTAGAAATAAAACGTGCCTATCATTAAAAAAAATTCGACATTGCCTGAAATCTGGGAGAGTTATGCCTCCTGCTTGGTTTTTGTTCTTTAGAATTGCTTTGGCAATTCTGGGTCTCTTGTGGTTCCATATAAAATTTTGGATTGTTTGTTCTAGTTCTGTGAAGAATGTCCTGGGTAATTTGATAGGGATTGCACTGAATCTGTAGATTGCTTTGGGTAGTATAGCCATTTTTACAATATTTATTTTTCCGGCCCATGAGCATGGAATATCTTTCCATTTCTTTGTATCTTCTTTGATCTCCTTGATTAATGCTTTGTAGTTTTCTGCATATAAGTCTTTCACCTCCTTGGTCAAGTCTATTCCCAGGTATTTGATTTTTTGGGGTGCTATTTTAAAAGGTAAAGTATTTTGGTATTCTTTTTCTAATAGTTCATTGTTAATATACAGAAATGCGATTGATTTCTGAGGGTTAACCTTATATCCTGCCACTTTGCTGAATTTGTCTATGAGTTCAAGTAATTTTGGGACTGAGTCCTCGGGGTTTTCTATATAAAGTATCATGTCATCTGCATAGACTGACAGTTTCACCTCTTCTCTTCCTATTTGGATGCCTTTTATTTCTTTTGTTTGTCTGATTGCCGTAGCTAGGACCTCCAATACTATGTTGAATAATAGTGGTGAGAGTGGGCATCCCTGTCTTGTTCCAGATTTTAGTGGGAAGGCTTTCAGCTTTTCTCCATTGAGTATTACATTTGCCATGGGTTTATCATAAATCCAGGCAGGAGGCATAAGTCTCCCGGACTTCAGGCAATATCACAGGGCCACAGTAATCAAGACAGTGTGGTACTGATACCAAAACAGACATATGGACCAATGGAACAGAATAGAGAACCCAGAAATAAACCCAGATGCCTACAGTCAACTGATTTTTGACAAAGGAGGCAAGAACATAAAATGGGAAAAAGACAGTCTGTTCAGTAAGCATTGCTGGGAAACCTGGACAGCTGCATCCAAATCAATGAAACTAGAACACACTCTCACACCATGCACAAAAATAAACTCTAAATGGCTTAAAGACTTAAATATAAGACAATACACCATTAAACTCCTGGAAGAAAACATTGGCAAGACACTCTCTGACATTAACATTACAAATGTTTTCACAGGTCAGTCTCCCAAAGCAACAGAAATAAAAGCAAAGATAAATCAATAGGACCTAATCAAGCTGACAAGCTTTTGCACAGCAAAGGAAACCAAAAAGAAAACTAAAAGACAACTTACAGAATGAGAGAAAATAGTGTCAAACGATGCAACTGACAAGGGCTTAATCTCAAAAATATATAAACAACTTATGCAACTCAACAGCAAAAAAACCAACAACCCCATTGAAAAATGGGCAAAGGACCTAAATAGACAGTTCTCCAAAGAAGATATACTGATGGCCAACAAGCACATGAAAAAATGCTCAACATCACTGATGATTACAGAAATGCAAATCAAAACTACCATGAGATACCACCTCACACCACTCAGAATGGCCATCATTAACAAATCCACAAACAACAATTGCTGGAGGGGGTGTGGAGAAAAGGGAACCCTCCTGCACTGTTGGTGGGAATGTAAGCTGGTACAACCACTATGGAAAACAGTATGGAGGTGCCTTAGAAAACTATACATAGAACTACCATATGACCCAGCAATCCCACTCTTGGGCATATACCCAGACAAAAATTTCCTTGAAAAAGACACCTGCACACGCATGTTCATTGCAGCACTGTTCACAATAGCCAAGACATGGAAACAATCCAAATATCCATTGACAGATGATTGGATTCGGAAAATGTGGTATATATACACAATGGAATACTACTCAGCCATAAAAAGGAATAAAATAATGTCATTTGCAGCAACATGGATGGAATTAGAGACCTTCATACTGAGTGAAGTAAGTCAGAAGGAGAAAGACAGATACCATATGATATCACTAATAACTGGAATCTAATATACTGCACAAATGAACCTTTATGCAGAAAAGAAAATCCCGGACTTGGAGAACAGACTTGTGGTTGCCAAAATGGTGTGGGAGGGAATGGGATATTAGGGGGGTCTGGGGTTAATAGTTGTAGACTGTTGCCTCTGGGCTGGAAAAGCAAGGAGATCCTACTGTATAGCACTGGGAACTATGTCTAACCACTTGCGATGAATCCATATATGTATGTGTAACCCTGTCACCACACTGTACAGCTGGGTATAATGTAAAAATAAAAATTAAAATTAAAAAAAAAAGAAAGAGAAGTGGTGGTAAAGGCATGTAACCAACTTAATTCTCATTTCCTATCATTATAAAAGCATTTTTTCACATTGAAAAAAAAATTCAACATGACATAAATCTGAAATCACTGGAAATAATGTTTTCCTAGAACTACCCCCTAGAGCAAACAATTCATGTTATGTGTTTATTGTATGCATTTTTTTTTATTCCTTTCTTTTTCTCCTTTTTTGGTAACATAGGAACTTCCACATTTATATTGGACAACATAGAAGTTATATGGTTTAAAACATCAGAGAAGTTCCCACTGTAGCTCAGCGGTAACTAAACAGACTAGTATCCATGAGGACACAGGTTTGATCCCTGGCCTCGCTCAGTGGGTTAAGGATCTGGCGTTGCCGTGAGCTGTGGTATAGGTCACAGAAGAGGCTCGGATCCCACATTGCGGTGGCTGTAGCTGTGGCGTAGGCCAGCAGCTATATCTCCGATTTGACCCCTAGCCTGGGTACCTCCACATGCCTTGGGTGCAGACCTTAAAAAAAAAAAAAAATCGCAGTTTCTTTCCATCCCTTTTGGCTTCTAATTCTACTCCCCTCTGCAGGGTCACTGCTAAGGTTCTGGTTTCTATCCTTCTAGACATTCAAATGCAGGGAGCTCGCTCTCAAACTTGCCATCCAGCACAGTCAGAAGGAAGGCAGCTCCTGCCAGGGCAGCCCCGCCAGCCTCTCCCTGCCACCCTCTCCATGGCTCAGCCAGGCATTAGACCCTGTCCTCTCTGTCCCCAAAGTCCAGGGCACATGTGTGAGCCCTCCCTTCGTTCCCAAAAGTTTCCTCTCACATAGCATTTCTTCCTCCCCGCAGAGGGGTGGGGGCGTGCAGGAAGCCTCAGCGCCCCAGTACCTCTACAGCGCTCTGCCCTTGTGGCCTCCTGCCAGGCTGGTGTCAGGAACCTACACGTGTCCTGCATATGTGGTTTGGCTCCTCTCTTGGGATGCGGGGGAATCAAGCCTCTGCCGTGTACTTTCAGCCTCTCGGGTCTCAGCTGAAACAGAGACAGAAAGAATCTCACGTTAATGTCCAGTCACATATACATCATTTATTTAACCAGCTTTCACTGCAGCATACTTGCATGTGTGTGTGTGTGTGTGTGTGTGTGTGTGTGTGTATGTACACTCATGAGTTTCCTCAGGCAGGGTTTTTTTTTTTGGTCAGCATATGGAGGTCCCCAGCTGAAATCAGAGCTGTAGCCGCCGGCCTACGCCACAGCCACAGCAACACGGGATCCGAGCCGCATCTGCAACCTACACCACAGCTCACGGCAATGCCTGATCCTTAACCCACTGAGCGAAGCCAGGGCTCGAACTTGCGTCCTCATGGATCCTAGTCAGATTTGTTTCTGCTGAGCCACGACAGGAACTCCCACGTTGTCTTTCTCTTGATCTCTCTCATCCTTTGCCTTTCGCCCTATGAAAAACTTCTGCTAAAGTAAACAGCGCAGCCTTGGACCTCCATAACATCCAACTATTTCAGCAACCAACAGTTATTCATAGAGTCTACTTCTATGTGGATTTAACACTAAGTCAGAAATTCAGGATTACTGTTGAACTGCAACTTGAAACTGTTAAATTTTGCGAGGATGACCTGATCAATAGCCTGGGCCTGATCATGACTGTCACCTTGACCAACCCTCCAGCCACGGTGCTAACATGTTAACAGAATACGCACCTCTCTTCTTTTCCCTTATGCCCCATCCACTGGGCAGATTTCAGTCTGACTAAAACAAAAACTTTATTAGGAGCATACTGTCTGCTGGGTGCTGGAGACTCCAAGATGACAAGTTATTATCCTTGGCCTTGAGAAACCAACTTATGATCAGTGATGGAGAAAAACATATAATCAGAGAGAGTATCATAATTACGTAGAAAGTACCAAGCTGGAGACGGAAATGGAGGGCTTCTGGGAGGAATGAGCCCTGGCCTGCGTCCCAGTGGGTAAACAGAAGTTCCTCAGGGAAAGAAGAGTGAGAAGAATGGTCCAGGGAGAGGGGAAGGCAAGAGAGAAAACTTGGAGCATGAAGCGGCGTGGAGTATGTATGAGGCAGTCATAAACAATGTCTGTTTTTAGAGTGTGAAGGACAGTCTTGAGACAGGCAAGAAGTAGGGCTAGAAAGGTAAGGGGGTGTCATCAAGGAGCCATAAATGAGGCTCAAACAAAGGAACGTCATGTCAAGGTTTGCTATGGGAAGGGTGGATTCAAGGGGAAAAATAATTGGATCACCAAGGATTCTCATAGGCCAGAATGGAGTGATCCAAATAGGAAAATCATTAAATAAGTTTTGAGGAGTTCCCGTCAAGTGGCTCAGCGGTTAACGAACCCGACTGGGATCCATGAGGATGCAGGTTTGATCCCTGGTCTCGCTCAGTGGGTCAAGGATCTGTCGTTGCTGTGAGCTGTGGCGTAGGCCACAGACGTGCTCGGATCTGGCGTTGCTACAGCTGTGGTGTAGGCCAGGAGCTGTAGCTCTGATTGGACCCCTAGCCTGGGAACCTCCATGTGCCATGCGTGGGGCACTTAAAAGAAGAAAAAAAATAAGTTTTAATAGCTAGTACAATGGCTTATTATTAAAAATCCCATCTGCAAAGACTGGTTAATGATGAGTGGGAATGTTCGTATTGTTTATAGTTTTGTCCCCTCCTTTTTGTCTCACCTGCTGGGTATGCAACAAGATTCCAATTTTATGTAAAAAAAAAAAAAAAAGTTGGTAAAAAGCATCACAAGAAAAAAAAACTGAAGGGTAGCTATGGAGGGTGACATATGCCGACTGGACTTCTGGTGATCATTTTGCAATCCATACAAATATGGAACACTTCTGCTGTATACCTGGAACTAATTTGGTGTTGTCTGTCACTTACACCTGGATTTAAAAAAAAAAGAAAAGGCAACGAATATGATCCAATACGTTAGTAATTAGATGAGAAAGGAAGAGAGCCTAAACAAGGGTAACAGAAAAGAAATATAGAGAGAGGGAAATGGACAGAAGAGAGAAATGTTTAGGAAGTAAAGTTGTTACACTGGGTGACTAAGAGGAGGCAGGATGAAGTGGGAGGCATATGGATGGACGGTCTTGTTTGACTTGGTCCGCCTGGGTGGTCTGGATGATGATGGAGCCGTTGACAAAGTCTGAGAGCACTGTAGGCTGAGAGGTTTGGGAAGGACAAGTGTGGGTCTGGATGTGTTGAACTCTTGAGTTGCCTGGGGTCCATGAGTCTCTGCAGAGAGGCTAATCTGGTCCCTACTGACACATGATAGCTAAATCCAGGTGACTGGAGGAACTACCTTGGGGTAAAAACTTGGGTTGAGAACTCTAGTATTTGTGGACAGACCTGAATAAATGGCCTTTCATCTCAAATACTAGTGCTGCTTCTGTTCAAACACCGGCACTGTTCGAGGATGTCTTTTTGAAATCATGAACCCCGGAAGAGGTCTGCATGGTTCTATCCGTTCTGACACTATTTTGCCAGTTACAGAAAAGCCAACTTGAACAGGGGCTTTGTTGGCTCAGATAGCCAGAAGTCAGGTGAGAGTGAACTTTGGGCCCATTTCTTTCCAAATCTCCTTTGTCTTCATGGGGTCAGCTTCATCCAGAGGCTCAATTCCTGCAGGATGACTGTCAGTAGCCAGGAGAGACACATTCCTCCATGTGTATATCCAGGGCTACAGAGGGCATTTCTGAACCAACATGCCACGTAAGGGCTGGAGATTCACGTCACTGGCCCCTCCAAGCCCTGATTGTACCCAGGAGAAAGGAATGTTCTCACTGACTTTAACTGCCCAGGCCTCTAATCCCACTCCCTGGAGCTAAGACTGAAGCCCATTTCCTCCTGAGAACGTGCGGTGCATGGCGAGGCTGGTGGGGACTGACAGGAAAACTGAGGGACCGTAAGGCAATGAAAACTGTCCACTGGACAATTGTCTAGATCTGCCATCCTAAGAACATAGTCCAGAGAAAAATGCTGCCTCTTCAGGTTTGGAAGATGCTCAGTGCTCTAGCCCTCTTTTAAAGGGAGAAAGAGGAGTTCCCGTCCTGGCGCAGTGGTTAACGAATCCGACTAGGAACGATGAGGTTGCGGGTTCGATCCCTGCCCTTGCTCAGTGGGTTAACGATCCGGCGTTGCCGTGAGCTGTGGTGTAGTTTGCAGACGCGGCACGGATCCTGCGTTGCTGTGGCTGCGGCGAAGGCCGGTGGCCACAGCTCCGATTAGACCCCTAGCCTGGGAACCTCCACATGCCGCGGGTGTGGCCATAAACCCGCGGCCATAAAATGACAAAAGGCAAAAAAAAAAAAAATAAAGGGAGAAAGACGTGATTTTTTTCATCCCGTTCTGGGTTGCAACCACCCATCTCCCATATGTGAATGATTCTGGAATCTTCTCTCCAGACCTTTACGGGGGCCTCTGGTCTCTTAGGGAGGGAGTCTGTGGGAAAGGCATCAGTCACGAGCCCGCCGCGTGGGTGGTCCTACCATCAGCATTTTCCCTCGTGCTACATTATTAAATTTAGTTCCTTTGATCCGATGAAAAATCTTATTATCCTCGGTTGATGGATGAGGAAAATGATGCCCAAAGAGGTTAAGCAAATTACCCGGGGGCACAGAGCTAATTAGTGGCACATTCCCAGGATTAATTAGGATTCTCAGTCAGCTGGAGTGGAATTAGCTGAGTCAAAACCCGGGAAGTCTGCTGTAAAGATCCAACCAGGTCTCATGGGACCTGAGGGCTGAGACATGGGTGGGACAAGAACCAGGGACTGGGCAGAGCTTCCGTGTCTGCCCGCTTGCATCTCTCACAAGCGTCCTATCGCAATAAATCTATTTCTTCCCTATTACTTCGTCTCTTGCTGAATTCATCTTGAGCAGAGGCATGAAGACCCTGAACCTCAGTGAGTCCAGACACAGGCATGAGAAACACCCTGGAATTACCGAATGTGTGTCCATCCCCTCAGAGAGTATGCACGGTGTACAGATGTGAAGACAGCTGCTATGGTCATTTTGTCACCTTGAGGGAAGCTGGCAGTAAGCTGAAGCAGATACTACAGAAGGCAGAGCAAAGAGGGAAAGAACATGGGTCCTGGGTGATATCACTGAGTTGCTGGAGCAACCAGCCCTGAGGCCGTTGTAACAGTCCACTTAGTGAAGTCAAATACATTTCCTACTGTCTAAGCAAGTTTCTGTTGTGTTTTGTGGAAGACGCAAAGATGTGCTGTCCAGATTCTGCTTCCAAAAAGGACTTTCTGTGGAGCTCCTGGAGCGTGGTCAGCACGCAGCCCCCAGCTGTCAGCTTCTGCAGGGTCTCCTCAGCTGCAGAGAGCCACCCCACCTGAGATTACACCCTTCCTGGGGCAGTCTGCAGTTGTTATGAAAGGATGGCCATTTCATACTGACGCAAGGTGCTCTGATGGGTGACACCCAGGTGGGCTAAGATTCCTTGGACCTGAACAGTAGTTCAACTTCTTTCTCCGACCAATCCTGCTTTTGTCCATCCCCGATAAAAATCTTTCTCCTCCCGCCCCCTCAAAAAAAGGAACAAGGGACCAGGGACTGAAGAGCCACCAAGAATCTCTTTTGTCTCTGTTCTTCGCCGTGTTTCTGCTTCATTCTTCTCTCCTCCTGCAGACACATTCTCTGCTTCTCCAGGCCTCGAGACAAAAGTGGCTGCAAAGTCACTGTGCTTTACTTCCTCCTTCATTCCCCAAATCATGGAGAAGGCACATTCACTGACATGCGGGGTGAATGACATTATACCAAGTGGCCTCTCCCCTGGCCCCACTCTGGGTGGGTGTCAGCTAAGTAAGGTCACACGGTGGGCCAAGTGGATAACCCAGAAGCAATGTTTTCACTGCAGACCAGCAACAGGGAGCTCACCTCTATAGTCTGGGACTCTTGGAAGTTGGGTTGCTGGGAAAGGAACCTACCACTTCTGCTGGTTGCGTACTTTTTCCCTCTCTTGGGTATTTGTTCCAAACAGCCCCTGCGGCTATTTGTTGCATAATTTACAAAGCGGACTGAGAGTCCATGATGAAATAGTTGCTTGGGACCTCGGAAATTCCTGCCACATCACCTAGTGAAGAAACTCTGAGGTATTTCCTCCAGCATGGCCTTTGGTCCCAGGTTGGGTTTGGATTGTGGGTCCCAGGGAAGAAATTCATAACACTCGAGTCCCTGGGGGACAAACAAGGTCCTCTCTGGACAGTTAGCTCTGCCGGACCCTGGCTGGTCAAAGAGCTGATGGCATCTGTGATCTGTGTCCAGGTCAGGGCTTGCTCCTGACCGTGGTCCCCTCATGCATGTGGCCAGTATGAGGGGCGCAGCTCTCATCCACTTGGGTTAACAGTGACTTGAATCAGTTCACCCTACAGGCAAACCCAGGAAGGGGGATTTGCTCAGAACCGGGAGAGCCTCTCCTGGGCACATTTCAGCAAAGGAGTGTTTGTTTGTCCTCCACCATTCAGAACCACGCAAGCCTGCCCCAGATCAGTACCCTCCAGTTCCTGGGGAAGATGGGGTTAATCCCCCCCCCCAGCCACCTGCCTCCCACCCCCACCCCCAGCCTTGAGCTAAGTCAGCCTGGTCTTCTGAGCTGCCATCACTGAATGAATTAAATGTTTCCAACACCCAACGACTTAGGCTTCTCTCTGGAGCTCCAGACCTAGAGAGCTGGCCATTGGACATCTGCCCTTGTGTGTGCACCTCACAGGGTGTCTAAAGACCAGGGCCTCATCCTTCTTACACACTCTCTTCTCCCAACCTCACTTATGTCAAAACCTGCTCCTCCCACAGATTCAACACTTGGGTGATTCCAAGCCACTAGGTTAGGTTCCCACCAGCCACCAAACCATTCAAGCCAGGAAGTCATTCTACATTCCTTCTCTCAAGAAACATTTCTTGAACCTGTACCATGTGACGGATTCTATGCTTGGCCCTGAAGGTAAAGACATGGCTCAGTGCAGATTCAAGATGCTCACAGGCCAGTGGAAAAGCCCACAAGCACAAGTGCTGACAACACCCTGGAGTAGGGAAATGGCTCATCCCAGGCTGTTAGAGGAAGGGTGAGCGTCTAACCTGACTTAACGTGATCAGGAAAATTTCCTGGCGATACTTGAGTTGAATCAGGAGAGGACAGAGGAGGGGAGGAAGAGGCCTTCCAGGCAGAGGGTTCAGCCTGAGAAAATATGGAGAAAAAAAGAGCACAGTGTGTCAGGGGGACCTGAAGCAGATTAATACCGGTAGAGGGGAAAATACAAGGCAAAGGGACCTTGAGTGTTGGGGCTGGAACCACAGCTAGGAGCACAGCAGGTCAGGCTTTCATTGGAGAGCAGCTTAGGCTGTAAGCTTGGACTTCGTCCTGTGGGCAATGAGAACTATTTAAGGGTTTGATGCTATAGGTGGGGGTGGGGAGGGAGCCAGTCAGATTTATATTTTGAATGACTAGAGAGGCTGGGAATATCAGGGTTCGGGTACAAAGCTGTAGAGGCTGTAGAGGCTGGAAATATGAGGGGGAGGGGTGCAAAGCTGAAGCAAGATCTTGAAAAGGTAGATAGTGGGGCCTCAGCTAGAGGGCTGTGGAGGCAGGCAAGGAGACAAAGGGGCAACTGGATGTAACAAAGACAAAGGGGTTATTAGATGTCACAAAGGCGCTAGATAGATGATTTCAGGATGACTTCCCTGTTTCTGGTGGGGTGTTTGGGTGGATGGTGGGGTCAGCAATGGATGGACATAGAGGATGCAGGAGGAGAAAGAAGCCAGGGGGATGTTTGATGAGTTCATATTTGGAAGCACTGAGTTTGAGTGCCTATGGGCTGCTTGGGAGGTTGCGGGTTTCAGGAGGAAATGTTTAGTAGGAAGCTGGAAGCATAGGCAGAAGCTCTGGGGAGAAGCTGGAACCAGAGATGTGAATCTGTGGGTCATGAGAACTGACCAAACAATTAAACCAGGAGTTCTCATTGGGGCTCAGTGGAAAGGAACCCGACTAGTACCCATGAGGATGCAGGTTCAATCCCTAGCCTCACTTAGTGGGTTAAGGATCTGGTGCTGCCATGAGCTGTGATATAGGTTGCAGACTCAGCTTAGATCCCACGTTGCTGTGGCTGTGGCAGGGCCAGCAGCTGTGGCCCTAAAAAGAAGTGAAAACAAAACAAAACAATTAAATCAGTCAGTGAGGATGTAGAAAGAGAAGACTAGAGGGTGAGAAACATATTTTAAAGACACCTGATATTAAAGCAGCAGGCCAAGGAAACCCAGAGAGACAGGAGAGAGAAGAAATTCAGAGAGAGACAAGGAAAATGAGGTTAAGAATAGGACCATAACAGCCAAAGGCACTTTCAGAAGTGAGGATGAATGGGCGGTGTTATAAACCACAGCGAAAGACTGGAAACTGTTCACTTGATTGGACATTTAGGAAGCCACTGGTCACTTTGTAATAAGGGCAGGTCTGGACAGATATGGTGGCCACAGTCTCACTGCACCTGTGTGCATGTGGAAGGAGCATGGGAGTCAAGTTCATACAAAGTAATTAGTCTTGATCAACACTGAGGGAGTCAGACTTGAGAGCTAAACAAAGTTACATTTCAGAATACAAGTAAAAATAAAGAAGAAAACCAAACAGTTCCAAAAACATTTAAACTTTTAGCTCTGCTTGGTATGGAACAAGCAACACTGCTTAGGAAGGAAGGAGTCTCTGAGTGGCAGTGATCCTGTACTATTCTAGGAAACAGATTTTGAAATGCATGCTTTCTGTAAATAAAAGCAACTAATTAAAGCACATTTTGGATGCTTATACTCACATTAATTTTGACCTATACATTCAAAGGCTTTTGGAGTTCCCATTGCGGTGCAATGGAAACGAATCTGACTAGTATCCATGAGGATGTAGGTTCGATCCCTGGCCTCGGTCAGTGGGTTAGTTATCTGGCATTGCCGTGAGTTGTGGTGTAGGTTGCAGACGAGGCTCGGATCCCATGTTGTTGTGGCTGTGGTGTAGGCCAGCAGTTATAGCTCGGATTCAGTCTCTAGCCTGGGAACTTCCTAATGTTGCCATGGGTGAGGCCCTAAAAAGCAAATAAACAAATAAATACAAAGCTTTTATTTGGAACCTGTTTCTTTTTTTTTTGTCTTTTTGCCTTATCTAGGGCTGCACCCGCAGCATGCGGAGGTTCCCAGGCTTGGGGTCAAACAGGAGCTGTAGCTGCCGGCCTTTGCCACAGCCACAGCAACGTGGGATCTGAGCCGCGTCTGCAACCTACACCACAGCTCACGGCAACACCAAATCCTTAACCCACTGAGCAAGGCCAGGGATTGAACCTGCAACCTCATGGTTCTTAGTTGGATTCGTTAACCACTGAGCCATGATGGGAACTCCTGGAACCTGGTTTTTAAACAACAGTGCCCCCTAGCGTGGATGTCATGCTCAAATACTCACCTTGCATTAGCAAGGAGGCAATATTCTTGAAACACTGTTGCTGCACTCACACTTTTCAACCTAAAAAAGCAAATCTAAAACACAGATGCTTTGGGATGGGGGAAGGGTGTGATTTGAGGAGCTTATCTCTTACATCATGCAGTCTTGGGGATATCGATGTACCTGGTATGGCTCATTTAAGATGATAAAAATTCATTTGCCCATGTGCATTGTATAGCTATGCTTCTATCAAAATGTTAGAGTGGGATGTACAATTTATTTTTAAAATAAGGTTTATAAAATCACATACACAGAAAATTGAACAAATCGGAGTTCCCGTCGTGGCTCAGTGGTTAACGAATCTGACTAGGAACCATGAGGTTGAGGGTTCAATCCCTGGCCTTGCTCAGTGGATTAAGGATCCGGTGTTGCATGGGCTGTTTGCAGACACAGCTCGGATCCTGCGTGGCTGTGGCTGTGGTGTAGGCCGGCAAGCTGCAGTTCCGATTAGACCCCCAGCCTGGGAACCTCCATATGTCGTGGGTGCAGCCTTAAAAAGACAAAAAAAAGAAAATTGAACAAATCCTACGTATAGATTATAATGAATTTCTCAGATTGAACGACTGCATAATGAAACACACAGATTAATAAACAGAAAATTACTGACAGCCTGGATGCCCCGTGGGCCCTCTGCTCCATTCAGGCACTCACCCTCCGTGAAGGATAACCACTATTCTGCCTTCCCATAGCATAGATCCATTTTGCTTGTTTCTGAACTCTCAATAATTGGAATATCAGTATGTACTCTTTTGTGTCTTGTTCAATATATTTGTTGCGATTCATCCATGTTGCTCTGTATTTGTATTTCCTGCTGCTATTTGAAATACCATTGTAAAACCCAACCATAATTTACCAACTCAGTGGTTGATAAAAATCTGGGTTGTTTCTAGTTTGGGGCTATTAGAGTCTGCTGTAAACATTCTTGCATATACCTTTTTTTGTTTGTTTGTTTTCTTCCCTCCTCCTTTTTTTTTTTGCTTTTTTAGGTCCACAGCTGTGGCTTACAGAAGTTCCCAGGCTAGGGGTCCAATCGGAGCTACAGCTGCCAGCCTACGCCACAGCCACAACAATGCGGGATCTGAGCTGGGTCTGTGACCTACACCACAGCTCACAGCAACACCAGACCCTTAACCCACTAGGTGAGGCCAGGGATAGAACCCTCATCCTCATGGATCCTAACTGCTGAGCCACAAAGGGAACTCCCTCTTATACGTACCTTTTTGTGCATGCATTTCTGTTGAGTATACACCTAGGAGTGAAATTACTTGGTTATAGGGTATGCTTAGCTTCAGTAGATACTGTCAAGCAGTTTTCTAACTTGGTTGTCCTAGTTTATATTCCCATCAACAGTGTATGAGAATTCCGTTTGCTTCATACCCTCCCTAACATGTGGTATTGTTTATTTTTGTTTCTATGGCCACATCCCCGGCTTATGGAAGTTCCCAGGCCAGGGACTGAATCTGAGCTGCAGCTGCACCCTACACCACAGCTGTGGCAATGCTGGATCTTTAACCCACTGTGCTGAGTCAGGGACTGAACCTATGCCTCCACAGCGACCTGAGCCACTGCAGTCAGATTCTTAACCCACTGTGCCACAGCCGGAACTCCTATCATATTGTGCTTTTAAAACACAGCTTTACTGAGATATATATAACTCACATATTATACAACGCCCCCATTTAAAGAGTACAATTCAGTGGCTTTCAATATTAACAGAATCGACTGTGCACCCACCACAACTTCAAAATACTTCCATTACCCTGAAAAGAAACCCCACACTCCTTAGCTGTCACCCCCAAAACTTCTAATTTAGCCTAGTCAACCACTAGTCTATTTTCTGTGTCTACAGATTTGCTTTTGACATATCACAGAAATAGAATCATACAATATGTGTGGCCTTTTGCCTGGCTTCTTTCACTTACCATAATGTTTTTAAGATTCATCAGATTTTTTTTTTTTTTAATGGCTGCACCTGTGTTTCCTGGCTTGGGGTCAAATCAGAGCCGCGGCTACATGCCTATGCCACGGCCATGGCAACACTGGATCCAAGCCACATCTGCAACCTATGCCACAGCTTACGACAATACTGGATCCTTAACCTGTTGAGAAAAGCCAGGGATTGAACCTGCACCCTCAGGAGCACTATGCTGGGTTCTTAACCCACTGAGCCACAATGGGAACTCCCAAGATTCATCAGATTTTGATTCAACAAAAGAACCATCATGGATCAAATCATACACCTTGGTCATAGGTTGCAGGCTTATTCCTATTTATTCATGACCTTTAAAAAAGTTGGTAACTGCTCGTGGTAATTACCAGATGGTACATTTCATAGTTACCTCTGAGTTAATTTCATGGAAGCTATGTTACTCTGAACCAATTTGTGAGAGCAGGACTGAGGTTTACATTTGGCTATAGGAATGAGGTAAAGATAAAGGAATGAGCCCCTTCAACATTTCCTAAGTCAAAATTATTTTGGTTATGTTTTATGATAAAATTCTGGAACTCTGAATGTACTTGTTGAAACAGATTCAAATGATCTTCTGAGAAAGGACAAATCTGGCTTTCCTTAAGGTACCCTTACATCTGACTTCTACGTAGGGGTGTGGGGACCTCTGTTTAGTTGAAGATACACAGAGACCCTGGGGAGATGTGGAAACCCACGTGCAGACAGGCAAAGACTGGAGCTCTGTGTCTAAGAGGCAAAGGGCTACAAAGAGAGAGAAACATGGAAGATTCTGATTTGGAGCCCCCAAGGGAAAACGACACTGCCAACACCTTGATTTTAAACTTCTGGCTTCCGAAAACTGATAGATTAAATTTGTTTGAACTCGCCAAATTTGTGATAATTTGCTATGGCAGCCATAGGAAACTAACACACTAAGTACTCAAAACTCCTGATTCTGAAGCTGCCTAGCATTACGCTGGTGCTTAATCAAAGCTTGTGGAGCACAGTCAGGCTATGAACACTCCTTAGGCAGGAATGGGATCTGTCCTTATTTCTTGGGGAACAGAAAGTAACTGACCTTGAACTCACTTTTTCCTTTTCGACTTGTTTCCCCAACTGAAATTTAGTAGCTTGGATTAGGATAGAGGATCCAAGTTTCTCTTAGATATTCTGGAATGAGTAAATGCGATCTATTTTCCTCCTTATTGATATCAAAACTGGGGTATTCTGAGCCTGAATCACCAGAGTAACCTTTTTTTTTGTTCCAGGGCTGACCTTACTTTGGTGATGGAGTCAAGGTTATTGTGATTTTAGGTGAAGTTCAGTATTAACACAGCCAAAAGCAGGAGGGGAGAAAAAGAACCAACTAAAACATGTGGATACCATATTGCCTGCACTGACCACAAAGTATCTGTTATTACTAAGATCAAGTTGGCATGGTCTGAAACCTATCTTGGCACATGTTTGGAGAACGCTTCTTTATTAAAAGGTAACTAGGGAGTTCCTGCCGTGGCTCAGCAGAAACGAATCTGACTAGTGTCCATGAAGACCCAGCTTTGATTCCTGGCCTCACTCAGTGGGTGAAGGATCTGGTGTTGCTGTGGCTATGTGGAGGCCAGCAGCTACAGCTCCAAGTCGACCCCTAGCCTGGGAACTTCATACGCCGAAGCTGTGGCCCTAAAAAAAAAAAAGATAACTACCAGGAAAGTTGGATAATATAACACTTATTCTCATCTACACCTGAAAGTATTGGGGTGCTGGAAGAGGCAGGCTGGAGGGGCTGTTGGGGATTCTAACACTAAAAGGGAGGCTAAGGGGGCAGGTGGTGAACATTTACTGTGTATGTGGCTGGTCCTGGCGGAAAGCTAGGTGGGGGCTTTAGGTCCATTTTTTTTTTTGTCTTTTGTTGTTTTAGGGCCGCACCTGCAGCATGTGGAGGTTCCCAGGCTAGGGGTCTAATTGGAGCTACAAGCCGAAGGCCTACGCCACAGCCACAGCGACGCAGGATCCAAGCCACATCTGCAACCCATACCACATGTCATGGCAATGCTAGATCCTTAACCCACTGGGCGAGGTCAGGGATCAAACCTGCAACCTCATAGTTCCTAGCCAGATTCGTTTCCACTGAGCCATGACGGGAACTTCCCTAGGTCCTTTTATTAACTGGCCTCCCTATCTTGTCTCCATGTATACACCAAGAACCAGAGGTTTGAAGGGAATGAGTTCCTTCCTCCCAAATAACTCTCTTCCTTTCTGTAGTGGGAAGACATACATACTGATTCTATAGCACATTTCCAGTATTCCCAGCTGTCACTATGTTTTTTTTTTCCTTCAATTTTTCTCCCTTTTTTTGGCTTCACCTATGGCATGCAGAAGTTCCTGGGCCAGGAATTGAACCCACAGCACAGCTACAACCTGAGACACAGCAGTGATGACGCAGGCTCCTTAACCTGCTGAGTCACTGGGGAACCTTTCCTTAAAAAATTATTCCTGTATTTCTTGCCAGTTTGAAAGGCAGACAGACACACATGAAAAAGGTTTAAGAGCATATGCACAGTAGAGCAATCTCTGTAGAGGGTTTGAAAATTTCTCACTCTCAGCTCTTCAGAAAGCTCAATTTTCTGACTAAGTTAATCTTTTAAATAGGTGTGAATCCTGAAGGTGCTACGAGCAAATGTCTTATATGATTTGGGAAGTTACTGACAAACAAGAAACTTTGTTCTTGAATGTTAGTCAGAACTTCAGTTCACAGGAACTAAGTCTGTTTTAACATATTTATGTATTGATTATAGCAACAGGTTTTGTTCAATTATACAAAGAGTAAAATTATTTCTAAGCATACTCAAGTTTATGAAGGGACACAATGAAAAAAATTAAGAAGCCTTGGGATATTAGGAGGAATGTTCAATTATCTGGAAACCAGATAACCTGGCATAAGTCTCGATCTAGACCTGTCCCATATAACATGGTAGCCACATGTGGCTGTTCAAGCATTTGAAATGCAGCTAGTCCAAACTGAGACGTATTGTAATTGATACACTAGATTTCAAAGACTTGGTATGAGGAAATATATCTCAATAATCTTTCATACTGATAACCCACAGCCTCATGGATACCAGTAGGATTCGTTTCCGCTGTGCCACAACGGGAACTCCTCTTTTTGCTTTCTAATTTGGCCACTAAAATTTTAAAAATTACCTGTGTGGCTAATTATACTTCTACCAGACAGCTTTGTCTGTACAGATCATTAGTCTGAAGCACACAAGAGACCTGAAACACTTGGTAGTGATCTGACCACAAATATTCACAAGAATTTTAATTTTATCCTCTGGTACAAAATAGGTCTTAGGATCTGTTAATACCAAAGTATAGTTAAGATAAATTGGTAAAGATGAAGTCCTAATAAAAAGTGGTTTAAGGACTTCTACTTATTGTTAAAAGTCTACAGAGTCCAGTGGCTTTCCAGGACAGCTCTTTTCCAGCGAGTGACTCAGGACCCAGGGCTGCCATCACCATAGCAGAGGAAAAGAGAGCTAGCTTTTAAATGCTCCTACATGGCCTAAGTTTACAGTTCTTTGGTTACAACCAGCTGCATGGGCCTTGCTGCCTTATTGTAGGAAGGGAGCCAGGAGAGTAAAGGCCTACGCTGTAAGATAGTAGTTTTGAGACATTCCAAGTCCAACACAAACACTCTTCAAGAATGCTGGGAAAAAAAATAATGCTGGAAAATTAAGGGAAACAATCAGGACTTGGTCACCTTTATGAATGCTTCTGTCAGGTGAATACTGGAGCCAGTTAGAGAGCATCACCTCAAGTCAAACTTCCTGAAAGAGGGAGGAGAATTGGGATCTATTAATATGGAAACAGCACCCTCTTTCTTTATTACGATCACAAGTTGGACATAAGCTACTGTAGCTAATATGAACCAATCCGTCCAATTATCTATTATACTCTTATTTCCTACATCTTATGGTTGACATCTATAAAGAGAAATCTAGCTACCTGCTTATGTGTCTCCACTATTCAGTAAGCTTATACCACATGTATGCCTAAACTGAGCAATCTTTCTGGCCTTTTTAAAGATATAAAATATGTACCATGTTGTAACGCTAGTTGCTTTTATGTTTCCAAGCTCTTTACACAAATGCAGAAACAAAATCTGAATTATAGACTAAAAATGAAATTGGATTCTATCTTCCTGCCAGAATCCCGCTACACCCCTCCTTCCAAACACAGACAACCCCTACCCTTCCCTAACACAGTAACATGAAACACAACCAAATTTTAAGTGTACATCATACATTTATTACCAACAACCCTCTCAACTCCAAAATTGGGCACAGGGATTAAAAATAAAAATTCATTGCACTACTTAGTAAAGCATTACTAGTAACTTTCATAAAAAATGTACAAACTTTGTTAAAAATTTATCAAGCCTTCAAATGATTTGGTTACAGATATTTATAATACGTACATTTAAAACTATATGTTAACTGATACAATGGAATATGATTTGAGGAAATGACTCAGCAAACAATTCCAAAATACACCCCTGTAAGCTCTCATAATCTGAAACAAACAGCAAAATGAGGTAACCGAATGTACCAACAGGGGGAAAACAGGTTTTCTAATAAAGGCCTAAAGATATCTGCAAAAAACATTCTCATAAGTGAGTTGGTAGATCTCATTTAAAATATTGTAAGAGGACCAAATTTAAGAATCTTAACAAATCACATTTCAGAGAGTATATAAAATCTAAATATGCTTTCACATTTTCCAGATTTTGCTCAAAAAAATTCAGGACAGAAAATCTTAATGAGATCTCTGGAGGCCTTGTTTTTTTTGTTTTGTTCTGTTGGGGGAAGGAGGAGGCACTAAAAACAAAGATGATATTTCATGCAACGGGAAAAAAAAAAACACACAGCAGAGTTAAGATGGTAAAGCCAATATTGTTTTAGGAGGAAAGAGGAAGAAGGCAACGAACCCACATCTGCCTGCTTTCTGGTTCATCCCCAAGGTATCAACAGCTGGGTATGAATCAACTGTTCTTTCTCTTCTGCTAGCCACGAAGTTGCTCACCGTGGCCAATCTCAGCTGGTTCAGAACACATGCACGTATGCTCCTAACACGCACTAACCACTTAATAAGCAAGTATGCACACATCTCTAAGAGCCCTATGCAAATAAAAGACATTCCCAAAGAGATCAGTCACAAGAGTGCAACAATTCAGGATTTTACCAAAATAGACCCTGCTGCCTCCTAAATTGTCAACTGCCTCTCAAAAATTTACTGGAAAAGGGATATTATGACATGAATTCATCGTCAGAGGGCGGGAAGAAAGAACTACTTTTCCTAGTCATTAGTACAATGTGCCTTGTTAATTAGGTTATCTATATAAATTAGAAAAAGTGCTTTATTTGCATGCTTCAATAAAATGAATACTGAGTGTAGTAGTGTTATGTTAGATCTGTACAGATATAAATTTTTTTGCAGCTATATAAAAGAGTCTATGTATAACATGGGCTTTTGCCATTTTAAACATGATTTTTTAATTAAAAAAAATAATTATACGTGATTTGTAATGTAACTGATTATTATGTCAATAATTTTGGTCTTTAACACACTTATTCATCAGAAACAGGTGGGGGATATCCTAATGATTTAAAAATAATATGTGCATTTTACCACTGTTTAGATGTATTTCTGATGCACTGACAAATACAAGGGCAAACAGAAAGTACGCAAAATCCTATTCGTATGACTAGATAGAGGCAACAGTGTCTGGAAAAGGGCAAAATTGTGCTTCTGTGTGAACTGACTTTACTGAACTCTAAGCTGTGATGAGCTTATAAAGTCTTCAAGGGAAGGCAAGTAGCATGGCAGTAACAAGTAGTTAACACTGTCTGAGTAGGAAACTGACACAGAGCCAACTGAAAGTTGAGTGAGGCTGGCAGCAAGTTATCACAGTCCTGACTGGAATTATGCAGCTTGTGCTACTGCAAACAGAGAAATGACATCAACTGGAGGAAAAGGCAGACAATGTTGAATACACTAGAAGAATAGAGAGGAATCCAAACATTGCTGAAAAAAAAAATGACTTTAAACAATTAAAATTATGCTCAATGAACTTAATAAAAAAACCCACATAGCTATGTATTATCTTCAGATCAACTAATTGAAGGTCAATTCCTGTTTTACAGCATTATTTTTTATACAAAAGTCAAATCATTTATACTGCAAGTATTCTGGACACCTGTTATATTAATTTCTTTCTCATTCTAACAAAAAGTAAAAAGCAGTAAAACATCAAAGCACATCAGGTCTAAGGAACTCGAGCTGTCACAGCACTTGATAAATCCTCAAAGTGAGGATTTTGATGAGAAGCACACTTACTGAGGGGAGAACTAGACAACTTTCAGAATTGGAGCTTGGCAGGTGAATTAATACAAACAGAAATACAGTTTACTTAAAACAATTTAGTTGTCTATGGGAGCTTGAACAAAGAACACATATCAGAAGTTAACAGATTTTGTTCTGGTGGAAGTAAAGAAGATGAGACTTCATGGGACCAGTGGTATTCTTAGAAATATATTACTCAAATATCTTCAGAATAGACTACAAATCTAAACATTAAAAAAAAAAAAATCACAAGTACTTCCGGTAAGAAGCTTACTGGAAATGTAAAGGAAAAAATAGAGTATCAACATTCAAATCATTGATTGAAATGCTAATATTGCTAACTGATGATGTATGATATTGCACCTTCTGTTTGGAAACAGCAAGTTGGAGATTTAAAAATTTTTCTGTCACAACAGAATCAAAATGTCAGGTTCATGGATTGAGAATCTGTTACACTTTTTTCCTTAAGTGACCCACTTGGGACCACCAACAAAGAGAAGGTGACAGCTGCCTGAAGCAAAGGAAGAAGGCTTTTCTCATTCCATTCATTGGGAGGGAAGGGGATGGAGTATTCAATGCTTATAAATGATGCACCCTTAGCAATCAGTGTGCAACAGCAAACACAAGGGAAAAAACCAGTGTACAGTACTAGTGCTGTTTAAATAACACACCAGATTATACAATGCAGCATAATTAAAACTACACACACATTCTTGGTACATGCTGGTATATAGGATCTCATACACACATTAGCTACCATGCCCTCACACAAGTAGTTGCACACACTCTCTCTCTCACACAGATACATTTATCACCAACAGTCATACGCTGCATTCATTTCCACTCACAGTTTCTGAAGGCTCTATATAAGGTAGATTGCTATATCATCTGGAGCTACCACTTTTATAAAAGCACATGCTAAAAGATCACGTCCACTGTAATCTTGCAGCAACACTCGGAATGATCACACAAAAACCAGGGAATGTTAGTGCACACACAAAATTAAGCTAAAGAAAATGTCTTTGGAGTTCCAATCACACGGTTAGTATAACAATCCCATAATTGTGAAGACTAATTGTAAGCTTTTATAGTTGATTAAGTCACACAGTGCAAAGAAAGGTCCATTGACCCTTTTGGTAAAGGGAGGGCTGGAAGCCACACAGATTAAGTTCAATGGATAGTCCGTATATACATGTGATGAGGAACACCGAAACTCTATTTGTGCTTTTAGGTTGGTCATTCGGAATCCCGATGCACTTCTGAAGCATCAGCTCGGCAAATTGGGCAAGTACGATTTGCCTAGAACACAAGAGAAAACTTGTCTGAATTCTGACTTACATACAATGAAGCATATTAAAAGCAATAAAACAATTTTTACTTTCCACATTTTTTCCTTTGTTCCTTTAAAAAGGTATAAGGCAGGAGTTCCCGGTGGCTCAATAGGTTCAGGATCTGGCATTGTCATTGCTATGGTGAGGGTTCGTTTGATCCCTGGCCCCAGGAACTTCCACGATTTAATCGTTTATTTTTATTTTTTAAGTCTGTTTTTTATTTTTAAAACCTAAATTTTTTAAAAAAAATGTTTTTTTAATTCCTTAGTTTGTCTTTTAAAAATACTTAAAATCTTTATTAAGTCTGTTCCAACATGTAGACAAGACTACCCATCACTAATTTAGACAAATTTAATAACTGGCTTAAAACTCCACATCAACAAATGGCACAACCATTTGCTGTGTTGCTAAAATCAGAAACAGACAACACCTGCTCTCTTACCTTCTACAACCCATTTTTCACCAAATACTCTCATTTCGAGATTTTGATAGCTCTCAAGTCTTCTTTTCATTCAATTTCTACTATTTTTTCCTAGCTCAGAATATCCCCTTATTGCATCTCCCTGTGTCTCTCAGAAATTATCTCTACTATTCCATTCTGCAAACAGTGGCTGTGATCTTTCTAAACCGTATCCTCCCACACTGCTTTCAGGATCAAGTCCAAACTCACAAACATTGCACAGTGACTGCAATAAGCTGGTCCCTAAAACCCTATTCTCTTGCCACTCTCCCTTCACACTGCAGCCATCAGTCACATGGAACTTGTGGTTTTCTGGTCATTCTCTGCTCTCACATGTCAGGGCTGTGCATACAGAACAGCTTCCTTTTTCTAAAATGTTAATTAAGACTCTTCACCTTTAGGATTCAGTTTGGGCTAAACTGGGTACCTTAATCTGTGCTCACAGAGAACTGTTTCTATTTTAACTCATTTGTCTTCCTTACCAACCATCAAGTTATCTAAGCCATTATCATCATCTCTTACTTAGAATAACCTAAAACAAACAAACCATAAAGCTGACTAAGTTATTTGATCGCATCACATTTTTATTCTGCTCTTATAAAAACTGAAAATAAGAAGTCCCTGAAATAATTTCATCCTGGCATACTGTCAGAATTTGTGCACTTAGGGCTCCCTTCTCCCCATATATGCAAAAGAGAAAATGATCAGAACTATATAAAAGCACTAGAGGTTTACTTCCAATGTAAACCTCTGTCTGACAAAGAAGCTCCAAAGAGGTCCCCTTCTAAACTCTTAGAAGAAAGTTAGGACATACTGATTAACAAGGACAGAAAACCTATTTTCAGATTTTGTAAAATCACTCCTAATGTTGATGATTATAGTTAATTTTAATGGTCTTTTCTCTTTTCAGCAGAAATGAATACTGAAAGCTGTGTTTCAGTTTTGCCTCAATTACCCTCCACCAAACCATGGACTTGACTACATGAAACTATGGTCAGTAAAAAAGAAAATTCAATGTCACTCCCTTCAGATGCCACCACTTTACCTTAAGCCATTTGTCGACACACTTGGCATGGAACTCGTGGTTACAGGGTAAAACTCTAAGTAGCTGCCTTGACTCAAAATCACACATGCATACTACACACCTAAAAAAAAGGCAAAAAGATTGTTCAACTATAAAACCAAGTGGTTTCGATTCTCTTAAGTCTATAAAAGCCTACAAAACCATTTATCATCTCACTTATCAAATATTATTTAAATTTTAAAACAAAAGAATCTATCAATACACTGAAAAGAGCAGGATATTAAGACGTTTAGTAAGAGTGCTTTGCTTTACTGAGAGGTCATCAAGAAAATTTCTGGTTTAACATCCAAGCCAGTCTTACTTAATACTGAAGATGATATTATATTCAACAAATGGTGTTGGAACAACTGGATACTCATATGCAAAAGAATGAAGCTAGTCCTCTATCTCAATATACGAAAATTAACCAAAAAATGAAAAGCCCAAATTTAAGAGCTAAAAACTATTCTTAGAAGAAAACACAAGGATATATCTTCAGGATTTTAAAACAGGCAATAGTTTCTTAGAGGTGATACCAAAAGCGTAAGAAACAACAACCCAAAAAAGGAGATAACTTCATCAATAAAGCGCTTCAAAAGACAACAATCTAGAACTAAATCGCAGAATGGGAGACATTTTGGAAAAAATGGTATATCTCATAAGAGACTTGTATGTATATATATAACTTGTATAACTCAATGAAGATAACACAATTAAAAATTGGAGAAAGGGAGTTCCCTTCGTGGCTCAGTGGTTAACGAATCCGACTAAGAACCATGAGGTTGCGGGTTCGATCCCTGGCCTTGCTCAGTGGGTTAAGGATCTGGCGTTGCGGTGAGCTGTGGTGCAGGTTGCAGACACGGCTCGGATCCCGTGTTGCTGTGGCTGTGGTGAAGTCCAGCAGCTACAGCTCCTGTTAGACCCCTAGCCTGAGAACCTCCATATGCCGCAGGTGCGGCTCTACATAAAAGGCAAAAAGACAAAAAAAAAAAAAAAAATTGGAGAAAGACTATGAAAACTTCCTCACGCTGCTGGTGGGAATGTAAAAATGTGTAGCCAGTTAGGAATGAAGTGATACAAACGGTACAACATGAAGGACCTTGAAAACATTATGCTAAGTGAAAGAAAACCAGATCCCAAGAAGTTCCTTTATTGTGCAGTGGGTTAAGGGTCTGGTGTTATCACTGCAGTGGCTTAGGTCACTGTTATAGCGCGGATTTAATTCCTGGCCAGGAACTTCTGTAAGCCAGGGGCATAGCAAAAAAGAAGAAAAAAAAAGGAAGAAGAAGCCAGATCCTTAAGACCATATATTTTATGTTCCCATATATGTGAAATATCCAGAACAGGCAAATCTATTTGATAAACAGATTTAAACAGAAATAGAGATAAATGGGGGGGGGGCTGTGCTGGTGTAGAGAGAATTGGGGAGAAATTAAGACTGGCTGCTAATAGGAAAGAAACTTCTTTTGAGGGTGATGAAAATAGTCTAAATTTGTGATGAAGGTCACAAAACTATGAATATACTAAAAACCACTTGATTATACACTTAAACGTGAATTGTTTCTCAGTAGAGTTGCTATAAAAAACATATAATAAGCAGAATAAACCCTCAAATCTAATATAAACCATTCTGGAGTTTGAATTAAAAACCATAAAATTTCCAGGCAACCTAAAGGGCCAGAACAGCACTGTTCAATTGAACTTTCTGAGGTGACAGAATGTTCTACACCTACATCTTCAGATACAGAATCAGTAACTACCGCGACTGAAAAATTTAACTTTTAACTTTTCCCTTGTGACTAGAAGCTACCACATTACTGGACAGCATAGGCCTACAGTATGAAATAGTCATTACTTAGCTTTACCAGGTTACCTTCAACTCTCGAGCTTTTATTTCATAAAGGTAGAAAAGGAAATATAACACAAAAGTGATGTAAAAAATGTACTTACAAAGTCTGTTCTGACTGGTGGTTGTTAGGATTGAACCTATAAGAAGGAAGTTGTTCAATATCTGCTTTAGTTAGTCCTCGAGGCTTGGCCTCTCCCAGTCGCTCTGCTAGGTTTAACAGGGCCTATAGAGGGAAAGGGAGACATAATTGCATCTTTCTTGAAATTTTCTATTCCAATAGATATGGAAAACTATTAAATACATGCAAAAGTTAAAAAAAAAATAGTGCAAAGAACTTTTACTTCCATATGCTCATTACCCAAGCTTAGCAATTCATGCCTAATTTTATTTCCTCTATTACTGTCTACCTCTAAACCACAGAAAACTAAAACATGGTATTTAATTGGTAAAACAGTTCTGTGTCTCTTCAAGACAGTCTGTCAATGTGAGCAATTTTCACATTTTGGGCTGGATAAAATGTGTTGTGGGGGTTGTCCTGTGCACTAAGGATGTTTAGTAATATCTCTGGTCCCCACAAAAATATCTCCAGATATTGCTAAATATCCTTTGAGGGTTAAAACTGTCCCCAAGCTGAGAAACATTACTGCCCTAAACACTAAAACACTTTTTATTTTATTTATTTTTATTTTTTGCTTTTTAGGGCTACTCCCCTGGCATATGGAAGTTCCCAGGGGTCAAGCTGGAGCTGCAGCTGTCGGCCTATGCCACAGCCACAGCAACTTGGATTCAAGCTGAGTCTGTGACCTTATACCACAGCTCACGGCAACGCTGGATCCTTAATCCACTGAGTGAGGCCAGGGATTGAATCCACATCCTCATGGTTACCAGCTGGATTTGTTTCCACTGAGCCACGATGGGAATGCCCTAAAATACTTTTAAAAGAATATTACCACAATAACATCATTACACCCCTCCAAATTAATCATCAAATGTTTGTTTCAATTTTTTTAAGACATTTTTGAAGTAGTTTGTTCAAATTAGGATCCAAATAAATCCATATATTACCACTGCATGATGTCCCAAGTATTCTTTTTGTTTACTTGTTTCATTTTTGAAATACTACTTTTATTGATATCCATGATCATTTTAAACAATTTTTTTGGAAGACTATGTTATTATAAGCAATAAAATTAAATTAAATTGAACCAGTTTTAACATTTCATTTTCAAAATCTTTTCTTGTCATTTAATGGTTTAACAGCTCCAGAAAAAAAATTAAGTCAAATGTTGAATCCATAAGTATAAAAAATATTATTTTTAAAATTTATTTTAAAAAAATTAAACAAATCTTATTATAGTTGATTTACAATGTTCTGTCAATTTCTGCTGACAGTACTATGAGATAAAATCAGAAAAGCAAATAAAATTTTCTTGATTGAATTAAAGTATGACTTTGCAGAAAACTAAGAGAATCAACCCAAATGGCTTAGAAAGAGACTCCAAATATTTTTCTTACACTGGGATGGCACCAATGTTTTTACCACTGATACGTATATGATCTGCTTAAGAAAGAGCTGTCCTTTTCAACAATATGACTTATGACTTCATTTTAATACAGAATGCCAAAAGGATAGCCAACTCCTTTTCTTACTTCTTTGTACAAACTAACATAAACAATGTAGAAACAAAACCAGAAACTTATTATAGCCCCTTTTTCAAGAAACTTGGGAACTGAATCAAAAGGACACTGCAGTGTGATGATGTATGCAGAAAGAAAGTGACATAATAGCATTCCAGGAACTATAAAAGAATACAGCATTTGGCCTGATCTCTTCCACATGCATTAAAAAAAAAAAAAAAAAAA
>PVHT021183634.1:36443264-36472579 GCA_004024745.2 Catagonus wagneri | reverse complement strand
TATTTCTAATCTCATAATAAACAATGTCGTCATCATATAAGTTAAATGATGTCTTCTATCTGCCCCGTCATCTTTGATTCTGTCTTCTTCACACGCAGTCCTTCTGTAGTAGAGCCATTGCTACCAGCCTCTAACCACTCTCATTTATTCCTTCATGCCTACTAGCGCAGTTTTGACTCTTTAAGGTAGCAATCGCATGCTTAAGTGCCAAAACATTTAGTGGCTTCTTCCTCCCACCACAATCTAATTTATGTCCATTTTCTAGCAGGGCAAGAATAGGACAAGTTAAGCTTTTCAATCAAATTTCCATTTTCAGAGTTCCCTTCATGGCTCAGCAGTTAATGCATCCAACTAGGACCCATGATGATGCAGGTTCAATCTCTGGCCTCGCTCAGTGGGTTAAGGATCCTGCGTCCCAGTGAGCTGTGGTGTAGGTCACAGACTCGGCTCGGATCCCCCACTGCTGTAGCTGTGGTGAATGTAGGCCTGCAGCTGTAGCTCTGATCTGACCCCTAGCCTGGGAATTTCCATATGCCTTGGATGTGGCCCTAAAAAAAAAAAAATTTTTCCATTTTCTCCCTCTCACTTTAGCCAAACCATACATTGTTCCTCAAGAATATCCATCATTCCCCTGCCTCAACCTTAGGCATGAAAAAGCTTTTCCATCATTTAAAACTGGCTCTAGGGAGTTCGCGTAATGGCTCAGTGGTTAATGAACCCGACTAAAATCCATGAGGATGCAGGTTCAATCCCTGGCCTTGTTGAGTGGGTTAAAAATCTGGTGTTGCAGTGAGCTGTGGTGTACATCCCAGACACGGCTTGGATCCCCTGGTGCTGTGGCTGTGGTGTAGGCCAGCGGCTACAGCTCTAATTTGACCCTTAGCCTAGGAACCTCCATATGCCACGGGTCCGGCCCTAAAAAGAAAAAAGACAAAAAAAAAAAAAAGGAGAACTAGCTCTATCACTTCTACTGCTGCAAACATCCCATCGTAACACAGTTTTCTCATTTACATACTCTCACAGAAATTATATGTAATTCTTCTAATAGAACATCAAAATCTATCTTGTTATCCTAACATGCTGAACTATCTTTAAGGATGAATACTTTTATGGGACATACTTATGCTCTTTAAGAGTACAATAGATTTACCCAATAAACGTTTAATTAGATGGGTGAGTCAGTTTAGTACAATATTTTTATGCATACAAGATTCCCCAAATTAACTCACAGTTCACTTACTAACCTCGTAATTCTCTACTTCTCCATCTTCTACATCCAATTCAAAGCTGAAAGTTGGGCCCACTGCAGGTGGCACTGGGAGCATTGATCTGCAATGAAAATAACCAACACAATAATTAATACATAAAGAATGGTCAGTGTTGATCAGTGATAACCCTTCAAAGAAACTGACTTCACTAGTAATAAGTTAATAAAAACTGACATTAAAAATCCATGAAAACATTAGGGATGAATGGAAAAAAATGTTAGACTTGTATAAATACACTGGAACAAAATTAATTGGAACAAAATAAATTGGAACGATATATAAGACTTGTATAATAAAAACTGTAAAAATACTAAGATAAATTTTAAAAGATGAATAGAGAAATATACCGTATAAGTAGACTAGAAGACTCAATATTGTTAAAAAGATGTCACTTCTCATCCAAAACTCACCTATAGATTTCACGTAATCCCTACGAAAATCCCAGCATGTTTTTGAAAGTAGAAACTGATTTGCTGATTTTAAAATTTATATGGATATACAAAAGACTTTCATTCTAAGAACAAAGTTGAAAGATCTATACTGATTAAAAAAAATTTTTTTTTGGTTGTACCCATGGCATGCAGAAGTTCCTGGGCTGGGGATTGAACCCACGCCACAGCAGTGACCTGAGCCACTGCAATAACAACGCCGGATCCTTAACCTGCTGAGCCACAAGGGAACTCCTACACTGTTTGATTTGAAGACTTATAATAAAGCTATAATTATCAAAATAGGGTGATACAGGCACACAGCCCTCTGGTATTATTATTATTTTGGTCATTTTAGGGCTGCATACACCACATATAGAAGTTCCCAGGCTTGGGGGTGAATCAGAGCTGTAGTTGGCAGCCTACACCACAGCCACAGCAACAAGCTGCGTCTGTGACCTACACCACAGTTCAAGGTAATGCTGGTTCCTAAACCCACTGAGCAAGGCCTGGGATCAAACCTAAGTCCTCATGAATACTAGCTGGTTCATTTCTGTTAAGCCACAACAGGAACTCCAGCAAAGTATTTCTAAAACACAGAAATAACTTTTTCCCCTCTTCCCTTGAGAGAAGCAGCAGCAAAAAAACACTGGATAACCAAAGAAGGTGGCAAGTGATGCCAGCTGTAATAGAGGCTAAAATTTTAAACTTCTCTACCTTTTGATTTGTTAAACCTATCTTCTGGTTCACCAATCTCTCTCCTCCCACTTCTCTCTTGTCTTTGCTCTTCTCTTTCTTTCACCCTTATATGGCCCCCCACTCCAAGCACTTAACTTTAGATAAAAACAATTAACTAACACACTCTAAATTATACACTGCAGAGAAACATTCATGAAGGAAAGAGAAACTCAAGGGCATCAAAATTCAAAACTTATTAAAATAAGAAAGACAACTTACAACACATAAGGTAGTAAGCTGGGATGATAAGGGGGAGGTGGAATTGGCTGCTGAGATCGATATCTACTACGTCCTGTGAGTCTTCGAGGCATAAATGGAGGATAAGGCTGTAGAGGAAACATGTTAAAACAATTTAAGATCATGCTACATTCACAACTTTTACGCTGTCAAATGAAGTTTCTTCTTTTTAAAAACCTAGAAATTTATTACTATTCAAGTGGTATTTAATATTTCTTAAATGTTACCAGATGCAACAACTAGTTTAAAACTTAGGTGTATTTCTAAATACCATTTTCCAACAAACTGCAAGAATACATTTAAAATTCTAAACACTTAAGAGTTATACTGAAACAGAATTCAAAACAATTATCAAAGCAATAAATTACAATGAATGAAAACTTACTACTCCAAAGGAAACCTCCTGATGCAAAGGATCATGTGTTAAGAACTGCAAAGGAGCTGATGGAGGTAATGTTGGGGGATGGGCCGATGGAGGGTAAGTAAAACCTCCTACAGGAAGATGTTCTCCTAAGAGTTCCACTTCATTTTCTATTCTTTGCAGAGGCTAAGGGGAGAAAAACGCAAACTCATATACTTCCAGCGTTCAGAAAGATTGTGCTTCATTAGTAGCAAAACTCAAAACCTTGTTAAGATACCTTTAGGGTCATGTATTTCTTCACATCAATCTAAATTCATACATGTGGATACACAGCCTAAAATGGTAAAATCTTATTGCTCCCAACTGAAATTCAATAAATCTCTGAAACATGTTATTCAGCATTTCCACTATTCATTAAGGATACATTTCTTGGACTATTTGAACTTTCTCTTAAATGACAGAAGGAAAGACAAAAAGTCATGTAGTAAGCCAATTATATTAAAGTCAAAATTACTTTAGCTGTGGCACACTAACCTACATTAGATTTTCAGACACTTAAACCTTTAATAGATGAAATCAAACACAGTCTACATTATAAATGAGAACTATGGCTAAATGGGATAGAACACGGCAGGCAGTGTACTGTAGTGGAAAGCTTGTGGCTTGTAATATTAGACCAACTCTTGATGCTGTCACTAATGAGCCATGTGGCTTTTATGTAAATCACATGATCTGAACCTCAGTATTGTCATCTACGGAACTGAAATGTTCATAGCTTACTTCAAAAGTGTGTTGTGAACACGGAGAATGTACAAAAAGCATACAGTACTATGCAAAACACACAGAATATATTACCTTTTTGGGGGAAGGAACAGTTTGAGACATAATTCACATACTATAAAAATTCCTTCAAAGGGGTACAATTCAATGGATTTTTGTATATTCACAAGAGTGGTGCAACCATCACCACTATCTAATTTCCCAAGCCCTGGACAATCACTCATACACCTTCCATTTCTTCAGTTTGCTTATTCTGGACATTTCAAATATATCTATATCTATATCTATATATAGAATCATATAATATGTGGCCCTTATATCTGGCTTCTTTTACTTAGCATAATGTTTCCAAAAGTTTCATCCATCTTGTACTTTGTGTATCAGTACTTCATTCCTTTTTATAGCTGAAAAATAATCAACTGTATAGAAATGCCATGCTTTGTTTATTTATTCATTAGTGGAAATTTGGACTGTTTCCACTTTGGGGCTATTAGGAATAATGCTGCAATGAACATCTGTGTACATATTTTTGTGCTGATGTTTTCAATTTGATTCCTTTGGAAACATGTATTCTTAGTCTAACTCCTTTCCACATTTAGAGAATAACGGCACATTATTCAAATACAAGTAACTGCTAACACTTTACTTTGGAAGTTTAAGTATGCCTGAGGGAAATCACAACTGTGACACTATGCCAACACATGTGAACCTAAGTGCCAATTTAGCTGTGTAGTTGGATCTTTCAAAGAATTCCAAATTCAGATATAAATGATGTCTAAATTTGGTTTTAACCTTTAATTCTCAGGTTCTGGAAGCTAAGGAACATCCTGACGTGAATCCTATCCCGACGCTAACAAAAGATTTTCTTACAGAAGTAACTTTTAACTTTTCAAGAGTAGCCAAACTTCTGTCATAAGAAGCCTCTATAGCTTTTGGGAGAGCAGAGAGGTAAGCTTACCTCTCACCTCTGCCTGAAACCAAGCATGGTGCATAAATCCTAAGTAAAGGATAGTCAGGCTCTGCTAGAGTAACCACCTAGCTCCTTTCATGAACCGTTTCCACTCTACTTTCACTCTAGCCATCTCCATATATTCTTTCTCCTACTCTCCCTATGTCTGATGGTTCAGATGTTCAACCTGGCCTGTCCAAAAAACAAGAGGACCTTCATCCTATGCCCTTCCTTTCGCTTGTAGAGTGCTTACCTCCTCCACAGCACCCCGCCCCCCAAATAATATGCCTCTCAGCTATATTCCAGCCCCAGGACAGAGTTAACTACGTTAATTAGACTATCTCATCTATTTTTCATTTAACATAGTGGAAAACCAGCCTTTGGAAGAAACAATTGAGGTTCAAAGGACTACTTCACTTGCCTAAATGAATATAAATATTATTCTAACAAGTAAATTTTATAATATTTTCATTTTCCATTTTAAAAACACATGAAAGGCGTTCCCATTGTGGCTCAGTAGGTTAAGAACCTGACTAATATCCATGAGGATGCAGGTTTGACCCCTGGCCTGGGAACTTTCATATACAGCAGGTATGGCTGTAAAAAGAAAAAAAGAAAAGAAACACATGAAAGGAAAAACTAGAACTGAATTTTTCTTCAGATTTACTTCCCAAAGGATTGCAGATACAAAACAAATTTAAACTAGACAAGTGACACAAAATAACTAGAAAAATTTAAGAAGCAAGATAATTCTAGGTAAACCAGGTCTACAAGTATTTTTACATATAGGGATTCCTTAATTCTTTTAAGAATTAAAACAGTTCCTAAGTTACAGTTTTTAAATCTGACAACTTACATCTATTTTAAATTAACCTGACTTTTAGGTCTAAACATTCCATGAAAATTAAAGACTATTTTGTGAGGTACTTACCGATCGTGACTGCTGTGTTTGGAAAGGGACAAACTGGCCTGGAGGTGGCAAATGAGGAGGATGATGGGGAGAAAGGTGAGGAGGATGTAAAAGAAAGGGATCACTAGAAATAAGGGGTGGGAATGCAGCATATGGTACTGGCAAGTGCTGAACTGAGCATGCTTGAAGCATCTGTAAGAGAGATTATTTTTTGTTAAAAGTATCACAACATATAATTAGAAGAAAACTACAGTGAGATTAAATATGTCATTGCCAGAGTTCCCATTGTGGCACAGCAGAAAACGAATCTGACTAGTATCCATGAGGATGGGGGTTTTTGATCCCTGGCCTCGCTCAGTGGGTTGGGGATCAGGCATTGCGTGAGCTGCAGTATACATCACAGATGTGGCTCAGATCCTGAGTTGCTGTGGCTGTAGTGTAGACCAGTAGCTGAAGCTCCAATTAGACCCCTAGCCTGGGAACTTGCATATGACGCAAGAGCAACCCTAAAAAGCAAAAAAAAAAAAAAAATCATTGCCATATCCCTTCCAAAATCATACCAAAATGTTTTAACAACCTGTATTAACAATGAAATACTAGTGTAATTTTGCATCTATTAAAAATAATGGCATTTTACAGTTCTTATAAATCAGTCAAAAACACCTTTTACTTTAGTTTTTGTAACACCTATGAAATAGAAGGAAAACACTGCATAGAAGAAGAACCTCTTTCTACTTGGTTTAGACAATTTTTTCCCTTTTTTTTTTTTTTGGCTGCACCTGCTATGTGAAAGTTCCCAGGCTAGGGATTGAACCCTAGGTATAGCTGCGGCAAAGGCAAATCCTTAATCCACCATCCTACAGGCAAGAACTCTGAGTATTGTAGATTTTTTTTTTTTAGTTCTAGGATTTTTGTATTTATAAGAGCCCAACTCACAACAAAATGCTTAACGGTCTCTCAATATTTTCCTGCTTATTTAGCATGCTGGTACTATAGTTAATTATTGAGAATCAGGGCTTGGGTAAATTAATCTATTAAATTGGTGCTGGTATTTGTATGTACATGTTGATTTTAATCTCAGATTCCGACAAGGTATAGGACTATATTTAGATTTAGCAAAGTGCTTTACTTTGAAGACATTACTGACTTAGTTTAAATCCTCTGGTTTTCATAACCTCATTTTTTAAATAAAGAGGCTGGATTGGGGGTTGGTAAAGAATAAAGCATAAGCTTAAGATGCAAAAAGAAGTGGGTGAAAACCCCTGCTTTCTCAAGCTAATTACTTCTATAACAGTAAGCAAGTCATTTTCAATTTTATCATTTAGGAAACAGGGACATCATTTTCATCATAAGCTTCGTATAGTGAGGAATAAATAAAATCAAGTGCTCAAAGTGTCTGTTAAAACCCAGTAAGAGCTGTGACTATTACTGTTGATCTCCAAAATCTCTGAAACTTTATTGCTAAATAGTCCAATATCCTATGTTAAAACCTCAAGGGCAACCTTCCCCCATCCCACTTTATTTAGGGCTGCACGCTGGCCTATGGAAGTTCCTAGGCTAGGGGACAAACTGTAGATACAGCTGCTGGCCTACACCACAGCCACAGCAACACAGGATCTGAGCTGCATCTGCAACCTACACCACAGCTCAGGGCAAGGCCAGATCCTGACCCACTGAGAGAGGCCAGGGACCAAACCCTGTAACCTCATGGATACTAGCTGGGTTCGTAACCTACTGAGCCACAGTGGGAACTCCCAAAGCTAATTTTATTAAACCGTCACTGTACTGATGCTATTATCGAGATTTCTGTTGCAATAAAATTGTCTTTACTTGAAAGTGAAAAGCTACAAGTCTCAAATTTTGCACGTATAACAAACACACTTAGCCACTCAAAAGAAGGATGCACAAACTTACGGGAGGAGGCACACTACAGACAGGGAGGTGTTGGCCACTGAAAACCACAGAGCATCCTGGGACCTGTTGTGTACTGCAAGCAGGGATGTGCTGGCCTGTGCAGAGTGGAATCCCATGTGGTGCAACTGTTGTTACTGTGTAAGAAACAGGAACAGTGCCCTGATGGAGCTATTAGCAAAGTAAAACAGAACATCAGAATTTGAGCTGTTTGGAAAAAACAACAATTATTAAAAATTAAAATCTGAGTATTTATTGATTCCTTTCTTAGCTGCATAAACTTTCACAATGTACTTCTGCAACAGTTTCAACCAAAATATTCTTTTCATTGTACAGAAGAGCCGACTGTTTCAAGAGTAGCATATGATGCTCACTGAACTGGGTCTAAACTATTCATTCACAAAGACTTGAAAAGTCCAGGAGATAACGAATTGCTGTATTAACTCTTCTAGCCTACTCCACAGAGCAGAAAATTTTTCTAAAGAGAAAATTTGAAAAAAATGAAACATATCTTCTAATAACCTGGTCATATTCAACAGGATAAAACACTTTTTTAATTGCAACTAGAGAAACAACAGTAGTATTGTTAAAACGTTAAATGATTTCCTTCTCTTTTGGCCAGTTTTGAGTCCCATCCTACATATCCTGAAGCAAACAATGTTAATAATACATCCTCCCACATCTTTCTGCGTGAGCATACAAACATATACGAGCACGATTAGCCATGAATTATTGTCATGTTTGTTTTTGTTCTTAACAGAAACCAGATTACATTACCCTGCAACTTACTTTTTCTAATAAATACTGCATATACCTGTTCAAAGTAATTAATGGCAATTCATTCTTTTTGACACCAACAAGATAATTCAAGTACACTCATGACTTTAACAGTCCTATCATTTACTTACTAATGGACATTCAAGTTGTATTCACCCTTTCACCAATACAACTACAACTGTAAAAAATATCAATGATATCCTTACATATTAATTTCATTTATTTCATAGGGATTACTGGGTAAAAGGGTGAATACATTTTAAACTTTAGCAAAAGTCTGGATGGATTAAGTCACAATCCCAACAGTAACAATACTCCCAGCATCTCCACTCCAAGTGGATGTATTTGCATTACAAGCATGTCTACCTACTAGAAGAATGGGGGCTGGGGGAGCCAACTGGTAACACTTTCTTTAAATTTGCATTTCTCTGTTTAGAGAGGTTGAACACCTTTTAATATGCTTATTAACCATTTAGATTTCCTTTTCTGTAAATAATCTATATTCTTTGCTCACTGCCCATATTCTATTGGGCTGTCCATATTAATTTACAGTTTGGCTTATTAATTGGAAATATGTGTAATAAAAATATTTTTCCAGTTTGTGTTTTGTCTTTCGATAAACCCTGTAATAGTAAATTTTATCTTTCAAGATATATATATATATATATATATATATATATATATATATTTTTTTTTTTTTTTTTTGTCTTTTGTCTTTTCAGAGCCGCACCTGCAGCAGCATATGGAGGTTCCCAGGCTAGGGGTCTTACGGGAGCTGTAGCCACTGGCCTATGCCACAGCCACAGCAACGTGGGATCTAAGCCACGTCTGCGACCTACACCACAGCTCATGGCAACGACGGATCCTTAACCCACTGAGAGAGGCCAGGGATCGAACCCGAAACCTCAGTGGATTTGTTAAACACTGAGCCACGACGGGATCTCCAAGACATGTTTTTTAAATGTATTCAAAATGTAGCTTTTGAGTTTCTTTCATTGATGAAGTTATACAAATATACAGATAAACTTTGTTGTGCTTTTATGTTTTAATTTATACTCCAACTAAAATGTTTTTTTTGTTTATATTGTAAAGGCTCCAATTTCTTTCTTGCAATTATACCTATTCCATTTATTAAACCATCCCCTTTCCTCTAAACTGAAATACCTTTTATTCATTAACTTCCCAAATACCTGGACCTACTTTGTGCCACATTTGTAATGTTTCAATTATACTATCTTACTAGAACAGTTAGCTTCTAGTAAGACAAATTCTTCTTGGCATATCTTTTTTTCATTTTATTTTTGAGTCATTTCCACACATTTATTCTTGCTGCAAACTGTGGCATATGGAAATTCTCAGGCTAGGGGTCAAACTGAAGCTGCAGCTACTGGCCTATGCCACAGCCACAGCAATGCCAGGTCCAAGTCATATCTGCGGCCTACACCTCAGGTCATGGCAACATCAGATCCTCAACCCACTGAGCGAGGCCAAGGATCAAACCGGCATTCTCATGGATACTAGTTGGGTCCATCACCACTGAGCCACAACAGTAACTCCTCACACATTTATTCTTACGTAAATAAACTCTAAATAATGTTATACAGTTTCGAAACCCACTGGTATCCTGATTTGTATTAACTTAATTGCATTAAATGCTATTTCACAAAGGACATAATTTTATATTAAGACTTTTCACTGGAATATCATGCCACCACACGTTCAATACTACAGTACTGTAACTTCAAGCAGTTAGTTTTCTTCATAAAGATATATTATTCTCATTAAAGTTTTCCGTAAAATCCCTTTTTTTTTTTTTTTGCTTTTTAGGGCCACCCTGCGGCATATGGAGGTTCCCAGGCTAAGGGTCCAATCAGAGCTACAGCTGCTGGCCTACCCCACAGCCACAGTAACGCAGGATCTGAGCCGTGTCTGCAATCGACACCATAGCTGCTCAGGGCATAAGGGATACTTTACCCACTAAGCAAGGCCAGGAGTCGAACCCGCAACCTCATGGTTCCTAGTTAGATTCGTTTCCACTCCGCCAAGATGGGAACTCCCCAAAATTCTTTTCTAAGGTTATAGGTTGTATTATATTGCTAATTATTTTTTTTCCATTTCCATGTCAAGTTGGTTAAGTGCTAGTAATGAGAAAAGTTACTAAATTTTATATATGTATCACGAATCTAACCTCACCAAACTTTTAAAATTTTAGTACTTTTGAATATTACAATCTCTTTCCTCTCCTATGCATACACAACTATATCTGCTGAGACTCAATACAATTATTTACTTTTGCCTTTTTGCATCACTAATGAAGAACCTTCAAAACTGATGCTCAGGAGTTCCCTATATTTATACATATCTGTACGTGAAAGGTGAAGAAAATAAAGGTTCAGCAGGTTAAGAATCCAACATAGCATCCATGAGGATGCAAGATCAATCCCCAGCCTCATTAACTGGATTAAGATCTAGCATTGCCTCAATTTACATCACAGATCACAGATGTGGCTTGGATCCCGCACTGCTATGGCTGTGGCCAGCAGCTGCTGCCCTATCCCCTAGCCTGGGAACTTCTATATACTATAGGTGTGGCCATAAAAAGAAAAACAAAAAATTGATGCTCTTAAGTGAGACAGGGAGGAAGAGGGCAGGGCACAACCATTAAAAGAATAACAATTATTAATAACAGAAAATCACCAATGTCTTTCAGACAATACTGTGCTTTTTCACTTTTTAAATATTTTTCTTTGGATGAGCAGAAATTTCTTATTTTAATGAATCCAGTATGTTGGTATCTTATAAAGTGGCTAGTACTTTATATATCCTGCTTAAGAAATCTCTGCCTAGGAGTTCCCAATATGGCTCAGCAGAAACGAACCTGATTACGATCCATGAGGATGCAGGTTTGATCCCTGGCCTCACTCAGTGGGTTATGGGTCTGGTGTTGCCAGTGAGCTGTGGTGTAGGTAGCAGACACAGCTTGGATTCTGGTTTGCTGTGGCGATTCAACCCCTAGCCCAGGAACCTCCATACACGAGTACGACACTCAAAAGCAAAAAAAAATAAAAAGGAAAAAGAAAATCTCTGCCTACCTTATGAAGACATCTCCTTTATTTTCTTCACCTTTCACAAACAGATATAGAACCCAACTTTATTTTTGTGTAAAGTAGGACTCAAAGTTCAAATTTATCCACAGAGACAGCCAGCAGTTTCCACACCATTACTGAAAAAGACCTTCCTTTCTTTCTTGGAATTTCTTTGGCACCTTTGCCAAAAATTTAGGCCTGTTTCTCCCAATGAATGTAAGTTCTTTAATTTGTCAACAGTTCCCTGTATAGTTAGTGCTTTTCCTATGTATTTATTTATTTATTTATTTAATTATCTTTAGTCATTTTAGGACCTCACCTGCGGCATGTGGAGGTTCCCAGGCTAGGGGCTGAATCAGAGCTGTAGTCACTGGCCTATGCCAAAGCCACAGCAAAGCGAGATCCGAGCCGCGTCTGCAACCTACACCACAACTCATGGCAATGCCGGATCCTTAACCCACTGAGCGAGGCCAGGGATCGAATCTGCAACCTCATGGTTACTAGTTGGATTTGTTTCCGCTGAGCCATGATGGGAACTCCTATGTCTTATTTAAGAAAGCCTTCCACTTAAGGTCATGAAGCCATTAAAAAGCTTATATTGCTATTAACATTTATGTCTCTAATCCACCTGGAATTAACATCATGAATGGTTATGAAATAAAGGATACAGTTTCATGTTTGTATTTGGATATAAAACTGTCCCAACATCATTTGTTAAAACTTGTTTTCTCCCAAATCATCTACAGTTATATATCACATACAGAGTATTCACAAATGTGTTAGTTTATCTCTTCTTGGCTTTACATTCTTTTTTTTTTTTTTTGTCTTTTTGCCTTATCTAGGGCCGCACTTGCGGCATATGGAGGTTCCCAGCCTAGGGGTCTAACAGGGGCTATAGCTGCCTGCCTTCTCCACAGCCACAGCCACACGGGATCCGAGCCGCGTCTGCAACCTACACCACAGCTCACGGCAACGCTGGATCCTTAACCCATTGAGCAAGGCCAGGGATCGAACCCGCAACCTCATGGTTCCTAGTCAGATTCGTTAACCACTGAGCCACGACGGGAACTCCTCTTGGCTTTACATTCTATTTCACTAGCCTATTTAATCATTCTGGCATAAATGCTTTCCTATAGCTTTATAAAAAGTCTTAATAATTGGAAGAGCCATTCTGCCCCCCCCGTTCTATTTCAAGATTATATACCAGTAGTTCTCTTAATTGTAGTGTGCATTAAAATCACCTGGGTTAAAACAGACTGCTGGGTTCCACACCTAGTAAAATCTAGTGTACAGTCTGAAAATCTGCATTTTTTACAAAGGTCTAGAAGTGATGCTGCTGCTGATCCTGGACATACTTTAACAATCACTTGGTCTTAGAGTCCTAGACCATTGTTAGTTGGCCAACTATATCATAAAGGGCCAGAAAAGTAATTATTTTAAGCTTATAAAGCCATCCTAGTTCCTGCACAAAGCAGCGGCGCTTGTGGCATATGGAGGTCCCCAGGTTAGGGGGCAAATTGGAGCTCTAGCCACAGCAACATCAGATTTGAGCCATGTCAGACCTACAACCACAGCTCACAGCAATGCTAGATCCTTAACGCACTGAGTGAGGCCAGGGGTCAAACTTGCGTCCTCATGGATAATAGATTCTTTTCCGCTGAGCCACAATGTGAACTTTTTTTTTTTGTCTTTTTAAGGCCTGCTGTATTCCAACAAAATTCTATAAAAACAGCTGGTAGTAGTTTGCTTTTCTCCGCTCTGGATAATTCCAGGTCCTTTAAAATGCCACAGAAACTACAGAATCAGCTTCTCAAGTTAGATCAAAAACTTACTGGAGAAGTTCCCGTCATGGCGCAGTGGTTAACGAATCTGACTAGGAACCATGAGGTTGCGGGTTCGATCCCTGGCCTTGCTCAGTGGGTTAACAATCCGGCGTTGCCGTGAGCTGTGGTGTAGGTTGCAGACGCGGCTCGGATCCTGCGTTGCTGTGGCTGTGGGTAGGCCAGTGGCTACAGCTCTGATTAGACCCCTAGCCTGGGAACCTCCACATGCCGCAGGTGTGGGCCTAAAATGACAAAAGGCAAAAAAAAAAAAAAAAAAAACTTACTGGAAATTTACTTGGGAATATGCTGTTTCTACATATTTTGTATGTCAGTTTTGACCATGGATAGTTTTTACAAATTTGGATCTTTTAAGACAAATCTCTCAGCATTTAGTCTTGTAACTGTGTGTGTATTTAGTCTTGTAAACTGTCTAGATAGAGGACTTGAACAGATTCTTAACTTTCTTCACATTAGTTTGATTTTTCAATGGTACGTTCTTATTCACATACTTATTATGGAAATTTCATCTATCACATAGCTTCCAAACCCACAAAACCATATATCCAATTCACTCCCATCAACTTCTCCCATTCCCATTGTTGAGGCAGACCCCAGAGACCTAACATTTAATAAATACTTCAGTACTTATTTCTAAAAGACAACACAAAATATCTACCACAGGGGTTCCCGTTGTAGCTCAGTGGGTTAAGAACCTTACATAGTGACCCTGAGGATGTGGATTTGATCCTTGGCCTTGCTCAGTAGATTAAGAATCAGGCAGTGTTGCAAGCTGCGGCACAAGTTGAGGATGCAGCTTAGATCTGGCGTGGCTGTGGCCGTGGCACAGGCCAAAAGCTACAGCTCCAATTCGACCCCTAGCCTGGGAACTTCCACATGCCTCAAGTGCAGCCCTAAAAAGAAAACAACAACAAAACCCCCAAAAAAGAACTCCACCACAGCATTATCAACATACCTTAGAAAAGGTTTCTTAAAAAAAAAAAAGTCAAATGTTTGAAAGTCTGATTCTGTTGGTTTTCATTTATAGTCCTTCTTTCTTCATGTACTTGTTAACTTTGTTTACTGCTTACTGCCCTTGACAACTTCTGAGGGAATTCTTTGAAAACTAGAATGAAGATTCCTTCCTCCAAAGAGAATCCAAATGTTTTCTAAGGCCCCTGAAGTCCCAAATACTTTGAATTCACAAACTGCTGTAAATTTCGCTGCAAATTACATTTGCTTCTGGTCTCTCTTATCTTGAGGATATAGCCCTTTACGCAGGAAGAGTCACCTGTGTAGGAAGGGACTACTTAAACTTTAAGCGGTCTTTGTTTACTGTCTCTTTTGCCTCACAATGCGACAAAATTGAAGGTCAAGTTTGCAAAAATGAATAAGAATGCTTTCCGGACAGAATTAGCCTATCTATTCTTCCTTAGATTTTGACCTGGTGATTCTTTATGATCCTGAAGCTCTTTGATGCTTTTAGGATATTGTTAATATTTTATACCGCATAGTAAGTTGTCCTCAAAGGGAATGATCTCAATAACCTCGCCTATAAGCACCAGAAAATAAAAGTCCCTTTTCCATTTTAAGACCTTTTATTGGGAGTTCTCGTTGTGGCTCAGTGGAAATGAATCCGACTAGTATCCATGAGGAATCCAGGTTTGATCCCTGGCCTCACGCAGTGGGTTGCGGATCTGGTGTGGAGTGGCTGTGAGCTGTGGTGTTGGTCACAAATGCAGCTTGGTTCCTGCGCTGTTGTGTGGCTGTGGCCGGCAGCTATAGCTCTGATTTGACCCCTAGCCTGGGAACTTCCATATGCTGAAGATGCAGCCCTAAAAAAAAAAGATCTTTTATTAGACATGATGGTTAAATTTCGTATTTTTGCATCTATTAACAAAATAAAACATTTTCCCTTTAAATTGTTGATGAAATTGATTACCCTGAAAGATTTCCCAATGTTGAATTTATCCTGCATTGCTAGAATAAACTCTAAAGATCATTATTTCATTAATTCTAATAGATTATTTTACTATAACACTAGCTATGGTTTATTATTTAAAGCATATTCATTCAAGAGGGAAACTAATTGAAAGCTTTCATTTGTTGTATTGCCTATGTGGTCTTATTATTAAGGTTATGTAAGGGTCACAAAATATAGCTGGAAAATTTCTATCTTTGTCAGTGATGTGGAATAGTTTAAATTGGAACTTTCAGTTCTTTATAGAGATTAGACAGTTCAGATGCAATCTCTAAAGATAGGGTTTTTTAAATTATGCCTTCCATTTCTGCTATAGCTATTGTTCTTTTCAAAATTTCTATGTCTTACACTGTTCTAGTATTTACATAAGCAATTGTTTCATTTCTCATTATGTGGACCCAATAAGTAATTTTACATAAATGAGATAGCTACCCTTTCTGAAACGAAGTCTTTCTTTCCTCTGGTTCTATATCTACCTACCTTCCCTTTCCTTTCACTTTAGCACTCACCCCCTCAAAGCCTAGTGTGTACTTCTCCATATTTTTCTCTTATGTTCAGAGTTTATGTATACATGTACATTTAATCATGTTTTACAAAACAGGATAACACTTTTCTCAATTTTGTTTTTCTTGATCAACAAAATCGTGCAAGTATGGCTCACATTCCTGGCATAATTCTAATTAATTCTTTGTAATAGTTACTTCCATGGTATGAAACTATCATAATTTATTCTATTTCACTAATGATAAGCAATCATTTTATTCTTTCACAGATTTGCTTATTTTAGACATTTCATATAAATGGAATAAAACAAGCTGCGCCCTTTTGTGATTGGCTTCTTTTAGAAAGCATGTACTTTACTACTTTTTGAGTCAATAATATTTCACTGTATAGATACACTGTATTGCATCTATTCATCAGCTGATTGACACGTTATTATTTTCTGTACATTTAATTTGCATTTAGGCACTATAACAAATTCTTTCAAACTAGAATCTGTGTTTTCTTCTAAAATTACATAACGGGGGAAGAAAGATACAATGACTTCTTTCAATGTTTTATATTCATTACAGTACTACATTATATTTGGTAAAACTTCTGACATAACATTAAAAATGCACAGAGTAAACATCTCTCTAGTTGCTTATCTGACACCCACAGGTTAGGATACTTGCCATTAGTTTTATTTGTTAATTATAATTAATTTCCTTCTTGCTCTATTTTAGAATTTTTACTAAATTTTAACTGACTTTTCAATACCTTATGATTATAATCTTAAGGTTTTCCTTCTATTATTGGCTAATGTGATATGATTTTCATACTAAGCTATCCTCTCTTACTTGGAATAGATCTTATTTGGTCATAGTTTATTACTCTTTTGATATGGTACTACAGAGTATTTTCTCAACATCCATTTAGAAATTCTTCCTATGCACTAGGAAGGTTTTGGGGGGACTACTATCTTTATTTGCTTTTGGTATTAAGATTCTGCTGGTTTGACTTATAAAAAAGAAAAAAGAAAGTAGCTGTGAAGCCATCTGGTCACTATGCCTTTTCAATGGTAAATCTGTGATAAGCCTTCACACTTCTTCGGTAATTCAAATTTTCCTACTACTCCTGGGTCAATTTTTAGAACTTCTTTTAAGTTTTCTTTTGTCCCCCCAGGGTTACATGTAGAATTTCATCATAATAATTAATAATGGGTAGTTCCCGTTGTTGCGCCATGGAAACGAATCTGACTAGGATCCATGAGGCCTTGCTCGGTGGGTTTAAGGATCTGGCGCTGCCATGAACTGTAGTGTAGGTATAGGTCACAGATACGGCTGAGATCCCATGTGGCTGTGGCTGTCTGTGGTGTAGGCCAGCAGCTGTAGCTCCGATTTACCCCCTCGTCTGGGAACTTCCATATGCTGTGGATGTGGCCCTAAAAATACCAAAAAAAAAAAAAAAAAAGTGGGAGTTCCCCTGTGGTGCAATGGGATCAGAGGCATCTCTGCAGCACCAAGACTCAGGTTCAACCCTTGGCCCAGCACAGTGAGTTAAGGATCTGGTGTTGCCACGCCTGTGGCTCAGATCTGATCCCTAGCCCAGGAACTCCATATGCCACAAGGAGGGTAAAAAGAAAAAAAAAAGGCAACAGCAATAATACTTAAGTTCTTACCACTTGTACTAGTTCCTCAAAATGGATTAACTCTTAATTGTTTCAACATCTCATGAATTAGGTGCTATTTTCATTTTATAATTGAAATAATTCTATTCAATTATTATCTTTTCTATTCTTAGATAATAATCTATGGTGTGGTTTACCAATCCCACTCTTCATGTTTGTTTTTCTTCCTTAACCAAGTTCACAAGAGGTGTGCCATTTTACCAACTTTTCGAAACACTAGAATTCAGTTTTCTTTGTGCTCTTTTTTAAAAAATAGATTTTCATATCATTAATTTTAGTTGTTTTTCCTGGTAATCTATTCCTCTCCATTCCTTCTGGTTTAATCTGCAACTTTCCCCCCTAATTATCAAGCAATTAGTTCATTTATTTTCAATCTTTAAAATAAATAAAGTTTATAAAATTTTCTTGGACAACAGCTTTGGCCTGTCCCACCTACTGTGGTATGAAGATTTTTCCTTTATAATCCTGCCTCAAATATTTCAGTGCCATTTTTAATCTTTTTTAAATTTACGATTTATAGTTTTATGAGATTATGACCACAAAGAATGTGATCTTGGGAAATTTCTCTTTTTATCACATTATTATGTGATTAATTTTTTAAAGTGTTTCATGAAAGGGAGAACATGGCTGAATGAAGAATGGTGTCTGGGCAAAACTAGATTTTCTTTCAATTATAAGTATATGGTATTTTCATTGCACCCCCCTCCTTCCCTTTTTATAGCCACACCTGCAGAAATCCTCCTGCCAGGAGTCAAACCTGAGCCACATCTGTGACCCACACTGCAGCCTATGGCAATATCATATTCTTAACCCACTGAGTCAGGCCAGGGATCAAACCTGCATCCTCACAGAGACTATGCTGGGTCCTTAACCTGCTAAGCCACAATGGGAACTCCTATTTTCATTGTTTTCCATCGTTCAATGCAATTTAAAAAAAACTGAGTGCTATTTTGAGTCTCTTTCCTTTGTAATTTCTCCTGTCTATAAACCTGGAAGATTTTTCCCTTATCTTTAAAATCCAGCAACTTTATAAGAATATAGCTAGATTTGTGTCTTTTTTGACCTCAAAAAATTATACAATTTTGGTCTCAGGCTTTGAAGACTGGCAATCTCTCTTCTCAGCTAGTCCCTCGGTTCCCAGCAGGAACAAAGGCAAAGAAAGTTCTGTATCTAACATCTCCGTGAAGACCTAGGGAAACTTGTAAGCAAAGATGCAGCCAACTGTCTTGCCTATTGAATTTTTCCCAAAGAAACTGAAAGGGAGGGGAAACAGGAACATATACTCAAACCAACAGCTGTCTGCTATCTGCTATATGTTCATTACCAGTCATTCCAAAGCAGTTATTACAATGAAGTCATTCTGAGCTTTTATAATCTTGATTCTAATTTTTTTATTCTAATTTTTTAAAGTTTAACTGTCGGAAGCTGTGGAGGATTTAAATTTCAATTTTCAATGACCAATGATGAATATATCTAAAATAGCTATATTTTAGGTAAAATTGTTTCCTGTTAGGATAAAATTAAAAGAAATTTACAACAAAAACAACCAAACTCAAGACTGTTACCCATTTTTAGTGTCTGTATTTCCTGAACCTTCTGTTACTATACCTGATCATGTATGTCAACCATTACTGCATTCTGCTGGGGTGGATGAGCAGCAGGGTGTAACAGACGGGGAGATACATTCGGAGGGTGGAAGGCTCGAGGTTCCTCTATTGCTTGCTGCTGTGCATAAGGGAGATGGTGATAATTTTCATCTTGACTAATGGAATTATGTCGAGACAGACGATCCCTTCTTCCTCTCTGGCGCCTGACAGGAGGACTATAAAACAGCAAAAATGTCAAAAAGCTTGTTAGGATGTTTACCACTGTGATCCATCAGGATTCTGTATTGTCTTTCTTTGTAATCCACTAGCAAAATATTCTAAGGTAAGCCTGAGTACTAAATAATCACTGTGAATTCATCATCAACTCTAAACACAAGTTTAAATAGAATGTGTATTAAAAAAAAAAAAAAACGGAAGAAAACGAAAGTGGTATTCCTGAGAGTATTTAGAAATTAAGACCCAACCACTGTCACTTTTGGGGAGGAGAGTTGGTTTAACTGTATGAAATTGCCTTTTTATAGGCAAATACAGTCAAATATCAGCAATTTCATATGGTCTAACATGCCTCCTTTACTTATAAACATTACATAACAAATCTTAATTTGCATATACCTTGCTAATAATCCCCATATGCCTAATGGGCATTTTATGTTTGTCTATTTAGCTGAGACACCTAGAGAGACATAGTTCCTATATGACAATTTTTAAAAATGAGAGTAGAAAACATATGAAATAATGAAAGAACATTTAATCTGTTGACATTTATGAATAATTAGTAATTGAATAAATGCATTTGAAAATGGAAATGATTGTGAGATAGTGTCAACATATATATTCTAGTAATATACAGAATTTGTAAGCAGAATTTGGTTATTGAAGGAAACCACTTTTACTCCCCATGCACTCTCATCATCTACATATTTTAACACAAATTACAAGTTGCTCTTGTGATAAGACTTCCATTTTCCACTTTCCTACAATTCCACAATTCAGCTCCATTGCTTTTTACAATGACTTAGCACTGACAACAATTCAAAAAAGCAGTGGGCCTCATTAAAAATGTATTTGACAAGAGTTCCCATAGTGGCTCAGTGGTTGGCGAACCCGATTAGCATCCATGAAGATGCAGGTTCGATCTCTGGCCTGCCTCGCTCAGTGGATTAAGGATCCGGCATTGCCATGAGCTGTGGTATAGGCTGCAGATGCAGCTCGGATCTGGCATTGCTGTGTCTGTGGTGTAGGCCAGCGGCTACAGCTCCAATTGGACCCCTAGCCTGGCAGCCTCCATATGCCTCAGGTGCAGCCCTAAAAAGACAAAAAGACCAAAAAATCACAAAAAAATGTATTGGACAGTGGGAAAAAAGAGGCCGAACAACTCCCTTCTAGACACAGCTGCACATAGCCACCTCAGCAGTCTTCATGAAAGACAGGTCACCTTTCCCTTAATTCCCGCACTCTGCACTCTGAAATCTCTTTCTTCTCACTCCCAACTGCCCACTTACAAAAGAACAAAAGAGACATTCTTTTGTGACATTAATTCTGCTACAGAGCTCTCAATATCACTTCCTGAGTCTTGCTCTATTCATTGCTTCCTTTATATTTTTAGCATAGCTCTCTTTTGCATTTCTGCTTCAAAACCTGCAATGTTGTATTTCTGAATTTCAGATGCCATCCACCTTAGAACTCACTTTAATGTTTAATTCTGAGATAATTTTAGTACAATTTTTGCATACCCATCACTCAACCTTCCTTCATGCTTTTATCCTCCATTAGAATAATTATCAAACTTGAGAAATAAACCTTGGTATCATACTATTAATTAAATAACAATATATTTACACTTCACCAGTTTTTCTACCATTGTCCCCTGTCTCAGAATCTAATGCAGAACCCTGTCTCAGAATCTAATGCAGAACCCCATTATTTCGGAGTTCCCGTCGTGGCTCAGTGGTTAACAAATCTGACTAGAAACCATGAGGTTGCAGGTCCGATCCCTGGCATCGCTCAGTGGGTTAAGGATCCGGCACTGCTGTGCGGTGTTAGGTCACAGACGCAGCTCGGATCCCACGTTGCTGTGGCTGTGGTGAAGGCCAACAGCTACAGCTCCTGTTAGACCCCTAGCCTGGGAACCTCCATATGCCGGGGGTGCGGCCCTGAAAAGATCCCTCCCCCAAAAGAATCCCATTATTTCATACAATTGTCATGTATTTCCTTAATCTTCTCCAATCCATGACAGTTTCTCTGTCTTTCACAACCTTAATACCTGTGAAGACATATTTACTCTGTAGACGGTCCTTTAACCAAAATTTGTCTTATGTTTTCTCATGACCTACATGACATTACGTTTTAGAGAGGTGATACACCCTTTTAGTGTATCAAGGGGTACATGACATTGACATGCACTTGTAAACTGGCTTCTACCAAGACTTTCTACTACAAGACCATTGTTCTTCCCTTTGTAATTACTACATATTTGGGGGGAGATACTTTAAGACCACGCAAATATTCTGACTTGCTTAATAACTAGAATGCACACATGGGTCCTTCAGCAATCACTATTATGATGTTCTGAAATTTACCAGTTCTCCAAGGAGCCCTGGTTCTCTTAATTGCAGAACCATTGCTGTGGTGCGGGTTTGACACTTGGCTAGGAGCTTCCACATGCCCCCAGGAGGGCCAAAAAAAAGAAGCCAAGTGTGTGCTCACTGCTACACTGGTTTCAAATCTAAGAGAACAGAAAATTTATCCACGGATACTAACACAAGCATATGCACATTATCTTCATATCTATACAAATATCTTAAGACTTTTATGTACTGCTAAAAAGAAAGGAAAAGCTGCCAATTAGACTATGCTATACCATCAATTTAGAGATGTTATGATGTGAAAAAATGTGCACCTTAAAATCAAAATAGCAAATATTGGCCCAGATCACTCATCTCAAGAAAAACTCAACCTGTCCACAAATCTTTAGTACTGTTTTATTCTATTGTTGCCTCATGCTCTCACTCCCCAACTCAACTATGGACTGAGTTTTCTATGTATATGCTATTTTATCTTTTTCATTATAAATGAGCTATATACTTTGTTATTCTAGTGACTACCTTCAAATTTTTAAACATATACTTCCATTTTTCTAAGAGCATCTGGATCGCACACTTTTACTTCTCTCTGCTCTGTCATTTTATGTTCATATCTTTTCTGTATTTTTCTTTTTTTTGAACAAAAGACCTTTATTCTGATTAGCAGTGAAATATTTCCTTTCCTAACCAAATGGTCCTACTTCTTGCATTTATACTTCTACTTAAGAGTATAATATTTAATAACTCTTTCAGGGAGGTTCTCTTTTTTAATGTATAGTTGCTATACAATACTATATGTTACAGGTGTACAATATAGTAATTCACAATTTTTAAAGGTTATATTCCATTTACAGTTGTTATAAAATATTGGCTATATTCCTGATATTGTATAATATATCCTTGTAGCTTACTTCTGTCTATTAGTTTGTACCTCTTAAACTCCAACCCAGTACTGGCCTTCCCTACTTCCCTCTCCCCACTGGTAACCGCTAGTTTGTTTTTTATTATCTGTGAGTCTGCTGCTTTTGTCATATATTCACCAGTTCGTTGTATTTTTTAGATTCCGCATATAAGTGATATCAGGCACTTTCTCTGTTCTAGCTTATTTCACCCATGTTGCTGTAAATGGTAAAATTTTATTCTATCTTAAGGCTGAGTGGTATTCTATTGTCTGTGTATGTATATGTAACTACTCATCTGCTGATGAACACTTAGGCTGCTTCTATAACTTAGAAACTGTAAACAATGCTACTATGAACACTGGGGTGCATATCTTTTCAAATTCACGTTTTTGGTTTTTTTTTTTTTTTTTTTTCATATATATATCCAGGAGTAAAACTGCTGGGTCATATGGTAGTTCTATTTTTTAGTTTTTTTGAGAAATCGCCACACCGCTTTCTGCAGTGGCTGTACCAATTTACAATCCCACCAGTGTACAAGAGTTCCTTTTTCTTCATATTCACATCAACATTTGTCATTTCTATTTTTTTCAGTAACAGCGATTCTGACAGGTGTGAGGTAGTATCTCATTGCAGTTTTGATTTTCATTTCCCTGGAATAGTGATAATAAACACCTTTTCATGTGCCTGCTGGCCATCTCCATTTCCTCTTTGGAAAAATGTCTATTCACTTCTTCTACCCATTTTTTAACTGGGTTGTTTTCTAGACAATGAGTTGTATATGAGGTGTTTATATATATTGGATATTAACACCTTATTAGTCATATCATTCGCAAATATCTTCTCCCATGCAGTAGAGGTTGTCTTTCCATTCTGTCAAAAGTCTCCTGTGCTGTGCAACACCTTTTAAGTCTAATTAGGTCCACTTATTTATTTTTCCTTTTATTTCCTTTGCTTTAGGAGATGGAACCAAAACAATACCACTGCAATTTATGTCAAAAAATTTGCCCGTGTTTTCCTCAAGGAGTTGCATAGTATCTCACCTTAAATTTAGATCTTTAATCCATTATGAGTTTATACTTGCTTATGGTTTTAGAGAATGCTCTAACTTCATTCTTTTACATATAGCTGCTCAGTTTTCCCAGCACCACTTATTGAAAAGACTGTCCTTTCTCCATAGTGTGTTCTTGCCTCCTTTGTCATAGATCATCTGACCACAATGCATGGATTTCTCAGCTCTCTACTCTGTTCCATTGATGTATATGACTGTTTTTATGCCAGTACCACACTATTTTGATGACTGTAGCTTTGCAGTGTAGTCTGAAATCAGGGAGCATGATTCCTCCAACTCTGTTCTTTTGCAAGACTGTTTTTGCTATTCAAGAGTATTCTGGGAGTTCCCATCGTGGCGCAGTGGAAACGAATCCGACTAGGAACCATGATGCTGCGGGTCTGATCCCCGGCCTCACTCAGTGGGTTAACGCTCCGGTGTTGCCATGAGCTGTGGTGTAGGTTGCAGACGCAGTTCTAATCTGGTGTTGCTGTGACTCTGGTGTAGGCTGGCAGCAAAAGCTCCAATGAGACCCCTAGCCTGGGAAGCTCCATATGCCATGGGTGTGGCCCTAAAAAAACAAAGACCAAAAAAAAATTTCTGTGTCTCCATACAAATTTTAAAATTATTGGGGAGTTCCCGCCATGGCACAGCAGTTAATGAATCCAACTAGGAACCATGAGGTTGCAGGTTTGATCCCTGGCCTTGCTCAGTGGGCTAAGGATTCAGTGTTGCCGTGCACTGTGGTGTATGTTGCAGATGTGGCTGGAATCTGGTGTTGCTATGGCTGCGGTGTAGGCCGGCAGCTGTAGCTCCGATCAGACCCCTAGCCTGGGAACCTCCATATGATGCAAGAGTGGCCCTAAAAAGCAAAAGCAAATAAATAAAATTAAATTTAAAAATTATTTATTCTAAAGAGTTCCCTTGTGGCTCAGTGATATCACATGGTATCTGTCTTTCTCCTTCTAACTTAACTTCACTTAGTATAAGAATCCCTAGCTGCATCCATGTTGCTGCAAATGGTATTATTTCATTATTTTAGATGGCTGAGTAGTATTCCATCGTAAATATGTACCGTAACCTTAATCCATCCATCAATGGACATTTAGGTTGTTTCCATATCTTGGCTATTGTGAATAGTGCTAGTATGAACATATGAGTGCATGTATCTTTCTGAATTATAGTTTTTGTACAGATATACGACCAGTGGTGGAACTGGTAAATCATATGGTAGTTTTACATTTAGTTTTCTGAGAAACCTCCATACTATTTTCCACAGTGGCTGTATTTACATTCCTACCAGCACTGTAAGAGGGTTCCCTTTTTTCCATTCCCTCTCTCACATTTGCTATTTGTAGACTTATTAATGACGGTCGTTCTGACTAGTGTAAAGAGGTATTTCACTATAGTTTTGATTTGCATTTCTTTAATAAACAGTGATGCTGAGCATGTATTCATGTGCCTACTGACCATCCGTAAAAACCCTTGACAGTTGCACTGTTTGCAACTATTATTTCCCATTCAGGAAGTTGTCTTTTTGTAGGTTTTTTTTTTTTTTTCAATGATATCCTTTGCTGTGCAAAAGCTTCTAAGTCTGATTAGATCCCACCGGTTTATTTTTTGTTTGTATGTCTACTGCCTTGGTAGACTGCCCTAAGGAGTTGTATGGTTGATGTCAAAGAATGTTTTGCCTATGTCCTCTTCTAGGAGTTTTATGGTCTTAAGTTTAAATCTTTAAGCCATTTTGAGTGTTTATTTGTGCATAGTATGAGGGGGTGTTCTAGTTTCACTGATTTTTCATGCAGCTGTCCAGTTTTCCAAGTACCACCTGCAGAAGAGACTTTTCCGCATCTTAGGTTCTTACCTCTTTTGTTGAAGACTGATGCTAAGTGTCTGGGTTTATTTCTGGGCTCTCAATTCTATTTCACTGATCTGTATGTCTGTTTCTGTACCAGTACCACACTATCTTGATTACTGTAGTTTTATAATATTATCTGAAGTCTGGGAGAATTATGCTTCCTGATTGTTTTTTTCCCCTACAGATCGCTCTGGCAATTCTGGGTCTTTTATGGTTCCATAAAATGTTTGGATTATTTATTCTAGTTCTGTGAAAAATGTCCTAGGTAGTTTGACAGGGATCATATTAAACCTGTAGACTCCTTTGGATAGTATGGCCGTTCTGACAATATTAATTCTTCCAATCCAGTAGTGTGGGATATCTTTCCATTTCTTTGAATTCTCTTTAATTTCTTCTATTAATGTTTTATAGTTCTCAGTGTGTAAGTCTTTCACCTCTTTGGTCAGGTTTATTCCTAGGTATTTAATTCTGGGATTGTGATTTTAAAAGGTATTTTTAAATATTCCTTTGCTAATATTTCATTATTCCTATACAGAAATACAGCCGATTTCTGAATGTTGATTTTGCATCCTGGTATTTTGCTGAATTCGCTTATCAGACTGAGTAATTTTCGTGTGGAATTCTTAGGGTTTTCTATATATAGTTATAATGTCATCTGCACAGAGTGACAATTTTATCTCTTCTCTTCCAGTCTGGATACACTTTATCTGTTTTTGCTGTCTAACTGTTGTGGCTAGGACTTCCAATATTATGTTGAATCAAAGTAATGAGAATGGGCATCCTTGTCTTGTTCCAGATTTTAGTGGGAAGGCTTCAGTTTTTCTCTGCTGAGTATTATATTGTTTGTTTGTCATAAATGGCTCTTATTATGTTGAGGTATGTTTCCTCTATACCTACTTTGGTAAGAGTTTTTATCATGAACGGAGGTTGAATTCTGTCAAATGCTTTCCCTGCATTTTTTAGATGACCATGTGGTTCTTGACTCTTCTTTCATTAATGTAGTATATTACATAGATTGATGTCCTCATGCAGAACCATCCTTGTGAACTTTGGATGACTCCCACTTGGTCATAGTATATGATCTTTTTGATGTTACTGAATTCGGTTTCCTAAAATTTTGTTGAGAATTTTTACATCTATATTTATCAAAGATATTGGCCTATACTTTTCTTTTTTGGTAATATCTTTGTCTTTTTTTTTTTTTTGGTATCAGGCTGACGGTAGCTTCACAGAATGTCTTTGGAAGTGTTCCTTCTTCAACCTTTTGGAAAAGTTTAAGAAGGATGGGTATAAGTTCTTCTTTGTATATTTGGTAGAATTTGCCTGTGAAGCCATTTGGTCCTGGACTTTTCTTTGCAGAGACTGTTTTTTATTACATATTCAGTTTTTTTTCTAGTGATGAGTCTGTTCAAATTATCTATTCCTTCCTGATTCAGTTTTGGAGGCTCTATGTTTCTAGCAAGTTGTCCATTTCTTCTACGTTGTCAAGTTTGTTGGCATATAATTGTTCACAGTATTCTAGTATTTTTTTTTTTTTTGTATTTCTGTGGTTATCAGTTGAGATTACTCCTTTTTCATTTCTTATTTTGTTTATTTGGGTTCTCTCTCTCTCTCTCCTCGTCTTGGTACATCTGGCCAGAGGTTTGTCGGTTTTGCTTACTCTTTCAAAGAACCAGCTCTTGGTTTCACTGATTTTTTTTCTACTTTTTAAAATTTCTATTTTATTGATTTCCTCTCTGATCTTTATGATTTCCTTCTATCTGGTGACTTTAAGTCTTGTTTGCTCTTTTTGTAATTCTTTTAGGCAGTATGTTAGTTTGTTGATTAGAGATTTTTCTCCTTATTTGAGGAAGGCCTGTATAGCTATGAACTTACCTTTAAGAACTGCTTTTGCAGCATCCCACAGGTTTTGTATGACTGCGTTTTTCACTGTCATTTGTCTCAAGGTGTTTTCTAATTTCCACTTTTTTTTTTTTTTTTGTGCTTTTTAGGGACACACTCACAGCACATGGAGGTTCCCAGGCTAGGGGTGAATCGGAGCTACAGCTGCCAGCCTGTGCCACAGCAACACCAGATCCGAGCCACATCTGCAACCTATACCACAGCTCACTGCAACACCAGATCGTTAACCCACTGAGCAAGGCTAGGGATCGAACCTGCAACCTCCTGGTTCCTGGTCGGATTTCTTAACCACTGCGCCACGATGGGAAGTCCTCTAATTTCCTTTTTGATTTCCACATTGACCCACCATTTTTTTAGTAGCATGTTGTGTAGTCTCCATGTAGTCAGTTTTTTCTCATGTCTTTTCCTGTGGTTGATCAATCTGGATTCCTTTTACTTCTTTTTTTTGTCTTTTTGTCTTTTTAGGGCTGCACCTGCAGCAAGCGGAAGTTCCCAGGCTAGGGGTCTAACTGGAGCTGTACCCAGAAGCCTCCACCACAGCAACACCAAATCCGAGCCACGTCTACAACCTACACCACAGCTCACGGCAATGCCGGATCCTTAACCTACTAAGCGATACCAGGGATCGAACGCACAACCTCATGGGCTCCTAGTAGGATTCACTTCCACTGAGCCACGACGGGAACTCCTCCTTTTACTTCTTTTTATTCTCTGATTGCTGTGGCTAGGACTTCCAAAACTATGCTAAATAAAATTGGCATCCTTGTCTTATTCCTGGGAATGCTTTCAGTTTTTCACCATTCAGTATGATGTTAAGCTGTGGCTTTGCCACTTCTGACGACCTTTATTATGTTAAGGTATGTTCCCTCTATTCCCACTTTCTGGAGTTTTTAATCAAAATGGATGGTGAATGTTACCAAGCTTTTTCTGCATCTACAGAAATGACCCTATGGTTTTTATTCTTAAATTTTGTTAATGTGTGTACCACAGTGAATGGATTTGCAGATACTGAAAAATCCTTGAAACTCTAGGATAAATTCCACATGATCATGGTGTATGATTCAGAGAGGATACTGGTCAATTTTGTCTCTGGATTTTTTTTTGTGGGGGTGGGGTACTGTGCCCAAGTCATGTGTAACTTCCTTGGCTTGGGACTAAGCCCAAGCCAGAGGAGTAACAATATCAGGTCCTGACCCTGATGAGCCACAGAGGAACTCCCTGTTTTGTTTTTTGCCTTTTTTTTTCCCTTTTGGTAGCATCCATGACATGAGGCAGTTCCTGGGCCAGGAGTCAAACCTGAGCCACAGCAGTGACAATGCTGGATCCTAAACCAACTGTGTCACCAGGGAACTCCTGTCTCTGAACATGTGCAATGATATTTTGGCTCTATACTTAAACGATAAAACAGGTGGTAGAACTCAAAGTTTCCTATCTTGAGATTATTTCTGACTTTTTATTTATCCTTTGTGTTCCTTCTAAAATTTCACCAAGATCTTGTTCAACACTCAGTTTCTCTTCAATTCTTAAAAATGATTTTGTACTTTTTCTGTAAAAATTGTTCCCTTCTACTGTTTTGGTCTGGAAATATGATTAGGCATATTTAGAACTAATGACTCTGTCTATATTTAAACTCCTCTCCCACAATTTCCACTCTGCCCTTTTACATTACATTTTGGGAATATTCCTTCACTTGATCTAAGACATTTTTCTGCCCATTTATTAATTTTATCAGTATTTCCAGTTGATTTTTTTTTTTTTTTTTTTTGCCTTTTGTCATTTTATGGCCGCAGGTTTTTATGGTCGCACCCGCGGCATGTGGAGGTTCCCAGGCTAGGGGTCTAATCGGAGCTGTGGCCACTGGCCTGCGCCGCAGCCACAGCAACGCAGAATCCGAGCCGCGTCTGCAACCTACACCACAGCTCACGGCAACGCCGGATCGTTAACCCACTGAGCAAGGGCAGGGATCGAACCCGCAACCTCATGGTTCCTAGTCGGATTCG